>OX376185.1:22379310-22979310 GCA_947363905.1 Lithophane semibrunnea
ATAACTTGTATTGTGAATTATTAAACACTAATTGCAACCAGCACTCCTTAATAACAATAGACCTCACTGAAGATTCTTTAATGAAACATAATAATAGTAGTTATAAATTAAGTCAAATAAAATTAAAAAATATGCAAAGCTAAATAGAATCATAAATAAATGCAATAAATACAGGAAACAACAAAAACACAGTTCCAATAATATTAAGTTAAGGAAAGAACGTGGTTTTCTTGTAAATAAATTAAATAACTATCAAATTAAATTAGAAGACAGTAAGATCATTTATGAGTTTGACACTCAACACTTACAGTCTGAAATTCAGGTACTAGAAGCATCACTTCATTCACTCTATACAAAGTATGTGAGGTCTGAAAAACAAATTCAGGAGCACATCCTTGCTGCTAATGAGTTAGTGGACATGTGCAACTCTAATGCAGACAAAGTGGACCTGCTGACTCTCGGCACCCCTGAATCTTTACTGCAAAGTAAATCAAATCTTGGCACCCACCAACCTGAGGCAACAGAGGACCCATACCAGTCAGGAAGTGCTCGGGTCTTGATTCCCAGTATGGATACACCAGGTATTGAACAAGGTCCATTGCAAGTAGTTCAGACAGAAGCTAGTTCTCTCACTTGTAGTGGTAAAAGCTGCTCCATTATGTTTTCTGATAGTTCTGGAAAAGGGTTAGGAAAATTGCTTAGTAACAACCTGAGTCATTCTTCTCAAAACTATTGCATGCCTCAAACTTCCTATAATCAAATAATGTCTACAATAACTAGGTATGGATATGATCCTAATGCCATTATTACTGTACTTATAGGTAATAGTTTAAATGTTAAAAAAGAAGATATCACTGATAGTGTCACTGAGCTATTGAAGTTAAATTGTAAGAAAATAATTTTGTGTGCTTTTCCCTACTTTGAGCACTTGTCAAATAGGAAAAATAACTACATTCATATGTTAAATAATTATATGCATTTTTTAGTTAGTCACCATAGTGACAAGTTTATATTTTTTGACTGTGTATCTACTGTGTAGGGATACTGTGTATCTGCCCATTAGTTTTAGACGTCAAATAGCTAGGCTATTAGCTTTTAATATTAACCCAGACATAATTAGTATGTCGAAGTCATGTAAAATTAGCACCACAATTAGTAATATTACTAATGATAATGTGGTGCAAATTCAAATTAATAATTTAAACTAGTTTGTAAGACAACAGAAGGTACCAATAACAGTATAGTTACACTTAATAACAAAAAGGTATTTTCTAGCACTAACAAAGTTAATTGCACAAAAGGGGCTAAGCAGAAATCCTTGAAATTATTTCGTCAAAAGGTTTTTCTTTCAAACAATTGGAAATTGAATTGTTTTTAGAAAAAACAATGTTTGACATTATTTGTTTAACTGAGCATTGGTTAAAAGACTATCAAATGTTAATTAATTATGATAATTATAGTGTGGCCAGTTGTTTTAACCGACAATCAATGCGGGGTGGTGGTTCACTAATCTTAATTAAAAGTAGTATTAAATCAAAAACCCGTAAAGACATAGTTGAACTATCGGTTGAGCATAGCATTGAGCTGTCTTGTGTTGAGCTAGATAAGCATGTAATAGTGTGCGTTTACAGACCCCCAAATAATCAAAACTACTCTATATTTGAGTCAGTAATGGAAGATGTTTTGTCAAAACTTGCAACTGGGAATAAATCGGTAATTATCTGCGGGGACTTTAATATTAACATTTTAGAAAATAATTTGAATACCAGTAGATTATTAAATTTGTTTAAATCCTTCAATTTGTCAAATGTGTTTGTACAGCCAACCCAAATAACTACGACTACTGCTACATGTATCGATAATGTGTTCTGTTGCTGCGACTATTTAGATAAAGCCATCGTTAATTATCTCCCTTCTGATCACAGTGGTCAAACAGTAACTTTTGAGTCCAACTTACCAATACCGATACAATTCAGATATAATCGATACCAGTGCAGATACAATTCAGACCAGTAACAGCTTAATTTAAATAAATTTAATAGCACTTTAGTTTGTAAATTAAGTAATCAGGACCTTTCAATAAACAATGTCAATATTTTGTATAAAGAATTCTTTTCGGTAGTCCAAACCGAGTTCAATAATACTTTTAAGAAAAACACTAAAACTATCAGCCCACAGTTTTTATTTAGTGATTGGGCAACTAAAGGACTCAGGAAAAGTAGGGAAAGACTTTTCGAGCTGTATGGCCTTAAGCCTTATATTAATACGGAAACTTTTAATAAGTATGTTGCTACTTATTCTAGAATTTTATGAGCACTTGTAAGGCAGCTAAAGCCTTATACATTAGCAACAAAGTTAAATCAGCAGACAATAAAATACAGGCGGTTTGGAAAATTATCAATAATGAAACGAATAGGAACAAAAAGCATAATTCCGATTACACACTGGAGACGTCAGGTGGTGGTCTCATTTGCGATAGCAAAGAAGTTGCTCAAGAATTTGTACATTTTTTTACCAGTATCCCACTTAAAACTACTGAAACCATAAACTCCTCGCCATCGCTCTCTTTTGATTTAGTAAGGGCGAACGTTTCAGCCAGCCCGATTGAATTTAACTTTAAGCATATTAACCCCGCAACAGTAATAAAAGCTTTTAAGCAAATCAAGATCAAATTGACCGAGGATCTTTGGGGAATGTCCATTAAAGTCTGTACCTCTATAATTGAAACCATAGCGCCTTACTTAGCCTTAATATTTAATTTGTGTGTGGATCAAGGAGTCTTTCCAGATTTAATGAAATACAGTAAGGTAATACCACTTTTCAAATCCGGGGACAGTAAAGACACCAATAATTATAGACCCGTATCCGTGCTGCCGGTTTTCAGCAAGGTGTTTGAAAAGGTGATGCTGAATCAAATGCTCAATCATTTTAACACAAATAAAATCCTTCACGACCAACAGTATGGATTCACCAAAGGACGTTGTACGACCGACGCCGGTGTGACCTTATTAAGACACATTTTTAATGCGTGGGAAGAGGCCCAAGACGCCATAGGAATCTTTTGTGACCTCTCTAAGGCATTTGATTGCGTCGATCACGAAACCTTACTCTTGAAACTTGAGCATTACGGACTTGGAAAACTTACGCTCAGTTTAGTAAAATCTTATTTAAATGATAGACAACAGCAAGTTCAAATAAACGTTATCAACTAACTGGGTCTAAAAGTAAAAATGGGTGTTCCACAAGGCTCGATTTTGGGACCTTTCCTCTTTTTAGTATACATTAATGATCTACTCCATTTATTAAAAAATCAGCCACACATGGTGTTATTTGCTGACGATACTTCCTTAATTTTTAAGGTAGATAGACGTGCTACAAATTTTGACGAAGTAAATAACGCCCTTCTGCAAGTCCAAACTTGGTTTACTGCTAATAATTTAGTATTAAATGGGAAAAAAACGAAGTGCATCAAATTTTCTTTGCCTAATGTCAAAAGTAGGGATTGTGAGATTGTATTGAATCAAGAGAAACTAGATTTCTTCGATAAAACTGTTTTCCTGGGGATCACGCTCGACTCAAGGCTACAATGGGGTCCTCATTTAACATCTCTTGCAGGACGGCTAAGTTCAGCAGCATATGCTGTCAGAAAAATCCGTCAATTTACTGATGCAGATACCGCGAGGCTAGTCTATTTTAGTTACTTTCATAGCATCATGTCTTACGGTATTTTACTATGGGGACGGGCTGCAGACATCGAGTCTATCTTTATTCTGCAGAAAAGAGCGATCAGAGCCATTTATAATCTTCGCAGGCGCGATTCTTTAAGGGAACTGTTTAAGGATATAAACATCATGACGGTACCTTGTCAATATATCTATGAAAATATCATGCACGTAAGAAAAAATTTACATCTTTTTAGTAAAAGAGGTGATAGACATAATTACAGTACTAGAAATAGGGACCTATTAGTTCAACCAGGTTTCAGACTGGCTAAAGTAGACTCATCTTTCATGGGATACTGTTTAAAATGTTACAATAAAATTCCTCCCCACATACTTCAACTGAATGAGACGAAATTCAAAACTTGTATAAAACGCACACTATGCAGGCAGGCATATTATAAGTTGGAGGATTACATCTCTGATAAAAATGCTTGGCTTAATGCTGGTCCTGCTCCACAATCATAACTAACTAATTAACATTCGAACATACAGTTGGAGCTGCTGAAGATTTTAAGATCATCATCATCTTTGCATTGTATAAACTCAATCTCCTTTGTATTATATAATTGCATAGCACAGGTGTGAGTACTATGTACTATTGAGCTACCATTTACCGGGTAATCTGTCTTTCATTGACTTGAATGTGCCCTGGCGGCTGGGAATGTCATGCTCACTTAAATGTCTCGCTGATGGTGGAGCGTGTGTTGGATCATTTAGCTCCCTTCAAAATGGTTGAGCTGAATGGTGCTGATCCATGCGTCATGTTCGTGAACGGGCGCCGTCAGTTGTGACTGGTCATCTCTTAGCTGCCATGGCTTATTTTAATTTTTGAATTGTTTGTATGTCTCGCTTTTTACATTGTTCTCACATTTATAATTTCAACATGAATGATGTAACCCATATATTGTAACAATATTTTGATTTAAAAGAGTGTAAGAGCTGCTGAGACCCTCAAGCGGCGCAAATACTGTAACCTTGTGGGCAACTACAGTTTTGAGCCGTTTGGGGTCGAAACGCTCGGGTCATGGGGCCCGAGTGCGCGTCTCCTTTTTAAGGAAATTTCTCACCGACTGGTCGATACTTCACGTGACCAGAGGGCTGGCTTGTTCATTGGCCAAAGAATTAGCATTGCCATTCAACGTGGCAATGCTGCCAGTCTTCTGGGCACGTTTCCGGATGACAGCGATGCGGACGAATACTTCGACGCCTGACGCCCCTTTGTTTTTATATCTATTAGTAAGTCCTTTTAGTTTTAGTTTTTTTTTTTTTGTTGATTATTAATTCCATAAAATATAATGTTATAGTGTACTTTCTAAACAATATAAACATAATTATAAAAAAAAAAAAAAAAAAAAAAAAAAGAGTGTCAATGACATGAAAGAAATCATGAATAATATGACACAACTAATGCAACAATTATCCTCGATAACAAATCTCCTAATGGAAATCATGACCAAACTAACACATTCAGTTCATTAAAAATAGCCCTATGGAATGCCAATGGGCTCCCACACCATGTCCTAGAAGTAGAGACATTTCTAAAAATAAACAAAATTGATATCCTACTGGTATCTGAAACACATTTTACGAAAAAAAATCACCTTAGAATCCCTAATTACAAATTCTACCACACAATGCATCCGGATGGTACGGCCCATGGAAGATCCGCAATTCTTATTAAGAATAACATCAAACACCATGAGGCCGAACCATTTAAAACCCCTGAGATACAAGCCTCAAGTGTTGTTGTTGAGGATTGGCGGGGTCACTTGACTGTCACTGCACTGTATTCTCCCCCAAAACATGCGATCAAAAAAGAAGACTACGTCAATTTCTTCAAAACGCTAGGACCAAGGTTTATAGCCGGTGGAGATTATAATTCCAAAAATACTCAATGGGGCTCTCGCTTAACAACTCCCAAAGGGCGTCAATTGCAGGCAGCTATAAATTATCTGCAACTAGATACAATATCGAACGGGGAGCCAACTTACTGGCCGACTGACCCTAAAAAAATCCCAGATCTGGTAGACTTCAGTGTCATAAAGGGAATTCCTACTAATCGTTTCAAATGTACTTCCCTTCAAGACCTTTCATCGGACCATAGTGTAGTCCTACTAGATGTTTCCCAGGAACTCATACATGTTAAACCTATATTGCAAGATTACATGGACGTAGGACCGACTGGGATAAATTCCGTTCCATAGTAGAGTCTACGATAAATACTAAACTGCCTCTTAAAACCGAAGAGGACATTATGACAGCGGTTGAACATTTCAACGAGTGTGTTCAAAATGCTGCTTGGGAGAGCACTCCTGCTGCCAAGAAAAGCACGCAACCAGACTGCTCGAAGTCCATTCGTGAATTAGTGGCCGAAAAAAGACAGGCTCGTAAATTGTGGCAAACTACTAGATTCCCCGGAGACAAAACACGGTTGAACTACCTAACCGACAAACTTAAAAATCTACTACAAGCTGAAAGAGATAATAATGTGCAAAACCACCTGCAAAATCTAGATGCTACGGCTGCTAGTGACTATTCCCTCTGGAAAGCAACCCAACGACTCAAAAGACCCATTGCCTCTAATCCGCCGATACGGAGCAAGGACGGCTCTTGGGCAAAAAGTGATCTAGAGAAAGGTGAAACCTTTGCCTCTCATCTTGCCGATGTCTTCATACCGCACACTGCCCAGAACGCCTCAAAAGCCAACAGTGAAGAACTCATTAATTCCCTTAATGAACCTTATCAACTCGACCTGCCGATTGAAAGGATCAAGATGCGTGAGGTCATGGAAACAATTAGAAACCTTAAGCAGAATAAAGCCCCAGGATACGATTTAATCACTGCAAAAATACTTCGGGAAATACCTGAAATAGCAATACACTTTTTGATACACCTGTTTAACTGCATACTGATCAGAGGCATCTTTCCACCTCAATGGAAAGTAGCACAAATTAAAATGATCCTTAAACCTGGTAAAGCTCCTGAAGACGTGGCTTCCTACAGACCGATCAGCCTACTACCCATCTTGTCAAAGGTTATGGAAATACTTTTTTTAAAGCGGTTAAACATAGTAATAGCAGAAAATAAAACCATACCTGACCACCAATTTGGCTTTAGAAAAAATCATGGCACGATAGAACAGGTGCATAGACTGGTAGAAGAAATCCATAAAGCCTTCGAAAATAAGAAATATTGCTGCGCGGCATTTCTAGATATTTCCCAGGCCTTTGACAGAGTTTGGCACGAGGGCCTATTATATAAAATAAAAAACCAACTCCCGACAAACTATTACATATTCCTAAAATCATACCTTGCTGACAGGTTTTTCTACGTTAAGCAAGGAGAAGATATAACTCACATTCACAGGACTCATGCAGGAGTGCCACAGGGAAGCGTGCTTGGTCCGATACTCTACCTGATTTTTACTTCAGACTTGCCTATGACAGACGGTGTCGTGATCGGTACTTTTGCTGATGACACAGCAGCCTTAACTGCCCATAATGAACCGGCACAAGCAAGTAACATGCTCCAACGCTCCCTAGACAACATCACAGAATGGCTAAATACCTGGCGGATAAAAGCAAATGAGACTAAGTCGGTTCAGGTGACGTTCACGACGCGACGCGACACATGTCCCCCTGTGTCTATCAACAATGTCCAGATACCCCAAGCAAACGAAGCCAGATACCTTGGACTTTATTTGGATCGTCGTCTTACCTGGAAAAAACATATTTTCACAAAACGAAAAGCACTAGGAATCCAACTAAGGAAAATGTACTGGCTGCTCGGCAAAAAATCGCAGTTGTCCCTGGGAAACAAATTACTTTTATACAAGTGTATCCTGAAACCTATCTGGACTTATGGAGTTCAACTCTGGGGAACAGCCTCCAACTCAAACCTAGAAATACTCCAGAGGTTCCAGTCCAAAATGCTGAGGATAATTACTAATGCTCCTTGGTTAATAACTAACCAACAATTACACCACGATCTTGAAATCAGAACAGTTCAGGAGGAAATTAAACACTCAATGAAATCGTATAGGGAACACGATACGTAAAGGGCGCACGTCACTGGACTGACTGCCCTCCAAGACAACTAATCAATTCCTAACCCTATGCTGAATGTTCACAAGGAACAGATTGCAAGAACACACAATAAAAAAAAAAAAAAAAAAAAAAGAGTGTCCGTGGAGTTTCTTGCCCGTTCTTCTCCATAGGTACCTACTACGCTTTGGAATGGGCAACTAGCTTCATATTTCTGACTGACCGACTCCTTGACAATTCAAAAGTGCCTGTAAATGGTTTAATTGAAATAAATGCTTTGAGTTTGAGTTTCCTCCTTACTCTAAACTTGAAGATAAGCCTCAAGGTTTTAAGAAAATATTAAAGTTCTATGTTTACGACAGTTTTATTTAGTACTTTTTAGTTAATTAAAAGCTCGATTTTAAAAAGATTTTTACTTATATTTTATTTATAACTTCTAATACCAAAATCTACTTACGTGAGTCTGTGTCCAAATAAACGTTATTCTTTTTTTCATTAAACAAGATTCCTTCTCGGTCAAGAGAGTTGTTGCTCCTGAAATGATTTAAATTACATTTTAAAAAATGATACTGTCTTAAAAAATATTTTATCTAGGCTGCAAAGGGTAACTTATTATACTAAACCCTTACTATTATATACTAAACCCTTACTATTATATACTAAAACCTTACTCGAGAACCACTCTATCCATTGGTGAAAACAGCATGAAAATTGGTGCGGGAGTTTTTGAGTTTATCGTGAACAGGACGACAGACAGACGCAGCGGAGGACTTTGTTTTATAACATGTAAGGATTAACTAAAAGGACTAATTAACTATACCAATAAATATGAAAACAAAGTAAATAACCAATGTAGGTAGTTGGGAAATCTGAATGCAGGTTGAGGCCTTTTTTTAGATGCAACAGGCGAATGTGGCACTGGAAATAATAATATAAAATAGGTGTAAAAATTAATTTAAACAAATCATTCAGAGAGGTATTAGGTATTTAGTCGGTGCTAAATAGGGGTCTACTGTCTAATTCTAAAAACTACTTATGTGAAACTAGCGACGCTTTAGAGGTAGTAGGCACAGGATCATCACTAACATCAAATTCCTTCTGGTTCAAAGGAGTTGTTGCTGCTAAAAGATTTTAAAGTACATATTAAAAAAAAAAAATCTAATGGTATTGCATTAAAAAAATATTTTATCTAGGCTGCAAAGTAAAATAGAACAAAATACTTATTTTGTTTGAATTTGTTCCATAAGAGAATCATATTCAATGAAGTCAATTCCAACAAAAACAATAACCCAATCTCAATTACAGTGCCATGCATTATTAAGGCAAATACACATATAATTTAAATATTTACCTGAAAGTTGAACCAATGTAAATGGTGAGTTAGACAGGAAGTTCACCCTTTCAATAGATGCAACTGGTGTTGATGCGTCTGGAAATAGTAAATTATGAAATCTTGATATGTTTCTGCCTATACTTCATGTAAATTGCAGTTATTGCTAGAACAAAATAATAGAAAAATGTGATTTAGTTTGGGCATTGACATAAGGCTCATTTACATATGGTACTTACTTGATATATAGAGGAATAGAGGTGAGGATTTGCTAGAGCATTCAATCAACTATTGCAATTCTTCTTTTTCAGCAAAATGCTTGTCAGACTTATTTACTTTTATAGATTTGAGTATTGGTCCATCCACTGACTGAGGCACCAGCTAACTCAACCCATACCCGGAAGCGCTCTTGGAAGACTCTAGGGTGTAGACAGCTGTGGACTGTGAGACCTGCAAATAATTTAGTTTAAGAAAAGAATACTACCAACAGAAAAAATACTTAATATTATATCAGAAGCCTACCATGAAATAATACAATGCGATTCTTTGATTTTGGAGCAGTCGGTGAGAAATAAAAAAAAATAATTTCCAAAAACAGCAGATAACAAAGAATCTAAGAACAAAACATAACAGCACAATCAAAGTCATTGAAATTCCCAAACTTAATTGAATCCCGTTGTAAATTAATTTGTATTTGTAAAATACTATTAGTTACTCTTTCTCATTAAGTAGGGTGGCTGCGGGTCCTCTAAACGATTATTAATATTACTCATTACTTTCTGAGCATAGATACTTAACTGTAATTTTTGAAGAGCCCATACCACTAATGCTACGCTAATGTTACCATCAGCTTATCTAGAGATATTACAAGAGCAATATTTGTAGGTATTTAAGCCGCATGAATCGGCTGGGACGGGGCCCGCTGGAACTTTTTTGGTTACTACTGCTATATTTACATATTAGCAATACATTCTGAGCTAATAATTTTGAGACAGTTTATGGTCAGTGAGTCGGTACCACAGAGCACTATATAATACTGGGTCGGTACTGTTGGGTAAAGAAGAGGGATTTTGAGGTTAGGCGAGCAATCTTACCTGTAGTGTCGCATCCAAATACACATCGTTTCGTATTATGCATAGTTATGTAAAAACACATTGAAAATTTAACTAATAGCGGCAAATATCGCAAACAGACACCGAATTCAGTCGGCCTTCGCCCCACGGATACACTCAACGCAAGGACAGCCGGACGAATCTATCTGAAGGAGTCTCTTTAAGCCTTTACAGAGGAGCAGAGGCTCAACTCAATGTATCAGCTAGAAAATAGCATAAATAACACGAAAACAATTCAGTGCACACCCAAATTTGCAAAACGTATCGGCCACAGCATACTCTGTGGGCCACAGTGTTGCCAACTCCTATATATAGTTACTTTACTCTTTGAACCACTAAATTTGGCGATCCCTCAAACCACCAAAAAACCACTAACATATTATGCCAGATAGATAATACCTAAATATTATTTGAAAATAAAACAACATTATTGTATTTTTTATTATAAAATTATAGTTTATTTTTTAAAGGAACAAAAAAAATTTTTACAGGCAATCATCTTCGGAAGAATCGGCTTCTTGATTTCTTTTGGGTGTACTGTAGTTTAGGCATATTCGTTTTACAAAATAAACCAAAACAAGTAAAACATCCAACGCGAACTCCGAACTGTACTGTACTGTCCGTTGTATTTATATTTTTGTGATATGAAAACAAACATTTTTAATTCAAATCAAACTTGACCCAGTTATCATACAAATAAAGTATATAATCAAAATTATTCAAGAAATTGACCAACTATTTTCGGGGGATCCCCGAAACAACCACCTTAGTTCTGAGTGTTGCCTACACATAAAAAAATATACACTTATAACGTAAACGTTCGAGTTATATCCCAAATAAAATATTTTTCTTTCTTTCTTTCTTTATATCCCGAAAATATGTTAATCGTGCTAGTGGTTGAATTTCGTACCTTACCACTAACTGAAGCAACCAAAGCCACTAGAAAAATCCACTAGCCACTAAAACAAAAATTTGTCCACTAAAAGGCAAGTCTAAACCCCCAGATCTAGTGGAAATTCCACTAAGTTGGCAGCACTGATCGGCCATTTTCTTTGATTTTCTTCAATTTTGCATTTTGACATTAGTGATTTCGCAAAAAATAAATCAATAAACCAAAAAATTGTCCGTAATTTAAGTCTTTAAAAATAAACTTTAACAATGAAAATAAATTAGAAATTTTAAATAGCAATTTTCAACAACGTATTAGTTAGAAGCCGTGTTGTAGAAACAGAGACATCTAGTACGTCTTAAGTGAGTTATGATTACTATTATTTACAGGATATAGGTTATGTAGTTTATAACTCCGTCTAATAGGTGGCGTACCTAAAAAAATTGCTGTGAGCATGTAGGGAAGTTTACCCAGCCTGTGCTAATTATGAATTTGATTTTGGCTCTCTGGAATGACTGCCAGACTTTAGCGGTTAAAGAAACTTATTGCTACTTTAAGACAATTAGGTTTATTAATAAGAATTTTAAGAAGCCCGCACTGAATTCAAACATACTAAGGGCTGATTTTACCAAAGTCAGATATCTTTTATCCGTGGAATAAAAATGGCGTCTGACAGTTTTTGTATGGAAAAACTGTCAAAAAATCAAAATTTATTCGCAGGATAAGACTTATACTCGGTATAAAAGTTTGGTGAAATTCGCCCTAAGGCGTTGTATGAGTTCGTTTACGAAGAAGCGATTTTTCACGGTCTTCATGGTCTTCCTTTTATTTGTGACACTATGTTATTTAGCAAAAAATAATCCATAAGATGAAGCCTTTCGATCGGTATGATAAAGCCTGTAGCTTTATCACACCTCTTATCTACCCTGATTATTTTTCTCATGTAATGGGTTCGATTCCCGGTTCAACCATGTCATTATTTAATTATCTCTGAATGCAGTTTATATTGTTTTTTAAATTCAACTAATGTCTTCTTTCAGTAAAATGTTCCATCCACAATATTCAAGATACTTTCCCTCCATGTGGCCCATCCGTGGGACGTACAGTGCTCTGTGGGACCCATATCTATATCTATTCTTCTATTCTATTCTATCTATATCTATACATATAATAAATCTGTAGACGAGGCGTTTCTGTACAATGAAAAAAAAAAAAAAAAAAATTGGTGGGTTGTCCAAGAATAACCAACAGATTCCATTTCTACCATTTTTGGAATTTTTGTCTGTTTGTCTGTTTGTCTGTCTGTCTGTTTGTATGTTCTTTAGTTTGATTGTTCCACTATCACGTAAAAAGTACGAAATCAATATGGTTAACTTTTATACTCAAATATTGTGTGTAACTCGATGTTTCAATTAGTTTTTGTTTCATCGCAATCGCTTCAAAATATCAAAAGATATATGAATTTAAAGTGTTCAAGAAGGAATTTTCATTACGTAATGTACATACACGTAACGACATCTATTGACGCGAAATGATACCTACTTCTTAATTACTAGGTTTGTGAGATCGTGTGTTGTTATATGACATTTTCTTTGCGCGGAAACTTAACGCGATACAATGTGTATAGAATATAACTCTAAAGTTAGATTAATTAAAACTTTCCAGATGCGTTGTTTATTTATTAGTTTAGTATTAGTGCGATAGGTGGCGCTACCTATCTTTCAAATCTTGATAATCATGAAAGAATAGTGACAAATGTTAATTTCTTAAAAAATATGGGTAGGTATTTATTCTTTCATTTTTCACTTTTCTTCATAGTTTATTTAGCTTACAGAGTGTTCGAACGTTTTCCCATATATTTTGACAGTATCATTTCGTGCTCGATAGATGGCGTTGTTCGTTTAATGTCATTTTCTGAATCGCGGTGTCAAGAGTCTCCGTCGAAGAATGACTTTCGCCCAGATATTCCAAATAATTTTAAGTGTAGTTATTAGACATGGGTCGTACTTGCAAAATCGAGTACCAGGGCTTCCAAGTACGTCCACCTTTAGACACCAGCGCCAAAAACCAGGGCTTGAAATACTTTCAAGTATTTTCTCTCTGCATGGAAAATAGATCCGTAAGATCATACAAATAAGGAGTACGCACGGCTACACATCAAGCTATACAAAACCAGTTTACGCTGATCTCTCATTGTAGGGAAATCCTATACAATGCGAGATCAGCTTAAACTGGTTTTGTATAGCTTGATGTGTAGCCGTGTGTACAATCGCGTATGCAAAAAAATATACGTCCAACGTCCAACCAAGGCCTTGGTGGAAGTAAATACTTGCATAGAACATTGATCCGTAACATTATATAAATAAAGAGCACAATCGCGTTTACAAAACAAAATACTTCCAAAACCTTAAAGGAAAAATACTTGCATAGGATCCAAGCCTTGTTGGTAGAAAAATACTTGCATAGAACATTGAGTCGTAACGTAATATAAATAAGGAGCAGAATTGCGTCTACAAAAAAAAATACTTCCAAACCTTTAAAGTAAAAATACTTTCACAGAACATTAATCCGTAACCAAATATAAATAAGGAGCAGAATCGCGTCGAGTGTTGACGGAGCAAAATACTTTGAAGTATTTCGGGTTGGCACTTGGTCGGACTTCCTTAAGATCCAAGCCTTGTTGGTAGAAAAATACTTGCATAGAACATTAAGTCGTAATGTAATATAAATAAGGAGCAGAATTGCGTCTTCAAGAAAAATACTTCCAAACCTTTAAAATAAAAATACTTTCACAGAACATTGATCCGTAACAAGATATAAATAAAGAGCAGAATCGCGTCGAGTGTCAACGGAGCAAAATACTTTGAAGTATTTCGGGTCGGCACTTGGTCGGCGTACTTGTTAGTAAATACCTGGTGTAAAAACCTGGTCGCGTAAATACGCACCTTCTCTAGTAGGTATCTTTGTTTTTGACTTCTTTAATGTCGATAATATAATAATAATAAATAAATAATAAATTGTTGGTTGGGTTGTCATTCGTTGAAAGTATTGATCTTTGAGATGGGTTGTAACAGGTGAAACACGATATAAACGTGATCACTGTGACTGTGACAAAAAATAACAGATCCAAATATCTGTTATTAAATCACAGCCTGTGATTTTTGATAAATACGTATCTCAATCGAATATCATCTTTATTTCTTTTGATTTAAAGTCGAAAATCGTATCTATCTGTTATAAAATCACAGCCTGTGATTTTTGTACAGACGATAAATACGTATTGACTCAATTGAATATCTTCTTTATTTCTTTTCGTTAAAGTCGAAAATCGTATCCGAAGTTTTAACAGTAACAGTCTTGAGGATCTGTGATTTTAAGTAACAGATATTTTTTATCGTTAGGAGCAATAAATTGCTATCTGCTATTTTATAATATCTGTGATTTCTATCTGTGACGCCTCACTCCTAATTGATCTGATTGGTTTTGATTTGGTATTTTGGTTGGTTTCGTTCATGAGGTTCAAATTAAGAAGTCAAGAAACGAGTCGTTACAGATCGATTCAAATTTAATGGCGGCTCGGAAGTTAGCTTTTAGCTGCGCAGTACCCCACCCCTCACCCCCGCTGCTGTCACATGAAATTGTTACTGCGCAGCGACTCGCCTCATGTTCCGAGCCGCCATTAAATTTGAATCGAACTGTACTATACTTCGTAATTTGTTCGTATGATTCGTGACCGCCGCTCATTCGATTCGATCGTTGTTGGCGTGTGTAAGGCCTCGGCCTCGAATCTTGCGGGCAGCGGGGCGGCGGCGGCGGCGGCGCGGGAGCAGGGCGGGCATCAAAGACCTGTTCTCGAAACTAGCGGGCAGATCGCGCGTCACTATAGCCGCGTAGTGTTGTGTTCACGATTTTGTCGTCGGCAACATCTTTTTGATTCAAATTTATTCCTAACGCTCAATTTATTGTGGGCAACAACACTGCAATGCAGACGCGCGGGCGGTCACCGCTTGAATGGAGTGCACCGCTCGCTGAGTCGCTGCCCGCCGCCTCGCCGCTGCCGCACCGCTGTTTTCGAGAACCGGTCCATTTGATTTTACGCATAAGATCCTGCTGCACCCGCGCCGCCGCCGCCGCCGCCGCCGCCCCGGTGCCCGCAAGTTTCGAGGCAGAGGCCTTATGGTTGATTTGATTTGTTCGACTATCGGACAGCAATAAATACACAAATATTGGCACATGTTTCTGGGGAAAGTCAACAATATACATCGATAAATACGGTTCCCGGGTCTTTCAGCACACAAAATTTGTTTAAAAGTCGGAGTGCCAATAATTCTTCTCAGAAATTTAAGTCCTCCCAAACTTTGCAACGGCACTCGGCTCATAGTCACCAATCACCAACAAAACGTCATCGAAGCCGAAATCTTAACAGGTTGCGGCGCCGGTGATGTTGTTTTTATTCCAAGAATTCCTCTCATTCCCAATAATTTCCCGTTTAGTTTTAAGCGTGTGCAATTCCCCGTCAGCCTGTGTTACGCCATGACCATTAACAAAGCTCAGGGCCAGACATTATCCGTTGCGGGGGTGGATCTTAGTATTGGTTGCTTTTCCCACGGCCAACTTTATGTAGCTCTTTCGCGTGTGAGCAACCCTAGCAACTTTTTTGTGTACGCTCCAGGTGCTTCCACCGCTAATATTTTATAAAGAGAAGCATTTTCTTAAATAAAAAAACAAGTTTTTTGGCAGTTTCTTACTAGGAAAAATCACCAGGCCTGGTCGAAAGATTCCCCCTTTTTAAATGAAGGTACAACTTTTCTAAGCGACATATTATTGTTTTCCGACATCCATGCGAACGAAGTCGCGGGCACAGCTAGTATATAATAAAAGTACTCTGTGTGTGAGACAGACCACAGCAGGGCTATTGCGTATCTCTGTTGACAGTTCATAGTGATGATCACTTGGCAAAGTTTCTATCGATTAGCTGTCAAACAGTTAGTTTCGTATTGGCTATCTTCAGTGACTAACTAGGATGACGTCATAAGCACTCACTATCGCTGATAGTCACCGTAACACATTTTGACAGATGTTAATGTATCGATACTCACAAAATTGCGATTGCCTAAGCTTAGTGGACATCAAATTGATAATCATTTAGGTAGTCGTGACTTTCGTGAAAGACACTACTCAAAGGTAGTGTTTTAGAGTTTCTAGTGATTATCACCGAAGCCGGTATTAATCGAAGCGTGTAAACATTACGCCTTTTGTTGTTATATTGTGATTCGTGATTGTGGCAGAAGTATGGCACGTCTATTATTGCTGCGATTTGCTAAAGAAGAGCGAAAACAAAGTAGTCTGCGAATTGAGAGACGCCACCTTGCGGGACGTTAGGAACTCATTGCAGTTGCCAGAGAGAGTGCTATTGATAGTTGCTCACAATAATCTAAAACTCTTATTTTCTTGTATGTTACCTATTTTTTATTATTTTATTTATTTATTTATTTAACCATTTATGCACACATATAAATACAGACAAGAAGAAAGGAACAGAAAAATTCGTACAAAGGCAATGCTTATTTCTAAAGAAATCTCTTCCAGCATACCTGCATACCTGTGTTATGTGAATAAAGTCCACAAATATGGGATGCTAGAGAAAAATAATTACCTATGTAATTTATAAACAGCAGGTACTCGTGTGTGTAGGTAATATTGGTCATAATTATCTAAAATGATTTTTCTTGTAAGTACCTAGGTACCTTAAAGTATTTTTTATCCTTAAAGTATTTAAGTAGGTGCCTACTTGGTACCTACTTAAATACTTTAAAAAAAATCCGACCTACCTATTGATTAAAATAATACAACTACATTTGTCTTGTGAAACAATTTACAATACCTATGATGTACCTACTTATAAAATAATAAGGTAATGTTTTATTTATTCTAATATTTACAATAATTTTTAAATAGCATTGCGAATTTACTATGTATGGTTTACCAAACGCTTCTATATACAATATATATATATCTTATGTATAGTTACAACAATAGCCTTGGATATAAAATGGTCCCTAAAATTAAGAATTGTAACGCTCAAAAGGCGTTACTCAATTTAGTCGCATAATAGCCCTGCATAGTAACTAACGTTGGTCCACAGAATCTGTGCCACAGATTACATAGAGATACGTCTGGCGGGTCTTACACTGACAGCCGCCGTTTCGTTCTGAAATAATCAGTTCCTCGTTAAACTATTAACTTATAATGCGGGATTATAAAAATATTGTAAATGCCTAAAGATACTCTTTAGGCACCCAAGAGTATAAGAATTAGAATTCCATTTCTATAAAAATCTTTATTTTTTTGTACAAATTCTGCCATGATTCTTTGAAAGTTCTACAAACGTTGAAACTAATCTCTTCTAGAACAAGAAACGAACGAAACGTATTGAAATGAAATGTCAGTGACACAGTGACGTCACGTCAGCGATTGTCGCGTTCTCATTATTTTTATTTCGCAATTTGGAAAATATCTGCATATTTTTTTTGTTTTGTGTGGTTTATGTGAAATATTTAGCTCTGGCACTTGTCGCTGATATGGATAACCAATACTACTACAAACTGATGGCGAACTATCTATCAAAACGGAACTGTGACGAGTCGTTCATGCGATATTTTTTTGGTAAGAATTCGCTAAAGAAAACTCCCGAAGAGTTGGAACGGGCAGACGAGAGGAAAAGAAGACTGCAACGGGAACGGTCACGTCGATATCGAGCGTTAAAGAACGCACGACGACAACACGAGGGTGGCTCGAGTGGCGGCGGCCGGGACAGTGCGGACGGCGACGCGACGCGCTCAAAGTCGCGCGCCTTCGCCCTCGAGGAGGAGTACAGTGACGGCGACGAGCCACCCACGCTGTGCGACCTCAGCTACGACAACAAGTGGCGGGAACGCGCGCCCGCTTCCGACTGCGCGTCTGATGACAACTCGGCGCAGTCAGCAGCCGAGCTCACAGATGCGGCACTGAGCAGTGACGCGCCGCTGAGCCTGCGTGAGCTGCTGAGCTCGCCTAACGCCGAGCTGGACTACCCCACTGTGCACAGCCTCATGTTCCACTGGCTACAGACGTAACACTTTGCTGTTCACACTCCACACTAGAAAGCATGCAACAACTTTGGCTCCCACTATTTTTTTTTCTCAACCCTAAATTGGTTCCATTCATATGCTGCACACAGGCCTGTCTTCCATAATAACTATAGTACCGGTACTGAGTTGCCAGTCAGTAGGCAAGCGTTGACAAGATTCATATTGAATGCCATGTATTTCTTAGAAACAACTGTGAGTGTGGTAGACTTACACATATCAAAATGTTGCTGCTTTTATGATATATTGATCACATTTGTTGACAGAACCGTCCTGCTATGATTTATTGACTATTTAGATAGTAGTTTATTAATATGTACTTTGACTGTAGATGATAATAATGAATGGTTCAGGGTGGTTTTAGCAAGCTAAGCAATATAGGTACAAGTTTGTAAAAGAGTAAATGTTCGCTTTCCAACAAGCAAAGGGTGCATTGATGCCCCATGATGTTTATCTACACAACACAACACAAGTACAATTTGAATCCATATAGGTTGTAATCATGATAAGTGAATTGGAAATTAATACACATGCATTAGTTTGAATAAGAAACTGTTATGCTTATGTCCATTCCATTCCATAGCAGAAGTATCAAACATTGACTGCAGAGAGAATGATGATAAGCGTGGACGATAGCAGTTGGCTTGGCATCGGTTAACAATAAGAACATATCACTTATTTGCATTTGAAGCCATGCCATCGCACTGAACAAGTGATAGTCAGTAGCCTACTGAACATTGTGGTGATAGTATGTGGCTGAGATGTGCTATGAACACATTGAACATGTGGGCTATAGGGTGTTTGTTGTGAGCACAGCACCAGCCAATAGCTCATAGAGTATTCCACTAGACAATAAGTTGTTGTTAAGTTGCCATATCCTAATATTTAGATACTCAACAATTATACATAATTTTACTATAATTATATGCATAGAAAAGTATAGAGTATTATATACCTATAGTTTGTGATACGAATGAATTTACATTTTGTGTGAAATCTACAATGTTAGGCAAAACAGGTTCATAGTGTAAGTTAGTGCAGCAAGTGGTGTCATGGACTAGCGGCGCGTCTTGACTCCCGACCGTGCACTGGGCTGCAGATGCTGCAGTGCTCCATGTATGTGTGTGAGACATTGCGAAATACCTATATCAGAATTATATATAAACATCCTGTATTTGCTGGTAGTGGCGTGAATATGAGCTAATGCCAGCAATATGTGTGGCAAACAAGTATGTTTCAAAATATTTTTTAAATATGTAGGTAGTTGATTCAAACTAAGTGATTGCCATTAAATATAAGTTCAAATAACTCCCACACCATCTATTTGAATGAAATCTTTCAGCAATCACAAACATGCAACACCACATTTTAACATTTTTGCTAGACCTACAGGATGAGTTTTTATAAAGGATTCACTATGGCTGCCCCACCAGCTAAGTTTTAGTGATAAGTTTAGATGAAATACTTTTTGATCGTAATAAAAAGGATTATTTTTTATTATCTATGCAGCTACTTATGCGTTTATGAGGAACCCATAAATGGATATCTACATAAATTTCTTCTATCACCAACAGTTAACGTAATTATCTAGCTCTTAAAACAAACTCTGACTAAATATTCATCCTGGAGGTTTACAGGCTGAAACTTTTTAGTCTAACTCTAAGGGATGAATTTTTGAGGTTTTAAGCCGAAACTAACAGAGCAAAATAAATTACTACAGTGCGCGCGCGACTGCTAGTCACCTAGGACAGGTCTGAGTCGCCAAGCTGACTCAGTCTGCCAATTTTTTCAATGGCTCCCTCCCCGTCTCATCGTTCATATTAATAACTCAGGCTGTGAGTAGCAGTCGCACGCGATACTTACCTTAATAATTTCCGTGTAACAGAGAAATTAAAGGCCGTACCCTACCTCAGATTTTGTCTCGCTCGCGCCATACTACTCGCGGCCTGAGTGAAAACGAGACGGAGTTGGATGCTGGCGGCTCTCAAGCCTCGGATAGTTTAGGGAATTGCTTTTTACGGTGCAAATAATGGTTATTTAAATAACATAAGATCTGCTTTATAGTTCACAATTATGCAAAGTTTCATGATCAAATTTGAAGTATTTTTTGAATACCATCGGTTTATAGTTCGGTTTAGAGGTAACTTTAGATTTTTTTTCTATCGAGAGAATTGTAATCGTGTTTTCGTCAAACATAGGACCTAGCATCAATCCTCAACTTTAACATATTATATATTTATTACAAATTAATGCTGCAGTCTTTTCGGCATAACGGAGGATCATGATAACATGCTAAACTTGAGGTAGGGTAGGGCCTTTCATTACATTCCAATTTTTTCTAAAGTTCTTTTTCAGAACTTTTATAAAATACCTAATCACATGCAAAGTAGATCTTAGTGTCATGTTAGCATAGAGATAATAATTTGTAATTATTATCTCTCTATGCATGTTAGGTTGTTATTTAGTCAAAGATTTTTTTTGTCATTTTGTTTGCTAAGCAACGACACGACTAATTTTCAAAATTCAGGTAGGTAGGTACCTACTGATCATTCCATTGAGCTTCGCTAATTCTGTCCCATTCCCATCTTAAAAAACCGGCCAATTAATATAATATCATTGGGCCAATGCATTGTCGAACCACGCACAATTAAGGGTTGCGTAACGACTGTTTTAACCTATGCATTTATGATAAATACTCTGGTTTTGAATATTTTGCTCGCTAAGTGGGTGATAGACGTAGGTACGTACACACGGCTACACATCAAGCTATACATTTCCAGTTTATGCTGACCTCGCATTGTACGGAAATCCTATACAATGCGAGACAAGTATAAACTGGAAATGTATAGCTTGATGTGTAGCCGTGTGTACCTTCTTAAAGTACGCGGTCTTTAAGTTCGCGACCTAACTCGGCTCGTCGCGCCATCGGTGACACACGTGAAGCTTGCTCAAAATTTCATTGTCAAATTGGCTCGCGGCTCGCGGCGATGACAGACGGGCGAGTAAGCTTGCCGAGCTTTAAGTACGCGTACTTGCTCGCACGTCTATCACCCTTTTTATGTATAATTAACAGAGGAAGTACGCTAAATAATAATATCCCTCCATTTTGGTTCGCCGTATTCGGGTAGCTAAACATTATTTTTAAATTCTAAGCTCATACATGATGAACAGAAAATACTGATCAACTTTAAGTTATTTACAGAGGGTACTTCTGAATGTTGACAAAGCCGCAACCGCAATACAATAGCTGTCAAATATTTCGCGTTTCTATTATTAGGTACCTATGTAGTGAATTTATCTGAATAATTATTACCTAAGTAGGTACCTACTATAATATTCAGTGTTACGGTATTCACTATTGCAATTCATAGTTAATATTTTATTGCACTACAGACCCTTATTTTATAATTTAATTTAGTAAGTAATATTGATAAATTATTGAAAACAGCGATAATGATACGAATATTTGACAGTTATGTAAATGCGACGTTGCCAACTTTCAGAGTTCATTCTTTTAAGTAGAGTAGAGGGACCTTAGGAATAAATGTTGTTTCTACGATAGACTAAGTTAATTTATTTGCTTTAAGTGTCACTACTGGTTTCACAGATTTCAGGGCTCTTTCAATTTAAGAGTTTGATCCGGACTGCGCTCCCATTGTGTCAATCGTATGGAGAAAATCGATCAAACGCTTAAACAACAGACAGTCTAAGCCGTAAAGTCGAAAAAAATAGCGTCCAACTGATGGCCGCTAAATGCACGTACACAAGAAAAGCACAATGACGTGGCGCGGTTCTTGACAGTTGTTACGCAAACCAGCACGAAAAAGTTGGCCTGTTTGATTTACTTAGTTCTTTTGCAGCGCAACACTATCTAGACATAGGTATATAAATAATCAAAACACTTAAATTGAAAGAGCCCTTACACTCATGATACCAAATTGTAAATCGTATTTTCCTAATTCAGTGGAACTCAAAGTGTCAAATGTCATGATTTCATGAAATAGTCATTCAATACACTTTCATGAGCTTAGAGAGTTGTATTGCTGATTTTAATGTTTATAATTCTGTAAATCCATATTTGTTACGAGCGCTAATAATATTTAGATCAACATACAACCTAATACTGACCTGCAAATTCCAAAAAACGTAAGAAAATTTGAATTTCGCGGGCTACCCTAGCGGGATGCGCTAGGGTAGCCCGCGAAATTCAAATTTTCTTCAGTAGATAAAACAGTGGGCCACAAGCACAACACTAGCGAAGTATTGCTTGTATCTTGTTGTGGTTCTCAGCGCAGGGACACCATCAACACGTCCGACGCGTACAGCCATAATATCATTAGTTATAAGACCTTAGTGTTAAGTACCTAATGTATAGAAGGCACTAATCTGTAACAGAATATTATACACAGATATAGATGACCGACCTGCAACCTAATTACGTAACACACGATCAATCACAATCAGAATCAATTTGGAAGATACCTACCTATATTGCTAATCCCTTGCTTCTTAAAGTACGTTGTTAACTAACAAAGGGCGTTCCCGTTAACCCGCAATAGTATAGAGTAGGTACACACATGCTTAAAAAAAAATAGCACAGATTTTTTTTTTTAATACCTTTACGTAAATAAGTACTTAGGAGGAGCTCGTGGCTAAGTAATAACAGCCGCTCGGGTCGATCCATCAGGTTAAGCTACGCTTGCCGGGGTTGGTCAGTGGATGGGTGACCATTTTCACATATCGAGACTCCTCCGTGCCTCGGAAAGCACTAACGTGCTTTTGCCGTTGGTCCCGGCTATCATTTGTGGATCTTTGACAGTCGTTACGAGTCGTCAGAAGCACGAAAGTCTGACAACCAGTCTAACCAAGGGATATCGTATTACCCAGTTACTGGGTTGTGGAGGTCAGATAGGCAGTCGCTCCATGTAAAATACTGGTATTCAGCTGCATCCGGTTAGACTGGAAGCCGTCCCCAACATAGTTTGGAAAAGGCTAGGCAGATATATATACGTAAGTAAGTACTTATATTAGTGAAATATTCAAAAAACGATTAAATTGATACGTAAAAGAAACATACGCACACAGTGTACACAGTGTTTCTTTTCTGTATCAAGTTAATATTTTTTGTGAATATTTTATGTACCTACCTACTATAAAAAAGCTTTTTTTTAATTGTTAATACTTTTTTAACCGACTTCTTCAAAAAGGAGGAGGTTCTCAATTCGTCGGTATGTTTTTTTTTTTGTATGTTTGTTACGCGATTACTCCCCCAATTATGAATCGATTTTGATGATTCTTTCTTTGTTTGGTAGCATGCTTCCGAGGTGGTCCCATAAATTTTATTAACTTGCGTAGTTTTTGAGTTAGCTTCAATATTACGTATTTTTCCCACTTGTTTATCTAGACGACATCATTATTTTTCTCCTTCACTGTTATTTACATATCAGGTAGTGGTCGAATTTGTGTGGGGTAGGTAACACAACTAAAAAATGAAAAATAAAAACATTTTACAAAAAAGAAAACCGACTTCCAAAAAAAATACTAAAAAAGTGAAAAATAAACTTTAATTTCGGAAGTCGGTGGCAAAAACGAAAATTGAAAGGTAAAGACGCCGACTTCCGAAATTAAAGTTATTTTTCACTTTTTTAATGTTTCTTTTGGAAGTCGTTTTTTTTTGTACTTAGCATGTATAGACGGTAGGGAACGCCCTTAGAAAACATACTGTATTATGGCCGAAAAATTTGTCTGCTCAATGCTGCTAATTAACGCAATGAATGAATGTTGTTGAACTGTCAAAATTGTGTTACGCAATTATGGTGCTAGTCACACCACTTAGGCTACGGACACAAAGTCAGCGGGCGCGGGGAGCGCCGCGTTTAGATTGACTCGAATCGCTCGTGGGACGCTGCTTTCGAGGCCATGTAAATCTATGCATTGATACGCGCCGCTCCCCGCGCTTCCGCCGCCCGCTTACTTCGTGTCCGTAGCCTGATATTTTGGCGTAGGTACGTTTAGCAACAAAAGTAAGTTATCCCTCTAGGATTGATAAAAAGTTATTCAATACGCTGTTTTAACAGCATGCTCTACCCAAAGTTGCTGGCCATACCTCAGTGGTGTTTTGAGTTTCGGATACATAGGTATTACAATTTGTTATTCTCGTTCCGATAGGTGCTTTCGTTCTGTTTTGTAGGTCTTAATTATAGTTACGGTACTGGTAGCTTAATTGTTAAGGTAAATAGAGGAGAATTGAAAAGGGGGGCGTATTCTGAACAAACTGAAAATATTATACCTATTCAGGCTGTAAGGGTAAACACTCTTGTCATTCAAACCACGGGTAGTTGATTTAAATTTAAAAATAAATGACCGAACACAACAAAAAAAAAAAAACGTTATTTTCATTAAAAGATTTTAAAAAGTTTCTATCCGACACCGTGCTCTCTAGCGAAACAGCTGACTGACTGAGACAGGGGTCGCGCTCGCGGCCGGTCGGGTCACATCCCGCACACCCCGCCCGTGTTGAGACGCAAGTTCGTTACCCTAGCGCATAGGGCAACGAACTTGCGTCTCTTGTGGTAAAATGTAGATTGAAAAAAAAACGTTGTCATTTTCCATTGATTTTACGTTCTATAAATGAAACCACTAGTTGCAAGGATAACGGTGTTTACCCTAACACCCTGTATTTTGTTAGTGCAACAAATTTTGTTGCTAAAATATGAACAGTGCTAAACATAGAGTGCCATTAGTAAGGCGGTGTTCAGCAGACGACTCTTGCGCCTGCGGCGGCGATGCCTTCGACGAAATTTAATGTTATGTAAACTATGCGTAGGTACTTTAAGGTAGTGCCATATTAAAAGTGCTTCCTGTCTATTTTTAATTACTAGTCTTTTATTAGTTGTTGTCTTTGTTTCTTTTGTTATTTGTTAAGATGGCACGTCTCATATATGCCACCGGCGTACGAAGCGCCAGGGTGCGGGCCAATGAAGGTACCGGAGTCCCTTTGCATGTGCTGAGGATGGCCACCGTGTGTTTTTACCTCCGCCTTTCCCAGAAGCAAACCAGGAATCGCGTGAAAAAAATCTGCTGCTACGTAATGACAAAATAACGGGTAACCTATAATTTGGATGTATACTTTTTTTAGCCCCCATTCTGATTTGACGCCAAATTTTGCAATTGTTTGGTGTCTATTATTTGTTAAACTGCGGCGAATTCGTTATGCACGAATTTAAAAGACCATGACTACCGCAAGTTTTAACCTTTTCACCGCCACGGACTTCAATAGAAGTTCCGGATTTTCGTGCCACCAGCGCCACGACTTCATTAGAAGTTCTTCATTTTAACTATCGTATAAAAATAAATTTACTTTATTTAAAAGCTTTGTTTCCTGTTATTATTTAATATAGCACTGTCTAAAACCCTGTTTTCTAGTTTTCCACTCAAAAGAAGCCCTTAATTGTCTTAAAATCGGCAAAAACAAAAACGCGTAACATTTTTTATGTTCCCTGAACGCCAAGGACTTTAACCGGCGAAGCGCCCCGCATTTTGCGCGCCAAAAATTCCCTAGCGTCCCGCGCCGCGCGGCGTAATTTGACCCGGGCTGACCCCGCTCACAAAAAACGCTGTAGCTCCGGTTGTATTGCTTAGATTTACATTCTGTAAACAGATTCGAGTTCTTGAACAATGGGGCCACACTTGATAATATCAACGACACTCATAATAGTACCTTAGTATTATAAACATCGTAATGAAAACAGAGAACAGGGCGAAAGCCGACTTGTTGCTGTAATAAGTTGATTTCTGGCAAAGTAATGGATCAATTTGCACAAAATTTTGGTAATATTATCATGAATAGACAAATAATCGAATTAGATTTACTTCCTACAAGTCTTACATACAATATTTCCTTATTATTCCAACTGAAACTTCATAGTGCGCGGTGCTGTCATTTTGCACCATTTACCTACACATGTAAATGCTTTGAAATATCTTTGAAAATTGGATAAAAATGAATGAATACTGTTCGATCGTGGATATGATCGTGTTTTAACCTGTATTACCTCACCTAGTAGAAGCATGTATATTATAGTTAGCTTCTAAAGTACTGTAGAGGTTTTATGCGACATGCAACCTCACGTTGGGCTGGCTGGTAGAACCGCAGCCTTGACTTGCGAACGCTCCAGCAGTCGGTATTTGAATATTGACAGATAGGATTTTATGTAGAGTCGGAGAGCAGCCCGAACCCTCTATATGTATAAACGTCTCGTATAATTAATAAACCCTTGGAAAACCTACTCCTCTTTGGAATTCCCTCCTCACACATCTAGGTAACGGCCCTCTGACGTTACAGTACCTACCTACTTCCGGGACTATTTATTCAATTTAAGGATTAAAAAACAGTTTTTATGCTTTCAGATCAATCCTGGTAGTTCCTATTCATAATGTTACAAATGTTTCGCATTGATACAAGAAAAACTCCCTGAGATTCCGAACTGATACCTGAACTAACACTTGGTCATAATGTGGAGTGATGTGTGCTTTGGATGTGGACAGTCCATGCTACGTGTTGCAACAGTTGCAAGGAGTTCCCGAGTGCCACCCAATTGTCCTACCTATTGTTTTATTTGTATATTTCTTTTCTCTGTCCTGGTAGCGGTCGAGGTCATATACGTTATGTAAATATGAATATATCATAACTGCGTTTTTCATTTTTGATATAAGTGCCTTATTATTTACTAACATGTGAAGTTCGAGAAGTGGGTGTACTATTGAATTCTGGGAAAACAGGCCTGCTGTTATGTTAAGATTTCAAGATATTAGGAATCAGTAAACACAGTACTAAATTGATTACTTATTCAGACTACCAGCTGCACATAGGTACTATGAGTACCTACCTACATGATTATTGATATCCATTATCATTATATATAAAACCTGACACCAAGAATTATTATTGACTATCAGTGATGTATTGTATAATCATCCATCAGGAAACAAGCACCAAATCAAGAATAAAAAGCAACCGATATTAGGTACCGCTTCATTTGTCATCAACTTCACCATTTCGAGCCTGTCACTTTCTCGAACTTAACCTCAAAATATGAAGTAGATAAATGGTTAATAAATACGAATTGCGAGAATCCATGTAAAAAATAGTTAACAATATAAGAAGAGCATTGAATTCTCCTCTAAATACACTAGGTTTGGTTGTGACAGGCGGACTTTTCGCTTGGTACAGGGTGCCCTACAATCCTGGTCATTCTCCTTTCATTTATCGATAGGAACATACTCTCATCACTACTGTTTACTATATATTTCGTTATACATTTATAGCGTGGCTCTGGCGAGCGCATCGCGTTCTGTGTACGTGGGCGGTGAAAAGGTTAAACGAATTAAAAACGAACCAATTTTTCTAAAAATCAACCATTTTGATGACTTTGTTATTGGGATCAGGGCCGTAGGCACTTGCATCCTACATTCTCTTAATTCTCCAATTTTTTTTGGACAAGTTGATAAACTTACTTCTATTGTATTTCTGTATGAACAGTCAAAAGAGAAAGAAAATCTAGCTTATTCGACGCAAGATGCTAAACATTTCGACGTAGCTTTGCTCGCTGCTCGCTCTTCCTTGTATCATATGTTCTAAGAAGACACGCTAAGAAGATCATTATTCTTGTAAGCAGTGATAACCTAGTCGTGTGATGATCGGACTGCCAAGTCATAGGTCTCGGTTCGAACCCAAGGCACCTCTTGACTTTTCGGATTTATTGTATCATTCTTTAAAAACGGTGAGGAAATATATAGGCGGCAGCCCGAAGCAGATATCAGGCGCCCGAAGCCGCCGCCGTAAGGCGCCCGAGCTGTATCGAGCCGCACCGATGATACTTACCGCGAGTGGGCGTGTACCTAGATACCGGGACTCAGTCGTGGACTCGTGGTCCACCTAAGGTCCCTTTAAGTAGTAGTAAGTACCCTACATACAAATTTTTTTTTTCATGATTTTCTTTTACCGCTTTGTCGGCGTGATTAATCATGTAAGTATATCCATGCCAAATTACAGCTTTCTAGTAAGTGGGTGATAGACGTGCGTGACTGCCTACCTACTGTGCCTAAAGTACGCGGTCTTTAACCTTTTGTATGCCGTAATTACAGACACAATTAAAAAGCCATTGTGTCTCGCGTGGATCTACGTTCCGGCACACGACCTTACTCGGCTCGCCGTCGGTGACACACGTAAAGCTTGCTCAAAATTTCATTGTCAAATGGCTCGTGGCTCAAGGCGTGTCACTGACTCGCAGGGCCACCATCACGGATTTTAATTTTGATTACACAAAAAATTAGTCGCTAATTAGTCGAAATTTGTCTAGAAGATACCTATAATGAATTAAATATTTCATTTATTTATTTCAGTAACAATTTTTACATTGTATCGAAATTTTACACTAAATTATAAAATTAAAAATTAAAACAATTACAATATATAAATCCTAAGTATAACAGAAATCAAATAAATTAATTAAAACGTAAAACATTTGCAATTCCCTGATAAAATATATTATTACTATGTTAAATGTGAAATAAAAATAAAAATCTCAAAAGAAATAAATTATGATTCCACCAATATGTAAAAAACTAAGTAAATATACATGTCAAAAGTATAATCAAAATGCAAATAAAAATAATGATGATAAAAGAAGATATACCTATGTCAAATAAAGAATGTAAAACAAAGTCCAAAATAATAATGTCAAAATAGTTAATTGATTCATGCGTGACTTTGCGGAAATCCATTATAAAATACAATAGACGCTGATATATTTAGTAACCTATTCCGCTTGACTATTCTTCAAGAGTCATAAAAACCCTGTAAGAAATCGACACGTGTTTCACCTCTCAACGAGGCATCTTCAGGATGACGATTGACCAATTGCAAACCAGAACGCGACGTGTTACCACACCGAGCGCTGGACGCAGAGTGAATCAAATCGCCCGACACCCCCACTTATATAGGATTGCCGCTCGGCGCTGATTGGCTAGGACCGTTATCAGTGCGATAAGCGAGATAAGGGGCGAACAATCGCAACAAAGGCGACCGAGGAAATACGTTACTGGTTTTCGGTTAGGGATAGTTTAAAAAATCATCTTAAAATTTTGTACACAGAGTTAGTTTTCACACTACATAATATAGAATTTGATATTTTAGACAGTAAAGCGCGGGAATTTGCGTCTATTACAGCTCACGAAAAATATTTGGTACAGTCTAGGAAGTTGGAATGATTGCTTAGAGGAAACGTAAGTCACAGCAGTGAAGGCATTATTATTAATAGTGGTAGACAAAGGGATCAAGCATGTCCCCATACGTTTCACCCACGTGTCATAAACCTTAGTAACGTTCAATTTTCAAGTAAAGAAACTTCTTTGTTAGAGAAAGGACTTAAATTTAATATCCAGCCCGTCGTGTCACAAAAACCCTTAGAGCTTTTAGCAGTAGATTCAGAAATGGCAATAGTTACAGGTAAAAAAGATGAGACAGTAGCACACCAGGTTTCTGTTCATATTAAAAAGTCGCTTAACTCATCGAATTCGTTGTCTCTTTCATCAGACTTACGAATTTATAGATCTTTGAAAACCAAAATAGATCAAAACAGTATAGTTGTTTCTAAGGCCGATAAAGGAAATACAGTAGTTATCTTAGACAGGAACAGTTATGTCCAAAAGGTAAATGACGTAATACAGGGAAGCGATTTTGAACAACTAGGATCAGACCCCACTAAAGTTTTTACTTCACAGGTAAAAAATATCACCAAAAGCACGTCTTACATCGATCCAAAACCTTTGAAATATATTGTTCCTATGAACCCTAGGTTTCCAATGCTATACGGTTTGCCTAAAATTCATAAGGATAATATCCCCATTCGGCCAGTGGTTTCTTATATCGGTGCTCCAGCATATTATAATTTGTCAAAACATTTGAACTATTTATTAAAGTCCAGATCAAATTTTAAACCTAAGTTTAGTCTAAAAAATAGTTTACAGTTAATAGAGAGGGTTAGAGATATCAATAGGGAATATGCATGTGATTCAAATATGGGTCAAATATTTTTTTCTATAAACTATGTTACTTCAGAATTAAGCCTCCATCAATATTTTTGAATAAAATTTCTTTTTGAGCGAGAAATTAATTTTTAAAAAGTCCCAAAAAACTGTGGGTAATTCAAATACTTGAAAAGGCTAAGAGCGGATGTGACGTAACAATCCGGGCTAACAATCAAAATGTCAATGTCAAGTCAATCAACAAGTGTCAAGTCAATGTCAAACGCTCATAGAAAAAGGAGTGTTTGACGTTGACTTGACAGTTGCTTGTCTGTTTTCACGAACTGTGACGTCACCACACCAAGCGCGCCAAATGGAGGACGTTTACATAGCCCGGATCGGTTGGATATTTTAAAACATTTTTTTAACTACTTTAAATTGCTTTTTTGCCGTCGAATTTTTTTTTACTTTTATTTGACGATGTAAACTATCGAATAAAAATATTAAAAAAATACATGCATATTCCCTATTTGCCAACCGGTGCTAAGTTATTATCATTGGATGTCGAAAGTCTATTTACAAACGTTCCTTATGAGGAGTGTTTACAGATACTTGAAGATCTTTTTGAGAAACAGCGGGTCCATCCTAGTGAGGTTTGTGAATTGTTATCTTTGACCAAGATTTGTATGGAACAGAATTATTTTAGGTTTAATAATCAATATTACAAGCAAAAAGAAGGTTTAGCAATGGGTTCTCCACTCAGTCCTCTTATGGCAGATATTTTTATGGACCACTTTGAAAATAAATACATTATTGGACAGCCACAAATTTTATATTATTACCGTTATGTTGATGACATAATTATGTGTTGGACCGGTACATTGCGTCAAATAGATGTTTTTGTTAATAAAATCAATAGATTCCATCCTAAAATCAAGTTTAAATTAGAATTAGAAGTTGACGGATCCCTTAACTTTTTAGATTTAACTATCACAAGAATTAACAACAAACACGATTTTCAGATATATAGAAAACCAACTTATACAGACGTCACGATTCCTGCGTCATTTTGTCATCCAATTCAGCATAAATTAGCAGCTTATCGTAGTTTCACTCATAGATTGATGTCAGTACCACTATCCCAAGATAATTATAACAGAGAACTAACCATTATTTATCATATAGCTGAGAGCAACGGTTACAGTAGGAAAATGGTTAATGATTTGATACAAACGAAACGCCGTAACATAGTTCGTTCTCTTTTGTATCCACTGCCTCCAGAAAAACCACATCAATATATAGGTAGTTTGACGTACTTAGGGTCGATTAGTGATAGGGTTTCAAAAACTTTGTGTAGAAATGAAATAAGGGAAGCATTTAAAACAGATAATTCTTTAAGACGGATTTGTAACGGAAAAGATCGTTTAGAAAACCATAAAAAATCAGGTGTTTACAAATTACATTGCGATGATTGTAATGGTATTTACATAAGTCAGACTGGTCGTAATTTCCAAACAAGATATAAGGAACATATTGCAGCTTATAGGAATAGTTGTCCAGAAAGATCTCATTTTGCTCAACATTTAATAGATTCAGGTCATTCATTAAATAATAATAACACATTCAAAATTTTACACACTTGTGATAAAGGTTTAAAAATGTCAGTATTAGAGAGTTTAGAAATTGTTAAAAATAATACAGCGACCGTTACACTGTTGAACGAATTAAATACCAGTATTCCAAGGTCGCCTTTGTTGCGATTGTTCGCCCCTTATCGCGCTTATCGCACTGATAACGGTCCTAGCCAATCAGCGCCGAGCGGCAATCCTATATAAGTGGGGGTGTCGGGCGATTTGATTCACTCTGCGTCCAGCGCTCGGTGTGGTAACACGTCGCGTTCTGGTTTGCAATTGGTCAATCGTCATCCTGAAGATGCCTCGTTGAGAGGTGAAACACGTGTCGATTTCTTACAGGGTTTTTATGACTCTTGAAGAATAGTCAAGCGGAATAGGTTACTAAATATATCAGCGTCTATTGTATTTTATAATGTCAAAAATAATAATTAAAAATATTACCCATACAAATGTCCACAATACGATATCATAGTCCAAAAGATAGACTAGCTCTTGGACTATACCTTAAAAATTGAACTCATTATATCTTCTAGATTAAGACCCGAATAAATATGTGACTTGGCAACTGATTCCGACTAATTAATTAATAAATGTGGCTCTGCTGGGGAGACTCTCCAGATCGGCCACCTATAAACCCTTATATCTTTTGAACCAGTGACCGACAAATTCTGATATTTGCCGAAAAATTTCGACAAATTTTTTGTGTAATCAAAATTAAAATCCCTGATGGTGGCCCTGCCAGTCCGTGCAGACATGCTCACGGCGCACAGTGTGAAATATGTCGTATCTAGCGTTACTTTATTCAATCCGTCATATTTATTTTTGTATCTCGTAGCATTAATATTTTAAACTGAACCTTTTTTTGGACATACAGAAGGGAGTCAGGTAAGCACTTCTATATAAAAAAAATCTGTAACGGTTTCTTTTTTATAAAAATACTTATGTTTTATTTTCTACCGTTACTAACACACCGTTTCTACCGTTGCAACATAAAAAAAATATATATTGGAAACAGTTTTTTTGAAAGTATCATATTATCATCATCATAATCATCCATATCAATATTTGAATCCGAGTCATTTATATTTCCGCTAAAATCTTCTTCTTCATCCGAATTCTCTAGTCTGGCTATTATCTAACATATTATTTTCCCTCAATATAAAGTCTAAGATGTTTTGATATCGGTCCGTCCTGCAAAACTTTTGGAAAATAGCAAGTTTCTTCATGTGTGAAAAATATCGACACCTACTCGCAAATTACTATCAAATCATACAGTTACTTTATCTAGCTGTCGTGTAAAAATATTGTATCGTTGAATATTGCATGGTTAAATCCTACTAATATTATAAATGTGAAAGTTTGTGTGTTTGGATGTTTGTTACTCAATCAGGCAAAAGCGGCTGAATGGATTTGGATGAAATTTGGCAAACAGATAGCTTATAACCTGGATTAACACATAGGATACTTTTTATCCCCATATTCCCACGGGATCGAGACTTACGCGGGCGCAGCTAGTTTTGAATAAAGTGACGCTAGATACGGAATATTTTACACTGTGCGGCGGTGACAGACGGGCGCCGAGCCATAAGTACGCGTACTTGCTCGCACGTCTATCACTCCCGTCTCTGAGCTAAGCCGCGGACAGACAGACAGACGGACATGGCGAAACTATAAGGGTTCCTTGTTAACTCGGAACCCAAAAAAATAGAATAGGTACCGTATTTCAATGGCGTCGACATATAAATATTATTTGAAGGACCGATTTGGATTGATCTAGTCACAGAGAAGGTAGCTGTACACCTACGTACCTACCTACGCAATAAGGCATACACGAATATGGTACATAGTCAATGTCAACCGCATTGCTAAGTTTACGTCACCAGCCATAGGTAGGAACTTTATATGAGATCAGCAGAATGCCTTGAAATTATTTCATCAAAATATTCAAGGTATTTCTTCCAAATTATTAGAAATTGAAATGTTTTTAGAAAAAACACAGTTTGAGATTGTTTGTTTTACTGAACATTGGCTAAAGGATTACCAAATGCTAATTAATTATAAGAACTACAGTGTGGGCAGTTGTTTTAACCGTAAATCTATGCTACGCGGAGGTTCTCTGATCTTGATAAAAAATTGTTTAAAATCTAAGCAACGTAATGACATAGCTGGTTTATCAGTTGAACATTGCATCGAACTGTCCTGTGTTGAGCTGGATAAGCGTGTCGTAGTGTGCGTGTAAAGACCCCCTAATTATCAGAAATTTTCCTTATTTGAGTCAATAATGGAAAATGTCCTAGCGAAAGTTGCATCCAGTAACAAACCCGCAATTATTTGTGGTGATTTTAATACTAATATTCTGGAAAATAATTCAAATAGCTGTAGAATGTTAAGCCTTTTTAAATCGTTCAATTTATCGAATGTTTTTACAGAACCGACTAGAGCAGCTATACTCTAAGTGGGTTCCGCGGAACCCTAGGGTTCCGTGATACCTCTGTCGGGGTTCCGTAAGAATTTAGAAAAAAAAAACAAAACACCTCTCTCTGGTCGCTCCGCGGCTGCGCGGACTCCGCGGCCGCGCGGACTCCGCGGCCGCGCGGACTCCGCGGCCGCGCGGAGACAAAACGCTATGAACGTTATTTATTTATTTATTTGTATTTGTAGAAACATGTGTTACAATAGCTGGTACAATATCTCATAAGTTTGGTATCAACAATTTTATACTTGTACAACCCGTTCGCTCTAAGTTTGCCGTTCTGTGGAATGCGCGTACCCTCCCCCACGTGACAACAAAACTTATAATGTGTCATAGTTTTACCCAAATATTACAATTTTTATTGTTACAATTAAATAAAAAATATTTTTATATTATGTGTTGCTGACGCTACTTTTCGAACGTCATACCTATCGCCAGCGGCAACCTTAAAACGAGCGGGTAGTATACTTGTGAGCGCGTAGTCTCTTTGATAAAAGCCGCCTCTGAATTAGACGCTATAGTTGTCAACAAGCGACTTTCGACTCTAACTTCAAAGGATAAAGTCGATATTGTTTACAACGCAATTTTTAAATTTCTGTTTTTATTTTTGCTTTTTGTTTATCAAAGGTGCCGACTCGAGTATTTTCGAGAATATTTGAGATCGAGTCTAGGACTAAGTATAAAAGCGTCGCCCATCGTCAGTTGACGATTAGCGTTCGGAGCGATAAGTTACTGCCTACTTACAAGCTCGCTAGCGAGAAACTAGTGTTCATTGTTTTACTGCCTGCTGTATTCTGTTGTCTCAGTTTTGTACATTTCTTCACCGTAGGTACTAAATTTAGTCTCTTATACGCAGTAACGATTGTGGATTATTTAAACCCCACTATCCTGACGTGTAACATTATAAATAAAGAAGAATGGAACGTTGGCTTAAAGGTGTTAAACGTGTTGCAACAACATCTTCTAATGACGCTGAATGTTCAAAAGCAGTGCGCGCGGAGAATATAGCAATCACCGATTCAGAAGATGATGCCACGACGTCAAACACGACGGCTCGACGGTTTCAAAGACGAAAAGAAGGAAGTATGATGAATCTTATAACAGTTTCGGATTTGTTGATTCCAACGGCTCACCTCTCTGCATGCTCTGTAGTAAACTGCTTCCTAATAGTTCCATGGCACCTGCCAAATTGCGCCGACATTTAGAAACTGTACACCCCGAGTCTAAAGACCAGAATAAAGAATTTTTTGTTCGCAAAAAAGATCAGTTATTAGAAAGTCAAAAAAATATGATGCATGTAACACAAACTATCAACGAAAAGGCCACGGAGGCATCATATTTAGTTAGCTATCGCATTGCACAAGCAGGTGAAGCGCATACTATCGCTGAGAAATTAATAAAACCATGTGTATTAGACATAACAAAATGTATGCTCGATGAAAAATCTGCAAAGCATCTTTCTACTGTTCCGCTATCAAACGATACTGTTTCACGACGAATCCATGATCTGGCAAGCTACGTCAAACAAGAACTAGTTACACGTCTACAAAATACACGATTCGCCTTGCAAATGGACGAGACGACTGATGTCGCTGGTTTGGCTATCCTGCTGGTTATTGTGAGATATCCATATAAAAGTTCTTTTGAAGAAGACATGCTTATGTGTTCATCGCTGCTTACAAACACTACCGGGGAAGAAATTTTTAATAAAATAAATATATTTTTTGAAGAAAATAATCTCAGTTGGAACAATTGCATTGACATTTGTACAGATGGGGCCAAGGCGATGACAGGTAAAACAGCAGGAGCAGTATCACGAATTAAAAATAAAGCGCGTAATTGTAGTTCCAGTCATTGTATTCTGCATAGACAAGCACTTGCGATGAAGCAAATGCCGTCAAATCTAAAATTAGTTATGGATGAAGCGGTAAAAATAATTAGTTTTATCAAATCACGACCACTACAATCCCGATTGTTCTCATTATTGTGTGAAGATTAGGGTAGCAAACATAAAACACTGCTGCTCCATACAGAAGTGCGATGGCTGTCTCGGGGTAAAACTTTAACAAGGGTATTTGAACTTAGAGCCGAGTTACAAATGTTTCTTTCAGCAGATACTTCTTTTAATTTGAAGGACCGTTTGTATGATAAAACTTGGTTGTTCCGATTGTCTTTTATGGCGGATATCTTTCAAAAACTTAACGAATTGAATTTATCGTTGCAAGGTAAACAGACAACAGTGTTTCAGGCCTATAATAAAATAACTGCTTTTAAAAGAAAATTCGTTTTTGGATCATTTGCATTGGTAAGAAAGAAATAGAAAGCTTTACGTTACTCAGTGAGTTTGTTAGCGAAAACGACTCAGTAATGTTTGAAGATGATGTGTTTGAATTGGTCCAATATCTCAGTTCGATGCGCGCATCTTTTGAAAAGTATTTTCTCGAAGAACACAATACAAAAATTAAAGTGAATTCATGGATTCATAATCCTTTTTTACCCAACTTGGAAAACATGTCAAACGAGATATATGAATCTCTTTTAGAAATGTCATCAGACACAAGTATGGAGTCACTGTTCAAAACGACGCCTCTCAATGATTTTTGGTGCAGAATCCAAGATGAATATGCAATGCTTCGCCAAATGGCTCTGGATATTCTGCTCCCGTTCCCAACTACATATTTGTGCGAAACAGGATTCTCTACCTACGCAGCCACGAAAACAAAATATCGCAATAGACTGGACGCCGAAGCTGATATGAGACTCCAACTTTCTTCCACCAAACCTGATATCAACCAATTGATGAAAAATAAAAAACAGTTTCATACCTCCCACTAGTTAGATTTTTTCTTTTTTAATGTTTTCTATTGTTGTCCTTGCCAAGTGGTGAAGTAAATAATAATTAGTAACTGTTACATTGTACTTTTATTATGCTGATTAATAAAAAATACACTTATAAAAACAATTGTTTTACTGTAGGGTTCCATCAAGTATTTTGCTTCCCAAAAGGGTTCCGTCATTTAAAAAGTTTGAGAACCACTGGACTAGAGTAACTCCAACTTCTGCTACTTGTATCGATAATGTCTTCTGCGATTGTGATTATTTAGATAAAGCCATCGTAAACTATTTGCCGTCTGATCATAGTGGACAAACGGTAACTTTTAAGTTTAAAACACCAATGCAAAAAATGCAAATACAATTTAGACCGATTACAACAGGCAAATTAAATAGATTCAATAGTACCCTAAATAATAAGTTAATTGCCCTGGGCCAGAATATGGACGATGCAAACAAATTGTATGAGGATTTCTTTTCAGTAGTGCACACTGAATTCAATAAAACTTTTGAAAAGAAAACAAAAAATGTTTGCCCTAATTTTATTTTTAGTGACTGGGCAACTAGAGGTATTAGGATAAGTAGGGAAAGACTGTTCGAGCTGTATTAACACTGGAACTTTCAATAAGTATGTTGCTACATATTCCAAAATTTTTCGAAATACCTGCAAGATAGCTAAAGCCCTATTTATTAGCAACAAGATCAAATCAGCAGAAAATAAAATAAAATCAGTTTGGAAAGTTATAAATAGTGAAACTAATAAGAATAAAATACGAAACACTGATTACACATTGGAGACTTCACGTGGTGCCATAAGCTCTAATTTAGAAGTAGCTCAAGAATTTGTACACTTCTTTACTAACATACCAGCTAAAACGACGGAAGTTTTAAATTCCTCACCCGACGTCTCAATTGATTTATTAAGAGCGAACGTTCCAGGCTGCCCGGTTGAATTTCAATTTAAGCATATAAAACCTATGATAGTTATAAAAGCTTTTCGACAAATCAAAATAAAATTAACCGAAGATCTATGGGGATTATCTATCAAAGTTTGTACATCCATAATCGAGACAATAGCACCATACTTGGCTTACCTCTGAAGCTGCGCGCTATCGAAACTTAGTTATGGGCGCAGGTACCGGACCCCCCCCCCCGCTGAGCGGCGGGCGCGCGGCGCGCCAGCGCTCTCACAAAAAGCATAAACACTTGAGAAATACTACACGCACTTCATTATCGTTAATTGGTTTGGGTTCTTGAATAAATAGACCACATACTTATGTATAAACAATAAGCGGGTAACTAAAATAGAACTTACAAATAGAGAATGTTACGTAGTGGGCTTTGTTTTTTATTTTGACCGTATCTCTAAAACTACTGGATCGATTTTTATGAAATATTCGCAGGTTTTATTATAAATACGTAAGTAATCTAACAACAATAAGAGATTATGACATTAACCAAAAAAATAAACACTATAAACAGATGTCACGGCAATTTTGACGTGATACACGCGTCAAACTTCAACAATAAAAAAAAAGAAATTATGGTTTTTAATGAGTAAGTCGACTAGAATATCTATCTGCCCATAGACTTAAATTGCCAGAGACGATAAAAACCCTTATTTATAAGTAGAAATAGAGATTTAAACCGCGCGAAACGCGCGAACCCGCTGGTACGATTTTGTACCAGTGGGGCTTTACGCCGTTTGCCGTTTGGCAGCTCTTTGTACCAAACGCATTCTTACAAGTATTTAATTTATGTGTGGATCAAGGAGTCTTTCCGGATTTTATGAAATACAGTAAGGTAATACCACTTTTTAAATCTGGGGACAGTAAAGACACCAACAATTATAGACCAGTATCTGTTCTGCCGGTGTTCAGCAAGGTCTTCGAAAAGGTAATGCTCAATCAAATGCTTAATCATTTTAACACCAACCAAATCTTACACGATCAGCAGTATGGTTTCACCAAAGGACGTTGTACGACTGACGCCGGTGTCACCTTATTAAAACACATTTTTACTGCCTGGGAGGAGGCCCAAGATGCCATAGGAATCTTTTGTGACCTCTCCAAGGCGTTTGACTGCGTAAATCACAAAACCTTACTCTTAAAACTTGAGCATTACGGACTAGGTAAACTTGCGCTTAGTTTAGTAAAATCTTATTTAAATTATAGACAACAACAGGTTCAAATAAATGGTGTCAATTCGCTCGGTTTAAATGTAAAAATGGGTGTTCCACAAGGCTCGATATTGGGTCCTTTCCTCTTTTTAGTATATATTAATGATCTACCCCATTTATTAAAAAACCAACCACAAATGGTGTTATTTGCTGACGATACTTCCTTAATTTTTAAAATAAATAGACGTGCATCAAATCTTGACGACGTAAATAACGCCCTACTGCAGGTCCAAAATTGGTTCACTGCTAATAATTTAGTATTAAATGAGAAAAAAACTAAATGCATGAGATTTGCTTTACCGAATGTTAAAAGTAGTGATTGTGACATAATATTGAATAGGGAGAAACTAGAATTCGTCGATAAGACTGTTTTCCTGGGGATCACACTCGACTCAAGGCTGCAATGGGGTCCTCATTTAACATAATCCGTCAATTCACTGATGTAGATACCGCGAGGCTAGTCTATTTCAGTTACTTTCATAGTATCATGTCTTACGGTATTTTACTATGGGGACGGGCTGCAGATATCGAGTCTATTTTTATTCTGCAGAAAAGAGCTATCAGAGCAATATATGGCCTCCCTATGCGCGATTCTCTAAGGGAACTGTTTAAAGATATTAACATCATGACGGTACCTTGTCAATATATCTACGAAAACATCATGTACGTAAGGAAAAATCTAAGTCTTTTTAGTAAAAGAGGTGAAAAACACAATTATAGGACTAGGAATAGGGACCAATTAGTTCAACCGGGCTTCAGACTGGCTAAAGTAGACTCATCCTTCATGGGGTACTGTTTAAAATGTTACAATAAAATACCTCCCCACATACTCCAACTGAATGAAACAAAATTTAAATCTTGTATAAAACGCACACTATGCCGCCAAGCATATTATAAATTGGGGGATTACATCACTGACAAAAATGCTTGGCTCAGCGCTGGTCCAGCTCCACAGGGCGCAACAAGTAATTGATTAGCATACGAAAATATTGTTGGAGCTGCTGAAGATTGTAAAAACTATCTTTACATTGTATAAATTCAATCTCCTAGTATTGTATAACTGCATAGCACATGTGTGTGAGCACTATGTACTTACCTAAGTACTTTAAAGCTACCATTTACTAGGTACGTCTTTCATTGACTTGAATGTGCCCTGGCGGCTGAAAGCATGTCATGCTCACTTTAATGTCTCGCTGGTGGTGGCGTGTGTGTTGGATCATTAAGTTCCCTTCAAAATGGTTGAGCTGAATGGTGCTGATCCATGCGTCATGTTCGTGAACGGGCGCCATCAGTAGGGACTGGTCATCTCTTAGCTGCCACGGCTTATTTTGATTTATTTTAATTTTTGAATTGTTTTGTATCGTTTTATCTTTTATTTACGGACTCTTTTAACCTGCATGTTTTTCTACATTGTACTCACATGTATGATTCCAACATGAATGATGTAAACAACATATTGTAACAATATTCTGATTTAAAAGAGTGTCCGTGGAGTTTCTTGCCCGTTCTTCTCCATAGGAACCTACTACGCTTTGGAATGGGCAACTAGCTTCATATTTTCTGACTGTTTATATAACTCAAAATTACCTATTTATATAACTCAAACTCAAAGCATTTATTTCAAATAAACCAATTACAGGCACTTTTGAATTGTCAAAGGGTCGGTCCCTTTGACGAATGATTCTGGTCGAAGGGAATTGAAATAGTCTATTCAATCAAAAACATGTTGAGCCCCAGACAGCGCTGTATGAATGGCGCTATCGGGCTTGTCCGAGGTAGATTGCGAGAGTTACGCGCAAGTTCTCACAGTTGAAGCAGGTACTTAAGTACCTTTCGTCCAGATCCAGACTGGCGCTCTGTAAATATTATGTCGTTATCTAAGTACCTATTCGTTATCTATGGAATGTATGCGCCATGCCCATGCACAAAATTAATGTTAGGTATAACTTATACTTACTTATAATGGCAATTATGTACCTACTTAGGTATTTTCTTTACTTACACACATTTAGGTTTACATAGGTACCTATCAGTAGTACTTACCTATTAGGTGAATTGAATAAGTATTTGGTTTCCGTTAAATAATAAAATTTTAATATAAGTAATCTTCGCCAACAATCTTGCCTAAAAATTAATTAAAACATAGGTACGTACTTAATAATACAATTTTGTTGGGTTGGGTTTGGATTTTTTTAGAAACGTGCCGCTTCGCTAGAAAGAATTTGAGATTTTTGGGGGTTCAAGAACTTCTAGAGGATCTCCTGAACCCTCCACAACAACTTTTCATTGCCAGTGGCGCATTAAAAAAAAAGTAAGACTGCACCAACAAGCTTTCCTAGTTTCATCCGGTTTCCACAAAAGCCATATCTACCAAAGTGCGTTTACTAGCGGCGGCCTGTTATATAATTATATTTGTTTTGGGTATTCACAGAATATTTAGTTACATATTCATTTTCAAAATAAATAATTCAATTAAAACAAAACAAATATTTAAGGATCTCATACAACAAACTTGATTTTATTGCCGTTTTTATAGATAATGGTACGGAACCCTTCGTGCGCGATTCCGACTCGCACTTAGCCGGTTTTTTTATTTTAAAAGAATTGAAACAGAAAACAACAAGAAATACTTAGAAAAATAAAATACCCATAGTTAGGGCGGCCGTACACGGACTGCTTCAAGCAGTTGAGACCGACTGCTTGAAGCCGCGACCGCGCGGTGAACTATAGTCATTCATTCGCTGCCGTACACACGACTGCTAGAGCAGTCGCGACCGCTTCAAGCCGTCAACTGTATGACGAAATTCCATCGTGCCGTCGACCGCTCGCGAGCGGTCGACGGCACATTGAAGTCGAATAGTAACGTCCAGTTAAGTGAAAATGATGTGTCAGATCTAAAGAACTGGTGTCGTCGATTTTGCTACCGGATTTACTCCAAATGGATGCAATCAAGGACAGTCGACAAGTTCATGGACAAGAACAGAGAGTGGTTAAGTTCAGAAATCATTTGGCCAGATTGCTTTAAGGAAAATATTGTTCACACTGAAGAAGCTGAAAATGAGTCAGAAGAGGTAATCAGTCCATCAAAATCGGATGTATCAACTTCAACATATAAATCTCCTCGCAAACGCTTTGAAGATTTATCGAGTAGACAGAAAAGAAGGCGTGTTGATGAAAATATTGCTAGTTGCAGTCGTCCAGATGAGCTTTTACATACTGTTGAAAGTGCACTTAAGTCTGCCGGAAAAAATGATGTGGCCAGAATAATGAAACATTTGCTGGGAAATCCTGAACACGTCTCAACAGTTTTGAATGCCCTGGAAACTAAACATAATACTTTGCTTCGTGAAGTTCCTACTCACAAAGCACTTGCTCTTTACGTTTACATGCAGTTATCCAAGTGGCGTTACATCACACTTAGGGACTTTAGTTTTAAAGAAGGTCATGCAAAATACCCAAGCTATTACATGTTAGTGAAAGAAAAACTTAAGTGTTACCCGGAAAAAAGAAGACGTAACTGTAACTGATACTTCCGCAAAGATACGGCTCCAAGCCCTCCTTGATCTCACAGTTAGGAGGCTGATCGATTCACTTGAATCGAATTTTGATGCTGGTGAACAACTTGTGCTTCACAGTAAATGGGGTTTTGATGGAGCTTCGAGTCAAAGCATTTATCATCAAAGGACAACAACAAGTGAACAAGATTTATCCAGTGTATTTATGGCAAGTCTTGTACCTCTTAAGTTAGTGACTTCTAGTGGAAGCACAGTGTGGCAGAACGATCGGCCATCGTCAACTACATATTGTCGCCCGATTTCATTTACGTTTATGAAAGAAACGGAAGCAAATGTAAAGGCTGAAATGGATATATTTGAGACCGAGATTCGTGGACTGAACCCAACTGATTGCGGCAATGCTACTATAACGCACAATCTGTGGTTAACCATGATTGATGGTAAGGTGCATTCAATCATATCTGGAACATCGGCAGCACTGTGTGATTTGTGCAAAGCTCGCCCAAGTGAGATGAATAACATGGAAGAAGTGAGAGCTAAACCTGTGAATGAAGATTTATACAAGCATGGATTTAGTTCGTTGCATGCTTGGATTCGTTTTATGGAGTGTTTATTACACATTGCCTACAGAATGGACATAAAATCATGGCAAGCAAAAGGTGACGACAATAAAAAAATAGTTAAAGATAGGAAAGAAGCTATTCAAGCAGCTTTCCGAAGAAACACAGGCTTACTTCTGGATGTTGTAAAGCAGGGTAGTGGCAATACAAATACTGGAAATGCTGCTAGAAGGTTTTTTGCAAATCCTGAAATGACTGCGGAAATTACAAAATTAGACGTCAATTTAATTAGAAGACTCGCCGTAATTTTGCAATGCATTTCCTCAGGCGAAAAAATTGAAATCCTTAAATTCAAATTATATTGTGATGAAACAGCAAATTTATTCGTGGAGTTATATCCATGGTATAACATGCCATCAAGTTTACATAAATTGCTGATTCATGGATCGCAGATAGTGGAGCACCTATCAGTAGTGCCTATAGGTTTTTTGTCTGAAGAAGCATCTGAAGCAAGAAACAAGGATTTTCGTAAATTTAGAGAAAATCATACACGAAAGCATAGTAGCATCGCCACAAATGAAGATATCCTTCATAATCTTCTGTTATCTTCCGATCCTCTTCTAACGAGCCTACGACCGAAGGTGACCAATAAAGTAAAAAAATCTTCATTTAGAGAACTGGACGATTTGCTCATACATGATCGGAGTGATTTGGAGCTCATTGACATTTCAACTGATACAATAGTTGGAGCAGTTTCGGAATGTAGTGACATTGAAGAAGATGACGACAATAATGATTATGATGAAGATGAAGAAAATATAGTTTAAGTCTTATAGTACCTAATATAATTTTTAGTAACTAAATGGTAGTATTAATTTATTTATTTTTTATTATAATTAGTATTTATACGTAATTTAGTTATTAGTAGTTGTTTTATTTATAAATTATTATAGATTTAAATGTAATTTACTTTAAGATTTAATGATATTTTACAGTGTAATATTATATAAATAAAAAGATATTACTTAATACATATTTTCTTATTCACCATAAAAATTGTAATTGTTAATGCGATGTCACAACTCATTACCGATTTTTTTTTCAATATATAGAACTCACTAATGCCTTTTCTTCATTTAACTTCTTAATTATGTGTAATTCTCAGTAATGACAATAACTAATTAGATTAAGCAAATACTCGTTATTTAATGACTCATTAACGCTTTTGTTATATTGCAACAAAAGCGTTCATAAGTCATTAAAGTGCTCACAAATGCACCTGTTATTTAAGGAACTACTTAGTGATGACTTATTCCCAGTAATAAGTATACTTAATGTACCTCCATTCCATCAGGAATACAATAACAAAGATAGCTACTATAGGCAAAATATCTCGGAAGGGGCACTCTGGGGGCACCATGTGTCTTTGAAGAAAATGTGGCATAAAATGGGTAAATAACAGTAGTGAAAACCGCAAATCGAAACAAGGAGGGAATCATGAGATACAGACATTTTTGTGTTCGTTTCCATACAAAAATAACAGTTTTCATCGAATCGCTCCGAAACTGCTGGTCAAATAAAAGAAGCGTAGTAACAATTTTTGTTGTTCTTTAATAGAGGAATGAAACTGCATTTTTGTTTTTTTTTAATTAAATAATTTTTCAATTTTTGATTCTATGTCACACCTTTTGTATGGGGACGATCCACTGTGCGCCGACCGCTCGAGCGGTCCGTGTACACGCGGCTACACATCAAGCTATACAAAACCAGTTTAAGCTGATCTCGCATTGTATAGGATTTCCCTACAATGAGAGATCAGCGTAAACTGGTTTTGTATAGCTTGATGTGTAGCCGTGCGTACGTCGCTCAGCCGTTAACTGCTCGAGCAGTCAGTGTACGGCCGCCCTTACTCAGTCCAATCAATGCGACGGGTGAGCTTGGTAATCTCCGCACAGTTTTTCAAAGCGGGGAATACGACTTTGCACAGCTACTCTCATTTTTTGAAATCTGTGTCATTTTGGTCGAAAAAGAGTTTTACGACGTTCTTTACCGATACGAGCGCTCAAAAAAGGTACCGGGCGAATATTTGTGGTTTCGGATAATGATAAAGAATCGACACACGGCGCCCCTCTTTACTTTCTAAGGCGCACCAGGGCGCCGCGGCGCGCACTTTGGGAACCCCTGATCTAAGGCATTCTAAGGGTATGATTTTATAGACATGACTTACCCTCTTCCTCTCTCCACCCTTCCAACTCCCTATACATTTCAGTTATCAACGTTTTTAAAATTATGAGATTTTGATGAGAGTAATGTCATACTAAGAAACCGTTAGAAAAAAAAATTGTATCTCCGACGAGGGAGGGGGGATTTACTAATCCTCTCCCCCTCCCCTACCTAAACTATCGAGGCGGCACGGTTCTAAACTTTAACTACGTATCTTTTTTATTGATTTATGCATGTCTAATAATAATAACAAGATCTGTATCGCAGCATTCACAGCCGTATTATCAGAGTTTAAGTATATAAACTCTATATCTATACTAATATAACGTTCATTACCTACACAAAATAAAAGATCTGACAGAAAAACTATGTAGTTATCGACCTAGGAACCTGCGTGACTATATCGCAAGCGTACCGGAAAACTACGCGTCCTATGCGCAGTCAGTGGAGTGGAAACCTCGTGCAAATCAAACAGTAAGGCAACACTCTTACATTTTTTCAAACTGTAAAAGTTAATTAGAAGTATAATGTATGCGGCGCGTGCGGTTCTGTATGGATGAGCAGCTCGCTGGCGGAGCGCGCGGCGCGAGCGCAGTGCCGCCGAGGCCGCGCTCTGCACCGGCCCGACGGCCCGCGTGGGCGCCCGGCGGCCGCCCGTCCGCCCGTGTTCACCGGACCTACGCTCATAGTGCACTAGTGTCGCTTGCTCTCCTTCACACGAATTATGAAAACCTGCACCATGTACAAAATAACTTACGTGACAAGGAAAAAACAGGTAACTTTCTAAAACTAATTAAATAGAATGTATTTTGGAATCTGTAAGGATTACCTAACCACCACGTAATGACTACTCTAACACATTTCCTTCAGCTTCAGAGGAACTTATACAATTCTTCAATGTATTGCTCACTGTGACGGATAGCGGGAACCCCCCAGCGCCCGCGCCCGCCAGCTCGCCGCGACATACGCCCTCGTAGTCGTCGGCGTTCAGGGAATATATCATAGCTCCTCCCAACTGATTTTCTATGATGAATTTCGCTTTCTCCATAACACTTTGGTTGTCTTCATACGAGACCCATTCCTTGTTACTGTATAAGTAAGGTACCCTAGCTTCATGGTCCTCTGATATGTTAACACCGCTTGTTTTGGTTACAAATGTACACACATCAGGATAGTTAACAAAACCTAAGGAGCCCAGTGATCCAAACCCCGATGCTGGACTGCTCACCTGGTGGTTGTTGACATTGACCAAAGTGAATGTGTGACCATAGGTGGGTATGCCAACTACAATTTTATTACGTTCCAGCCCCTTGTTTAAGTACATGTGAACCGTGTAGTTGATGTTCAGAGTGGCTAGGTACAGCTGTTCTCTGCTACGCTGATACAGTGGCGAGTTAAAGCCAGTGAAAGGGGTGTACTTAGTATAGTAATGAAAATCATATGTCATGATATTCACAAAGTCAAGATATTCATTCAATTGGTCAACATCATAGGAAACATCAACTATTGTCTGTGGAGCTGCTGCAGCAATGGTTAGTAGATAATCTCGCTTTTCTCTAATGTATTCCATGCGGATCTCCCGAAGCAATTGTGAGAAGTGTTGTCTTTCACGACCGGCTACTGCTACATTGTGCAAGCCTGGAAACTCCCAGTCAAGGTCTACCCCATCCAAGGTATAATTTCTCAATAAATTCTTAATTGATTTTATGAATATTTTTCTTGATTTGTGATCTAATACCATATCTGGAAAACCATTATCATGTTGGGCACCTCCAACTGACAGCAGTATTTTAAGGTCAGGGTTCTTATGTTTTAGTTTGACTACTTCAAGTAATGTTCTGTACTGGTGGTCTTCTAATGTGATCTCATGTTTCACCACTCGAGCAAAAGCCATATTGATGTGTGTACACAGGTTTGGGTGAATATCAGAGGGCATCAACTGATTAGTAGCATGCTCGCTTGGGAAATTGTAGTAGCAGGAAATAACTTTGGGACGAACAGCTTGGGGTATTATGTCCCTATCCCTTACTACATCATATTTCATCTGAATTGAGTTCACGGGGAGATTTGCACCTCTGTGCCATGTGTGGTACAATGAACCACAAGCAGCCGCTGTGATTAATAGAACCAGCAAACAGCTTGTGACTCTCAACACTGTCTCACTAAACCTCAAAGTAGCTCTTGTCACTTCACTTTTAAGATGGTCATATTCAGCTTCTCCTAATTGGTAATATTTATTATTGCTCTCCTCGGTAATGGTATTATTTGGCATGGTCTCGTTTTCTGAAAATGTATAACACAGTACATTTTATAGCTGTATGAATTTGCATGTTTGACGTTCAGTCTATCGCATGTCCATGGAAACAGTTTGATTTTATCAGTGCCGTTATTTCGTAGCGGTACCTAAGGGCAGCTTTAGAAGCTGCAGTACTGACGTGCGGTTGACCGTACATAAATAAACCTACTGTACTCTAACCGTGCGTTTGCACTGGCGAAACATTTAAGACAAAACATATTAAAATCTTTAGTTCCTGTCAAAAATTTTATAGATCATTGACAGAAAATAGAGATTTCGGTCAGTGGGTCGTCTTAGGAGATTTCAACATGTTTTTTCTTGAATGTTTCGCCAGTGCAAACGCACGTTATCGTTAATTTTATAAACATTTAACATAATAAATATCGTTTGTAAAAACGACTTAAACTTTACCTTAGTAGTAGTAGTATTTTACAACACAATAATATGTGGTAGATGCAGATTACAGACAAAGCAATTGATCAATCACTTATTCACTTCACATCAGGGTAGTCCATTCGCTGAATGCACTCAAAGACAAACAAAATTTAACAAAAACAATGCAGTCACAGACTAAGAACGCAGTCAACCCCAGTGCAGTCATATAAATTAATCAGAATCGAAGAATCCGTTTCTATATTTTTTCTATTGTTGATAAGTTTCCTGAAGAAAAGTGAAAATAAAATAAACAACTCACTCCATCATCGAATTCACTCACAGACTAATTAGTCTTAATTCACATTCACTGAATGAATTATTTACAGACTAATTATGAAATGATCCTGTCAACAGTGTCAACTGTCAAGTCAACGTCAATCCAGCCTCTTCTTTGCTGTCAGCGTGACACTCCCCATGCGATCATGGAATTAGGATGTATTGTACCGGCCAACGGCCTTCGTAGCTACGTCGGTAATCATTAAAGTACGCGGTCTTTAGTTCGCGACCTTATTCGGCTCGACGTCGGTGATACACGTGAAGCTTGCTCAAAATTTCATTGTCTTAATGTCTTATTGACTCGCGGCTCGCGGCTCGCGGCAATGACAGACGGGCGAGTAAGCTCACCGAGCCTTATGTACAGTCACGGACTTTAATTGATGAGCCACCTGGCACTCTTGGTATTTTAGCCGTGTAATGCAAATCGGGTTTATTCGGTTACCGACACGCAAAGTCATATGTCTTGGTATTAGAAGAAGAAAATTATATTTCATATCTTTACCGGTTGGCTAACCTCAGAGCCAGAACTACAAACTTGACAGCAGAGTGACTACTCAAAGTCAACCAATTGCAGGTCTAACAACAGTAACCTAGCAACGATAAACAATTGTTGCTAGGTTACTGTTGCGATAGTAACGTTGGCGTACGGAGAAATTCTCTGACATCGATATTTCAACTGTCACTGTCTTCAGTTAAGTTTTCAGAATTATTGAGTTAATGAGCTATGATTCAAAGGAGGTCAGTATCAAATAGATTGGATAAACTTAATGCAACATTGTATTTATTTTTATCATTGAGAACTTATTAGTCAACCTCTATGGATATTTCCGATTAAAAGTAATTTATTTGTCATCTTGTTTACGAGCTTGCGATTTGAGTTCGTGTTTAATCGTGTAATCTCGTGAATGTATGAAAGTAAACAAGATGACAAATAAATTACTTTTAATCGGAAATTGACTAATAAAGTCAAATTTATTTGTCATCTTGTTTACGAGCTTGCGATTTGAGTTCGTGTTTAATCGTGTAATCTCGTGAATGTATGAAACTGCAAAATTGAAAAGTTTGAAGGTGGCTCATCAATTAAAGTCCGTGATTGTACATAAGCGATACGCGTACTTGCTTGCACAATTTCATTTCATTTCTTCATTGTGGGTCCGCCGACGAACTTACTCAGCGGTTTTAAAGTCCGCGTACTTAGCATGACACATGGGCGAATAAGCTCGTCGAGCCATAAGTACGCGTAGTTGCTCGCACGTCTATCACCCCTTTAAAGTGGGTTTAAGTTCGCAACCTTACTCGGCTCGCCGTCGGAGACACACGTGAAGCTTTCTCAGAATTTAATTGTCAACGCGGCTCGCTGCTCGCAGCTATCGGCTCGCGGCGGTGACAGACAGCCAAAGCGGGCAAACCTGTTGGATCGCTGGATCGTTATCACCCACTTTAAGGCAATTCGGTATCGTCTCATGGTTGGCCAACAAACCGTGACGTCTTTAAGGCACTTAACAACAAACTATCTTGTACCCCTCTCTGACCGAGATGGCGATCAATCAAATGATACCTGTTGCGGGAATATCGACAAAACTGGCCGCAACCAGTTGGTTCCGGCCCTGATGCAAATATCAATCCAAAGATCAAACCTCACCAAAATTGGACGTTGAACTTGATCGCCATAAAAAATAATGGAATTGTTAGAGAGCTGATAGACGTGCGAGCAAGTCCGCGTACTTATAGCTCGGCGATCATACTCGCCCGTGTGTCATGCTAAGTACGCGGACTTTAAAACCGTCGAGTAAGTTCGTCGGCCATCCAACAGTGAAATTTTGAGCAAGCTTCACGTGTGCCACCCACGGCGAGCCGAGTAATGTCCCGAACTTAAAAATCGCGTTCTTTAAGTACGCACGTCTATCACCCACTTTACACATCTAATCGGCTTTTATGGCTTGTCGTAGTTTCTCATTTAATTTAGGTTTTGCATATATTGGGTCCCCACCTATGAAATTGGCGTTTTTTTCTCACTTATAGAGAACCTCGTCATTTCTTTGATTTAAAACCTCGAATAATGACTATCATAGACAACTACCTAGTAAAAAAATCTTATTACTTATTGTTTTCTTAACATAAAAAATACCTTAAAAATGACTCCTCATTTTGTTAGTAGAAATTACCATTTTTTTTTTTTAACTTATCCAAAACTTATTTTTGTCATTTAAACAGTAGTTTTAAAACAGTAGTGTTCATGGTTGTTATATAAATTAAGAAAACGTTAGTAGAATAAAAAACACAAAACACCAATTTCATAGGTGGGGACCTAATATATGAATTCCTAAACGAACCATTTTGTTTATTGTTTTGGCAAATGACAGCTTTGATTTGACACTGACACTTTGACAGTGACGATTCATTCATGCTATTGTTGATAATCTTCTTTTCAATTCAATTGCAAATAGATTAATTTTATGTAGGCGTGTAATTTTATCATATCGGAGGTTGTACAGGCCTCAAACCTAGTATCTAGATATGGACGATGCGTCCATGAACCGCTACGAAAAACAGCTGTATAGCGTGTTCAAAACGTTCGACGTAGATAACGAGGAAGCCTTAGACAGATCAGCAGTTCATAAACTTTGTGACGCATTGCAGCTTGAGGATCGCGGAGCAGCCCTTGTGAACACGCTATTTGAGCGACGCTCGGACCGCGTCACCTTCGCACAGTTCCGTAACGGCCTGCTAGCCGTGTTGGGGGGCGCAGGCGGCGAACCCGCGCGTTCCGTGCCCGCTCCGCCGGAGCCCCTGCCGCAGCCCGACGCGCCCCCGCATCACAGTGACGACGATTCTTCTGGTCGTGAAGTGGCTCCAAAATTTGTGGTCGGCTCCAAGAAATATGGTCGTCGATCAAGGCCCCCTCGTTCAGGAGCCGCGGCGGACGAGCCCCCGAGTCCACGCTCCTCTTCCGCCTCCCGCCTCGACACCGACGATAAGAGAGCGAGACAGCGAATGCGGTGCAGACGTAGCGTATCGGCAATGGAGAGCCGGGACGACAACGTCGTTCTTGACGGTGGCGGCGGCCAGGTCGACAACTCCGCTACCGAGACGTTCGAACACGACCGCCGCATCGACAGGGACGAGGCCCTTACCCTGTGCCGCGGCCTGAACATGGAGGGCATCGACCAGCGGCTCATAGAGCGGATATTCGATGACATTGGAACCACAGATACGACAGTCGGCGAGTTCTTCGATCGCTTAAATGCATCTCTCACTACTACTATGGAAGAGGCATCGCGCGAAGTGCGGGCGACCGCGACGATCGGCGACGACACTACCGACGCGGCAGACGACGAGACGGCGGCCGGGCTGCCCAGCGAGCTGGTGTTGGAAGCGTGGGAGCGCGCCGGCGTGCAGCAGCCGCGCCGTCTGCTGGCCGAGCTCGGCTTCGGCGCCGTCGCGCTTCGCCCGCCCGAGCTCGAGCGCGCTCTCGATGAGGAGTTGCGCGCACTCGCCGAGCCGGCGGGCGAGACGCGCGATGCCCGCTCGCTGCTATTGTTAGCCGCGCTCGCTCTCACCCGACTACGACTGGAGCTGGCGCGGCGCCGCGCTGACCTGGCTGCCGCCGAACGAGACAAGCTCCGCGGTGACGTCGCCGAAGCCAACAGACACGCTAGGCTTCTGGCACAAGAAGTAGACGAGAGCCACGCTCGCATCGAGGCCGAGTTGAAAGCGAGTCTTCGGCGTGCCGAGACGCGTCATGCTGAAACTACGCGTCAGACTGCCACGGAGACTGCGGCAGAGCGCGAGCGAGCAGCTGCGGCTCGGGCGCGCTTGGAGGCGGAGGTGGCGCGGCGCGCTGACGTAGAGTCGCGCTTGCGCGGGGAAATAAGTAGTCTTCGCGCACTCGCTGAGGAACTGGAGGTGCACGCGGCGGGCGCGGAGGAGCGCTGCGGCGAGGCGGAGCGCGAGCGAGCGTGTCTGTCGGCCGAGCTGCGCGCGGCGCACGCGGCGGGTGCGGCGGCGCGCGAGTGCGCGGTGCCGGGCGAGCTGGCCGAGCGCCTGCACGACCTGCGCCGCGACAACCAGCTGCTGCGCGACCGCAATGACGAGCTGTGCGCCGCGCTCGAGGCTCACGCGCGGCGCACGGCAGCTGGGCGGCCCGAACTGCGCGGAGGGGACCTGTCCACCGAGCTCGACTCGCTATTGGCTCATGAACAGTCTGAGGTGAATCTCATTAGGGTTTATTGTTAGTAATGCAGTTTGTTTCCTTTTCTTTTTGTTATTTTTATGATCTGCATTATATTTCCCCTTCCAGGAATGTGACTCATCTCCAGTGAGTATAGACCAAAAGATTCTGGGCCATGTGGAAGCTGTATCAAAGCTAAGACAGATCTTTGATAGCGTACATGCGATCCCAAGTATCATCGCGACGGATGGTCCAACGTGCGCGACGTGCATCTCCGTGGGCGACGCCGCGCGCCGCATACAAGAGCGCGTGCACGAGCTCAGCGACGCGCTCATCTGTGCCGAGCACGGCCCGCGCGTCGTCGACGTTAGCGCGCAGACCGACGCGGCGGCCGACGGTGACGCGCTGTGCCGGGATTTGCACGACGCCGAGCGGCGGCACGAAGACGAGAAACGGAAAATGGCAGGCCTCATTAAGTAAGTATGCGTTCCACAGTGGAGAGTGGCTTGACTGTGGTGCCGTGTTCAACACGAGGGACTATGTTTTCAGGGATCTCGAGAGCAGCCTCGAGCAGATGAAGGCGGAGTACGACAAGTGCGAGGAGTATTGGAGCGGTAAGCTGGAGGAGGAACGCGACATGTACAGTGAGGAGCAGCGGCTGGGTGACGAGCGGCTGGCCGAGCTGGTGGCCAAGATCGGCGAGTACGAGAGGCAGTTCGCGCCCGCGCTCGCGCTGCCCACCATCGACGAACGCCACAGTCTCGAGGCGCAGTTCACCGACCTGGACGACGAGTTCCAACGCTACCGCCGCGACAAGGAGGCGGAGCTGAGTGCACGCAGTTCTGAGCTGGCGCACATGGCGGAGCGCGTGGCGGCGCTGGAGCGGCGCTTGGCTGCCGCTACCGCGACCGCGCCCGCACCTGCGCCCGAGCCCGCGCCGCGCCTAGCGGGTGAGGTGCGCGAGGTGCGCGAGGTGCGCGAGGTGCGCGAGGTGCGCGAGGTGCGCGAAGTGCGCGAGCTGCGCGCCCGCACGGCGCGCGCGGAGGCGGCGGCGCGGCGGCTGCACGCGCGGCTGGCGGCAGCAGACCTGCTGGTGAAGGACCTGTACGTGGAGAACTGCCAGCTGGCGCACCGCCGCCCGCTGTGACGTGCGTCCCGCGCTCGCAGACCTGCTGGTGAAGGACCTGTACGTGGAGAACTGCCAGCTGGCGCACCGCCGCCCGCTGTGACGTGCGTCCGGCGCAAGTATCGGCTCGCATGTCGTCCCTACTTGCCGCGCGTTCGATACCAGTGAACGACTCGGTTCAAGTGCCTTTACATGGTATTGTGAGTAGTACCTCATAAAAACATGCACATATAACCACTGTAGCTAAGGTTGGTAAACGTTACTAAACACGTATTGTGGCTTAGATATGTTCTGTCTCGACCGTCTTCATCTTACACTAGCTTTTGCCCATCCATGCGGGCGAAGCCACGGATGTCGGAAAATATCCCACTTATTACCAGGATTAAATATACCCTATGTGTTAATCCAGGTAAACAATGTATAAATTCCGTAATACATTGTTTTCATATAACTATTGGTTTACAATTTACATAAAACCTAGATGAATTGTACACCAAAACCTTCCTCATGAATCACTCCGTTCATTGGTGAAAACCGTTTGAAAATCCGTTCGGTAGTTTTGAGTATTTCGCGTTCAAACAGACAGACAGAAGTGCCAGGAAATTTGTTTTATATTATGTAGTACGAATTTTTCTCGGTTCAAATGTTTTCAAATTAAATAAAATACGTTTAACAAATATATTGCAAATGGGTTGCCTTATTAAATATGTTTATGGCTATAATTAACTAACTTCTGCCCGCGACATCGTCCGCGTGACATTTCGGCGCCAGACGACCCAGCGCGTCGTATGATGAATTTTTACATACATTTTAATACATACATTTATACCAATAATAAACCTTCCTCAAGAATTGGGCTATCAAACGCAAGTAGAATTTTTCAAATCTGAGGTAGTTGATGACAGGGATTAGAGCGTTCAAACAAAAAACAAACTCTAGCGGCTTATTATACAGATTAAAAATACTGTCAGAGGGGCTTGTGGCTAAGAAATAACAGCTGCACGGGTCGATCAATCAGGTTAAGCTACACTTGCCGCGGGTGGTCCGTGGATCGTTGACCATCTTTACATACCAAGACCCCTCCGTCCTGTCATTTGTAGATCTTTGACAGTTGTTACGGGTCGTCGGAAGCCGACCCCAACATAGTTGTTTAAAAATACTGTATATGTAATTATTTTTTTAATATTTCACTGACCTTTTTCTAGTCCCTATTATCGGATTGCCAGGTATAAACAGGTGAGGTAGGTTAGGACCAGAAAAAGGTTGGCAACTGTTACCTACAATATTCTGTATGCTTTAGGGCTGATTTAACCAAAGCCAGATCTTTTATTCGGGGAATAAAATTGACGTCTGACAGTTTTTTTCATTGAAAATCTGTCAAAAATTTAGTATTTATTCGCTGAATTAGACTTATGCTAGGGATAAAAGTTTGGTCGAATTCACCCTTATACTTTCAATTGGAATCTAGAGTGCGTTTCAACAAATATTTTCATCACCGTGATGTTACACCGGTTACACCGGCGGCCGCCGCCGCGCCGTAGCGTCAGTCTTGTGGTAGCGTAAGCGTATCGTAGCGCCATAGCGTATTGGCATTGGTCCTACAACAGTGAAGCCAACATTACGGCATAGGAACTATGTGACGAAACCCACCCTAATTCGTTTGATAACTAGTCAATGAAACCAAAGTTTTTTTTATTAATTATCACCATGAACATGTTTAACAACCAATTATGCAACCAATTTGCAATATATTTGTAAACATAAAATATAATTTTAGATGCATAAAACTAAAATGGCAGTTGCGCGACACTAACAAAAATAATACTAGGTACCTACCTAAGCCAAAGTGCGTGCTAAGTAATCTTGGCTTCCTAAGTGGTCCTGGTACAGTACATGTTCCTTTACGTAATGCCATGTATTTTCTGCGTTCATCTAAATCATTATTATGTTATTATAATGTTATCAGATGAATTTTACTGAAACTAGTTTATCTGTAGAACCAGAAGCTATGGGCTTTAGTGCGTCGTGGTAAGCACGCTATTCTTCTAACCGAGCAAGAAGCACTGTATGCTAACAGCGATTGTTTCATGTCCTATCCTAGAACGCGACTATACTTACTGCATTATCATTTAATTAATCGCTTCCCTTATATGATGTATTTCTCTAAGCAACTCCAGTAATTATTATAATTTCATACTTACTTTATTAATGAAGTTCTGCAGTAAAAAATTTTCTCTTTGTTTCTATTTCTATATAATTTTCATGTTAGATTTTCTGTGTATATTTAAGTTGGCCAGTGTCTGAGGCGGTAACAACGCTACCGATTGCCATATCCTACGTATAACGAGTGCTTGTTGCCCTCCTCGGCAGCCCGTGGCACTGTGGCACACGCTTTCTGACTCACTTGCTGTTACACATATTTTATCTGAGCAGTTAATTGATTCAGGCGTGACTTTGCGGAAATCCATTATAAAATACAATAGACGCTGATATATTTAGTAACCTATTCCGCTTGACTATTCTTCAAGAGTCATAAAAACCCTGTAAGATATCGACACGTGTTTCACCTCTCAACGAGGCATCTTCAGGATGACGATTGACCAATTGCAAACCAGAACGCGACGTGTTACCACACCGAGCGCTGGACGCAGAGTAAAAAAAGCTGAAGCTGCTGCGCTGAAGATGCCTCGTTGAGAGGTGAAACACGTGTCGATTTCTTACAGGGTTTTTATGACTCTTGAAGAATAGTCAAGCGGAATAGGTTACTAAATATATCAGCGTCTATTGTATTTTATCTGAGCATTTATTATGATGGGAATGTCACCACCTCACTTGATGGTCCAATTTAGTCCAGCAGGCGTTACGGTGATATTTTATACCTATTCTGTTTATGTGTGTTATAATTTTATTGTTCTTTTCAGTGTTATACAAATAATATATGAATGAATGTAAAAGTTTATGGATATTGATGTAATCATTATACAGCATGTAACAAAAACCCTGTCCGATCGAAAACGGGCGCCAACGCCAAGCTACCGCAATAACATTACTAAACGGGCGCCAAACTACCGCAATAAAATTTACTAAACAATTTTTTTTTTTGTGAATGTTTCTAATTTATTACTGTTTAAAATTCACGTTTTAGGTTCGTACCAAAATTGCACTAATTTCATTATAAATTAGCAAATTTACTACAGAGGTCATAAGTTATGAGTTGACTTGTAGATACCCGCTAAACGCCGGCCGCACGCGCCCCATGTAAAACATAAATACCCCATTGAAAAAAAATCTGCGATTTTTTTTTCTTTTTCCAAATTTATACCTATAATTTTTAACAACACCTACATCACAGATACACAACACAACATCGGATGTAACATTGGATAGTTTTTTTTACACGCTGTACATATTACGAGTGGAGTGCTGCTCACTTGTTCGGTGGCGCTGCTCAGGAGGATGTCTGACTGGTAGTCTGTTTGTTTCTCACTAGGTACTTCAGTTCCGGTGAATTGTTTTTTGTATTATAGAGCGTGACATCCACCAACTGGGCCCGCGTGGTGGATTATGGCCCACACCCTCTCACAGAGAGGAGGCCTGTGTCCCAGCAGCAGTACGTTATAGGCTGATTATGATTATTGAGAATATTGTCGGCACGCAGCACTCGCGTACCCGCAGCCCTGCTCCCGGGAGGCACATGACTTGACATTACAGCTGCTGCACGGGAACCGGGAACATGGCGCACAGCGTTGTCACCGAGCACTACTTGCGGTGTCCTGTCTGCGCAGTACGACATTCTTATGCAGCTGATTTGATTGTAAAAGAAACTTGAAACGTATTATGTAAGCTAGGTTGTGTTGTATTCCATTCCATAAGGTATATACTTTACATATCCTTCCTTCCTGATATAAAATATTGTTTGTTAAATTATTTATTAATTCGCTTAAAACAGTGCCTAAACTATGATTATGTGATCACAATCAGTGCGTTAAAGTTAACTAATTAGGTAATTTTACTTAAGTAAATAATAATAGATAATTTTATTGTGACATTGATTGTAGCCTAACCAGAACCACGTACGTAATAGAAAGCGATCGTCTCGATCATCTGTCGCTCATTGGTTCGAAAAACCAGAAGGCCCTATGTCGGCGCGACGACGCGTTAGGGTTCGCCAAAAAAGCCATGAATGTAACGATCGCTTCTATTAGGACAAGCAACCTCATTGCGTAACACAATCTATTTGATTTTGACAGTTCAACAACATTCATTGCGGTATTTATGTGGTTGAGCGAATAATTTTTTCGATCGTATGAAGCAATGGATTAGCAATAACTTTCAAAATGATTCTGATTGTGATTGACCGTGTGTTACGCAATGAGGGTGAAGGTCTAGTGATTAGTGTGCACACGACGCGGTCACTGCGAAGAATTGACTCTAGGAGCAGTAGGAGCAGGATACGCGCCAGTGTGCGGCGACATGGATCTGTTTATGTGTGTGTGAAGTGACGTCCGTGAGGTTAAGCATTGATACTATACAGTACGCGGCCAGGCTGGCGTACATCTGTTTATATTATTGTGATTATTAAAGTGTTGATCAAAAGCTGCGTTTTAGTAATAAACCATCCATTATGTAGAATAGGAACAGAAACAACAACAACAGCAGTAAGTACATAAAACTTTTATTGAGATACTGTGGGTCAATTAAACTTAAGGTTACCTACAAGGTGTTCCTTTGATGTCCCATAACTCTACTCTAATGTTAGATACTTATATCCAAAAATGCATAGTTTCAAAGATTCATAACACTCTATGTAAGTTTCTAAGTTTCATTGAGTACGAGTAATTCATTTTCATTCAATCCAATCTTATTTAATGTTAAGAAAATGCGAGGTAAGTAGTCAGGCAGGGTAAATATGAGACGAAAAACAAATCTTTTCATTTTTGACACTATTAAACATTATTTAGTGAGCCTTAGAACAGATTATATTATACTTTCCATTGGTATCTTTCACATGAAACCATTAAATTGAAGATAATTGACCTAGATATATAGTTTTTTGTACAAAGTATGTGTTTCTTTTTTTTCCTCAATAATGGGGGAAATATAAGACACAGAAGTCAAAAAATGAAACAGCTTTAAACTTCTATACCTTGTGTGTTTTTCAAATACAGGGGCAATAAGAAGACAGTGGGGTTAAATATAATACGAAAACTTTTATCAAATTCAAGAAAAATTTGTTAGAAAAATTTTAAACTAAAAAAAATCAACATGCTTTACTCTGCTTACATATTAATTAGTTTTTTGGTTTAAATTATTTGATCATTACAACATAATCAGCAATTTAATGCTACCGTTCAAGTTAACTGCCTACCGATAACAGTATAAGAAACGAAAAAATACAAAACCTTGTAAGGAAATGCTCATTTTTTTTTTAACTTAGGTAACTACTGGAAAGGAGTAAATTTGAGACAAAATACTCTTACATAAATGACAATATTTAGTAGTTTTTTGTAGTCGAATGTCGAAAATTAGATCTGCTTCTGCTTCTTTGCTCAAAACCGTCTTCCTTCCTTGCTTATTTGTGTTTAAAATGTGAATTTTAATTATATACTTCGTTTTGATTCTCTGTATGATAAATCACCCTTTCTTACTTTACCTAGGTACCGCTTCTTGCAGCTTTGACTCCCTATAACTTTTGTGTTTTGGCACATATTTGCGAGTCATCTTGATGCACAATTAATAAAAACTGTCTTAATATTACACTACACACTGTCTTATATTTCCCCCACATGCTCGTCTCATTTTTTACCCGCGCACGCTTGAACGAGAGGATGCAGACGGAAAGTTCGTAGTGCCGAATTTAAAGTTTTCGCGCCAATTTTTTTGGTACTTTACAAAATGTCTTGTAGAGTGCTCAACCCAATGAGTAACAAGTTTAAAAAATTGTGTCTTACAGAGTACACATAAAGCTTATTTTTTAATTCAATAAAGTTATTTTTGGGTCTTTTTCTACGGATTTACAATCTTGTCTTATTTTTATCCGAAATCTTGGATGTCTTATATTTACCCCGCCTGACCCTAGTCATTTTTTTATAGACAAATATAGTCAGAATTATTTTTTTATACAGGGTGAAAGGGTAAATACCGTTGTCACTCAAACCATAATTGACTTAAATATAAAAATAAATGACCGAGTCACAACAAAAAAAAAGAACATTATTTTCATTAAAAGAGTTTAAAAAGTTTCTGCCCCTCCTACCTACCTACACAACACATGAATAAATTCACAATAGGGGTCGCGCTCGCGGCCGGTCAGGTCACGTCCCGCGCCCCCCGCCATGGTTGAGACGTAAGTTCGTTGCCCTAGCGCGTATGGTGAAATACTCTTGTGGAAAAATGTAGATTTTCTTTAAAGAAAAAAGTTGTAATTATCCATTGATTTTACATTCTATAAATGAAACCAAACCTTTAGCCATTTACATTCTACAGGGTGTCAGGGTAAACACCGTTGTCCTTGCAACCAGTGGTTTGGTTTCATTTTTAGAACGTAAAATGAATAGAAAATTACAATTTAATTTTTTATTTTTTTATATCTACATTTTACCACAAGAGACGTAAGTTTGTTACCCTATGCGCTAGGGCAACGAACTTGCGTCTCAACACGGGCGCGGGGTGCGGGACGTGACCTGACCGGCCGCGAACGCGACCCCTCCTTCAGTCTCTCAGCTATTTCGTTAGCGAGCACGGTGTCAGATAGAAACTTTTTAAAATCTTTTAATGAAAATAACGTTTTTTTTTTGTTGTGTTCGGTCATTTGTTCTTATATTTAAGTCAACTACCCATGGTTTGAATGACAAGAGTGTTTACCCTAACATTCTGTATAAAGGATAACGGTGTTTACCTTAACACCCTGTATTTCACGTAAGGGTGTTACTAATAGTGACTGTCTAATTAGTTTGAATGAAAAATGAAAACGAAATAAAATGAATTGTAAGTATGCCAGTTGATTCTTTGACAGGGTCTCATTCATAATACTCCACTGTTATGAGTTACAAAAGGAACACGTTGTACGTATATGTACAGCCTCGTATCCACTAAGCTAGGCAACATTTGGCGCGCGACATGTTGCATAAAATATGTTGCTCAACATGTTGAAAGTCAGCGCGGAACTTTTGTTTAGCAACGTTGTCTGTCTACGGTCTACGCGTGATCAGGCGTTGGCAACATGTCGCCAGATGAACGAATAGGAAGTGTTGATTACAGCGGCGGTCGTTATAATTTTATCGAAAAATGCATATAGAAGAATAGTTAGCATAGTTTTGGTACAGTTCAATTAATTTGAGCACTCGTTTGTTACACCATATTACGGACCTTGCTGCGCGTTACGTCTCTCATTTATTTGTTGCCCAAGAGCCCCATAAGTAATAGGGGGTTTGTTGTTCAATTGCATGTTGCACGGAAACAAACAACAAGCCGTGCATCATGTTGCGCGCCAGCTGGCAACGTCGCGCGCTGTTGTGCAATGTTGCCTAATGGATTGATAAACGAATGAACTTCATATTTTTTATCTCATGAATCTGATCAAATTGAAAAAAATCAATAGTTTAAATAGATTATTGAAATGATAATTATAATTATAACAGTCTAGTACGACTGTAACACACAGAAAAATCGAGCAAAAACAAGCTTTAAAACGATTTATTTACTTATTTATTTATTTATAATAATATATTACATAATTCTTTTAGAAATGTCGTAAGTCACAGATCGATAGTAGGTAACGGCTAGAGTAGGTACTAGACTAGAGATAATGTTACTGGAGCAGTTTGCTGGAGGCTCCCTGGCGGCTCGTGGCGCTACAAGTACATGCCGTTGACGAGGTAGTCGGCGTCGTGCGCGAAGGGCGACTTGCCACGCCCGCGCCGCCGCCGCAGGGCCGCGCGCGCCCTGCACGTCAGCATGCCCACGATGGCCGTCATCATGAACAGACCTGCGTCACAAACGTATCAGACACTTCACACGCAGGCACTGCTGCGTAGAATGGATAGGTTACTAAGTATAGTTGCGCGGGTTCATTTGTTTGCGAGCTACGCACTGCAACACTCACGAGGGTTTGACATTTTTATGCAAAGTGAAGCTAAGTATGTAGGTACACATGCGTAGCTTAACCGTCATCGTGCATAGTAATGAAACTGCGCCATTACACAGCAATGCAAGCTAATGGCATGGGATGAAATCGTCAGGTGAGTACCTAGCACGAGTAGCATCATGGCTGCGGGCGGATGCTCGCTGAGCCCGTCGTGCTCGTCGTGCTCGCCGTGCTCGCTGGCGGGGTAGTGCACGTGCGCCGCCGCAGACACCGCCTTTTTGTCCGCGTTCTCCTCAGACTTGCTTGTCTGAACAGTCTGCACACAATCACACAACAGAATGAAGTGCATAATAGGTACTCGTAATTATAATATTGGGAAGTACTTCCTAAAGTAGCTAATAGTACCTACCTACTATCAAAAAATTATAATAATGCTAGCAGCGCCCCCGGTTTCACCCGCATAAGTCTCGAACCCGTGGGAATATCGAGATGAAAATGTGATATCTAGTCCAGGTAAACTATGTGTGCCAAATTTCATCCAAATCCCTTTAGTAGTTTTTGCGTGAAAAAGTAACAGACATCCATCCTCACATGCTTTCGCGTTTATAATAGGATTGACATGCCTAGCTTATCGCAGAGCTCCCAATCATGGTTATGTAGTGTTAGAGCGAGTGTCACCTTCTTGCTGGTATCGGCGGCGGCTGGCGCGGGCGCGGGCGCGGGCGCGGGCGGCGGGCTGCGCTCAGCGGCCGGCGCCGGCGCCTCCGACGGCTCCTTCTTCATCAACTCGAAGCCCTTCTTAGGGCTGTCTCGCAGCGTCTGCTGCTGGCTCGAGTACACTACCGGGATCTCCGGCATCGTCTTCGGCGGGATGTACACCGGAATTTCCTAACAGGAATCACAGTTATTTTCTCGTCCAGTCGCCCCCTATTACATGGGACTTAAAATATAACTAGCACTAAATGTGGGTACCTATACAATAATAAACTTCTGGCCAACTCAACACTTCGGGGGACAGGCAACCATGATGTTGTAATACACAATACTTATTGTAGTGTATCTATTTAATAGATAATATGTAAACACTATCTCATGCACGTCAGCAGTGAGGTCGCTGTCACTAGGGATGCAGGAAGTGTAAAAAAGTATTGATATATATCGTATCGATATTTAAAAAAAATATCAATATCGATTTCGATATATCGAAAAAAAAAAATCGATATATCGAAGGAATTTTCAAAAAAAAATTGCTTTATGTAGTTCGTGTTTTATAATCAATTAAATACCAAACTCGGAAAAAAAATTCTTATACTTTTTACGGTTCTGAATTCCAAAGGTTTTAGTCAGTGGCGACAACGGTGTTGCTATTGAAAATATATCGTTTTTGATACATTTTCGATACTTGATATTTTATATCGATACATCGATATATGGGTCGTGGTGATGAGCCAGTGTAGTGATATAATCAGCTTAAATACGGGATCAACAGGATTCTACACTTATGTAGGTAATTATGTACTTACACTATTATATCTGAGTCCATTGCAGCCAAACTACCTAAGTTGTGTTTGTGACTGTGAAAGGTTTTCTTGCTATCAAAGTAAGCACATAATGTGAGTGTTACCTGCTCGGTGCGCGGCACGGGCCAGGCGCGACGCGGGTCGGGCTCGGGCCAGTAGGCGCCGCCCCAACCGCGCTCCGCCGACATTCCCTCCATACCTGCGCACACATACCACACCCAGTGTGAGTATCCTATCGTCATCGTAACATTAGCTTACCTACATGTGATGCAGTTCATGAAGTCACAAACTTTGTTGTCAATAATATTGATATAATAAAAATAAAGTTCTGGCAATTTTTCTCGATTTGGCAAAGGTTTTTGACACAGTCTCTGTTCCCCAGGTTGCAGGACAAACTTGGGGATATAGCATAAACTCGTCCCAGACTACGTAAGATTTCAATGTGTCAGGGTTGGCGATTAGGTAAGTGACGACCTTCCCATTAAATACATAGTTCCTCAAGGTAGCGTCGTGGGACCTACTCTATTTCTTATTTACGTTTGTGACCTTGAACTCTAAAATGGGAAGATTGTTGCCTTTGAAGACGACACGGCCTTGTTTTTAGGGGTAGCTCATGGGGGGGCAGTACGTTTCAACACGTTCAATGTGAAAAAATACATAAAGCACACGTTCGCGTATATAATCAATCAGTCACAGCCTATACTATACCTATACCCCTACACTACACACGCCACACCACACACACTCACACCCTATACGTGCGTAGTGCGTACTTAAAGTAGGCGGTCTTTAAGTTCGCGACCTGGGCTCGCTGTCTGTGACACACGTGAAGTTTGCTCAAAATTGTATTGTCAAATTGGCTCGCGGTGATGACAGACGGGCGAGTAAGCTCGCCGAGCCATAAGTACGCGTACTTGCTCGCACGTCTATCACCCCTTTCAGTTACAACACTCATCCTTCAAGTTTGAACTATTCATATAAGTAGGTGATTTGTACACCTAATTTACCACAGAAGAGCACTGATTTCCAAGATACAGGTTTTTACATAGTTTGGTTTCCAAATAAAACAGAAATAAATAAATAATATTGGTATATGGAATTAATATTAAAATTTTAGTGAAGGTTGCAACACATTGACATTTTAGTAGACATGACATCATCAATTACAATTTACAATAATTTTTATTTTTATATTCTAACTGACATTATACTAAATTTTATCTCTTGAACTGACATAGGTATAACTCTGACATCAATTAATTAATTTGTTCCTTATAATCCTAATGCATGAGATACTATTTGTTGATGGTCACTTATTTATTAAACATTTAATTAACATTGTGTAAAATTTAATATTTGCGCACCATAAGTAATGGTAGAATGTAAAGGGCCTAAATTATAGTTATAAGACCATACAAATTGTAAACCTACATTCATGCGAATAAATTGGATTTGATTTGATTTGGAATTCAGGAGGTCATTATAGTTTTAGGTCGTATACTATACATTATACTAGTAGTTCTGCGAACAGTAGAGCTCGTGGGCACATACTTTTTGCAACGATTAAAGATTATCCTTTAGTTAGTCGCGCCAAAATAATCACACTGTTAGTCACATGGGGTCTGTGCGGATCTCAAGAGTTTATTTGTGAATCAAAGGTATGAAAGTAGGTAGTAAGTACCTACTCTCTAAGTCTGTCAACATAGATACGGGTCCGTTCGAAACTTTGGAGTGACCCTACACCCGATTAATTAACTTTTTTGAACAGACAAAACACATTGGGTGTAACGGTTTGTACATTGAGCGGCAATCGTGCGCGGCGGCCGCGCGCAAACTCTTCTGTCTACCCAGCGTTGCCAACTCCAAATAATGGATTACGGTGTTTCCAGTTTAAAATTAAGGTAGATTTCAAAAAAATACGGCAGATTTTAAAAACTCGTGCAAAATTACATTGTTGTTTGAAAAAAAAAAAAACATTTTTATACATTTCAGTATTTTTATCTCCTAAGCATGTCTTCTGACGGCAAAAAGTTGATACCATTTTTTCCACCATCAGATTCACTATGATCACTTTCCATTTTAATTTATTTGTAAAACAGATTCCCTTTCAACGCAGATTTATTAAAACACAATTACGCAAAGTACATCTGAATAAAGAAAGTTGGTAATAAAAAAGGTTAAGAAGTCTGTCAATTAAGCAACTTTTTAATTTGTACGTATTCTATTGGTTCAAACTATTATCTATGGTTAAGGAATTCCCCCTAGTTCACTGCTATTTAAAATGTTGCCATGTTATGACAACAAAAAACATTCAATATTCCATCTGCCCAATTACGGTGTTTTTTGACTCCGTAATGAAATTACTACGGTAGACGGTGAATCAATGCTGAATACGGTGTTTCTACCGTAATTACGATGCAGTTGGCAACGCTGTGTCTACCTGTTGTGTTTGGAAGAATTATTAGCAGAGTTACGACACACGCAATCGCTTTCATGCTAACTGAAGTGCGCGGCGGGTCTGTCTGTCGCGCAAACATTCGTCAGTTTAGTCCACATTAGAGTGCGGCGCGGCAGAAATTTGTCCTGCAAACGCCGCGTGTTGCTGCCGCGCTCTTGCCGCGCAATGTTTGGACACACCTTAATGAAGCGCGCAGACTGGATGGGGTTTAGTAATACGTACACCAACAATTCGAACTTGTTGGGATTTTTCGTGCGTTCAATGCGATATCACCGGAACACTACCTATTTGACGGAGCAAAACGTATTCAATGTGCGCACTCAATTCGTTTTACCACTGTCGTTCGTTTACGTATCATACAAATTCGTGTCTTAGCGTTTGAAAATATGAGATACCAACGCTCTACACGATTGACATTTTTTCCTGTCAAAAAAAATGACATATCAATACGACAAATTCAAATTTAAATGAAAACCGGCCAAGTGCGTGGATCACGCACGATGAAGGGTTCCGTAGTTGAAATATAAATTTATCTCCCAAGAACAAACTTTTAACGTTGTAGTTGAAAAACATGCTCTCCCAAACATTCCAACTGTAAATGTAAATTGGTCGAATAATAGTCGTTAACTTGTAAAGGATACTTAGCTGTGTTAGTTTTCCTTTTTAACTTTTTTCATATTGCCGTGTTTTTTTTCACATACTTATCCAAACACAACCATTGAAATGGCAGGGGCACTTGACTCTAACAAAAGTTAGCACTTTAAAGCATATTTCGCAAACGATCCCTGAATCAAAAAATAATTTTCAGAAAAAAAAATCATCCCCACTTTACGTGTAGGGAGGGGAGGTACCTACAAAAAAAATATTTAGCATGATTTTACTTTACCACTTTGTGTGCTTAATCTATATGTATCTATGCCAAATTACAGCGTTCTAGTACGAAGATCCTCTGAGCTAAGCCGCGAATAGACCTACAGACATGGCGAAACTATATCGGTTCCTTGTTGACTACTACAGATCCATAAAAGCCAGAAAAATTATGAGTAAAAATTTATGGCCAGCAAACATGCCGATTTTGCCAGACTTGATACAGACACGCTTCCCTCGCTCGGTCAATTAGTATCCTACTTCTTAGGAATATTAACTGTATTAGGCTATATTTTATTGAGTCCAAACAAACGTTATTATTACCTATCTCCTTTATTTCATTAAATACATTAAGTATTATTATTATTTCTTCTTTATTTCATTTTTCATACATATAAATTATATTTTTAAACATTAGAATAAAAAAATATATAAAACATTTAAAAATATTAAAAATAGTAGCCCAGCGGTATCGGGAACAGGGTCCAAGCTACCGGCGGTCAGGGCCCGAGAGAGAGGAACCTCCTAACAGTGCGAGCCGTGTCCAGGAGTACAGCTTTCTGAATCAAGCCCTTAATCTAGCTGCCCAACGAGAGCCTCCTTAGGTGTTGGTCGAGGCTCTTGGCAATTAAGCCATTGGCTGATACGACTATCGGCACAATGATCGCAGAATTCACATCCCACATGTCGACAACCTCGTGAGCCAAGTCAAGATACTTGATTTGTTTATCTTTCTCGGCCTTCACGAGATTAATCAATCAATTATTATTTCCTATAATTCACTATTTACATTTAAGGAAATTAAATTAAAAATAGCCACCGGTATTGGAAACAAGGTCCAAGCCTGTCGGCACAATGATCGCTGAGTTTACATCTCACATGTCGACAATCTCGCGGGCCATGTCAAGATACCTACTTGATTTGTTTATCTTTCCCGGCTTTCACGAGGTTCGCGTCATGCGAGACCGTTATGTCAATAATCATTGCGCGGAACTGGGTCGGGCACATACCTGTAGTACGGCATTTTATTAGCCGGAGTTAAGACTTATGACACGGTGGAGTTTACCGTTCCCGTTGGGCTGCGGCGGCGGCCAGGCGCGGCGCGGCCACGGCTCGAAGGGTGGGAACTGAGCGCCGTTTTCTGGCTCCTGAAGCAGCCCGCCCTTGTGGCTGAAGATGTGTGAACTCGCAGGACCTTCTGCCAACATTTTTCTTCGTGTAGCTTCCCCCTTGTTAGATGTCGTAACTCAAACATTGTACTATTTCAGCGCACGGACCATGTTTATTGTTTGTGGGTGAAATAAAAACCAAGACATAGCGGTGTCAACAGTGACGTGAGGCAGGTTTCGTAAACGTGTGTAGTTAGGTTGTAAATGTGTTTGTGAACTTTCAATTGTTTGCACTATTAAGAAGAGGTGATTAGGTAACGATCTTGTCAGAATTATCTATTGCCAGAAGGTGTTTGCTGAATGTACAGGACTTGTAGATCAACGAGGGTGCGTGTCGCGTGCAGCAGTACGTACCGTTGTAGCGGTGTTGCGGCTGCGCCTGTGTGAGGCGGTGCGGCCAGCGATCCGGCAGTGCGGCGCTATCGCCCGGCACGTCCCCCGCCGCCTCTACGCTCTCCTGCATAACCAGCACTCACTGTAAGCACTACCTCATAAATTATCAACAATGTGTAGAAGTGACAAAAGCAAGTATGACATAAGACAGCACCTGCAGCGGCTTGAGACGCGCAGGCGTGGTGGAGGGCGGTGACGGCACGCGAGGCGCGGGCGCGGGTGGGCAGCCTAGCTCGGGCGCCTCGTCCGAGCCGTCCGCGCACTGCGCCACACCGTCACAAGCGTTGTACACGGCGATGCACTCGCCGCCGCGCCGACACGCGAACTGGTAGCGGCTGCACCGCGAAGCTGCAAAAACCGGCAGCTGCCAACTACAACCCGTACGAGGACGAGCTCCACGCCGCCTGCGCACGTTTGCCTCTGTCGACACAGGCAGCAGAGGGGATTGTCAACTAGTGTAATGATCCCGTGCTACCGGAGTTTGCCTTTGAGGAGCTCGTGGCTAAGTAATAACAGCCGCTCGGGTCGATCCATCAGGTTAAGCTACGCTTGCCGGGGTTGGTCCGTGGATGGGTGACCATTTTCACATATCGAGACTCCTCCGTGCCTCGGAAAGCACGTTAAGCCGTTGGCCCCGGCTGTCATTTGTGGATCTTTGACAGTCGTTACGAGTCGTCAGAAGCACGAAAGTCTGACAACCAGTCTAACCATGGGGTATCGTATTACCCAGTTACTGGGTTGTGGAGGTCAGATAGGCAGTCGCTCCATGTAAAATACTGGTATTCAGCTGCATCCGGTTAGACTGGAAGCCGACCCAACATAGTTGGGAAAAGGCGAGGCAGATTGATTGCTGCGACTCATATAACAATTATGTAGTTAAAGTAAGTGGTATTGTGTTCTTGTGCTCGTGGGGCAAGCAACGCACTGCCCCACCCGTACCGCCACCTGTTTAGTCAATAGTCAGATAGTCCGCGCAGGTCAAACCTATAATGAAGAGACATAATCAGACGAAAAGATCACATAATCATCGAGGTACCTTCTTTATTTATTTGCATCTTCAAACAATACCGGGGATTATGCAAGGATGATACCAAGGATATGTCAATAATTAGGTACCTACAGATTGAGGGCGTCGCAACGCAGAAACTTCGGGCAGTTCCTAAGAAAATCTTTAGGGTGCCGTCGCTGATTTTTGCGATGCGACGTCGCTACCTTTTTTATGAGTGTCGGCCCTAAATAAGTAGTCAGTCCATACTCTGTCATATTTTGGTTCTCGTAGGCGGCACGGAGGACCAGGGGGCTTACCATGAACTCTTATAGCAGGTCAATTTTCGACGGAAAGTGAACTGTCGGGCTATTTTGTACCGTGAACATGTCAAATAACAGGCGAGCCAGCGATCACGTGACTAAAGCCGGTCAGTGGTCACGTGACAACATTTTACTGGTCTGACCTGCGTTAAGCTGTACCATCAAGTCCTTTTTGACATGTAAACACTCGACTACTGAACTGCCCTGCAGTCATATTAAGCAGGCGTGTAAAACTTACTTTTAGTGAACTGTTTTCTTTAGTTTCAAATAAAATACGTAAGTACATGTTCACAGTGAACATGTACTCTGATAATGATCTCTAGATTACAGTGGTAGTAATAATTATACTTCGTCTAACGAGGTTACTGAGAAATACGATCATAACTTTAAAAAATGTTTAGTGAGTAGACGAAGCTACACTTCATCGGTATTTGTAGTTTAGTAAAATAGTGCACTGTTCCGTAATGTATAGTAGTTACCTAGGAACGTGGGAATGTATGAACGTAGGAATGTATAGTAGGAACGTAGGGTGTTTTAAACGGTTATTTATTTTTATTACTGTAAGTATCAATTTCAACGTCGGACGACTTCGAAGTAGATAATATTTCATCTAAAAAAGATGCAGGTTGCTCCACCAGGCTCCACCTCTCATCTTTATACGACGTGCAGTTGATACAAAAGCGTTCACCGCACATCTGAGGGCCTAGACAAAGTAACATTCGATTAGCGATAACGCTAGTAGAAAAGTCAAAAAATGTATGGGGTTGACTTATGCTATTGAAATGTCACGTGATCATAGGTCAACGAATAGAAATTAGCTAGACAATGTTAACATCATTCGATTCCATGAAACGAATCGACAGCCTCGAACGATAACTTCCACAGACATGCGTATCCAAGTGGCACCTTTTGACAAGAGGGCCTAGACAAAGTAACATTCGATTAGCGATAACGCTAGTAGAAAAGTAAAAAAATATATGGGGTTGACATAAGCTATCAAAATGTCACGTGATCATAGGTGACGAATAGAAATTAGAACACATCATTCGATTCCATGAAACGAATCGACGACGTCGAACGAGAACTTCCACGGGATGCGTAGCCAAGTGGCACTTTTTGACAAGCGTTATCGCTAGTTTTCGATTCGTGTGATGGAAACATTAGCGAAAGCCAAGACCCTGTAGAAAACGAAACAAAATGGTGACTTAAAGCAGTTGGTGTTTCAGTTGCGTTGTTTGTTTTGAAATAAAATGGGTTGTGGGGGCTCGCCACGTCACAACTAAGTACCTACTTATAAAATTTACATAGGCGTGACGGCTTCCCACATTTTAACTCAATGTCTCACCGTAATATTTTGATAACATAAAAAAAGAAAAATACGGTCCAATAATTGTAAATAATCTTAAAAAATATAGTTATCATCCCTATTGGAAAGTCTCGACGAAATGCTAGAAGCATTACTAGTAATAGAATTTTATCACTTTTGAATTTTCGTCCCGGAGCTCATTGTAAGAATCGTGGTACGAGAGCCCATGCCCAATTTTTTGCCTTATCGTTTTACGAACAAAACCATATAATATAATGGATAGATTAAAATTTAGTTTTAAATCCAAAAATCCTAATGTCAGAAACTTTCCGCGTCACGTCCAACGTGAGACCGCATTTTTAAATAAAATTGTCAAAAAGAATACTGACTTGTTTCATAGCAATCTGTCTGATTTTCAGAATGTAGTTGAATGATAGATTTCGGATACCAAAAACATGATTTTCAGAAACCAGTAGCTTACGGAGGAGACCATTCGGGAAATTTAAAAATGAGCCAAAAAAATAAAACCCATAACAACCCGTCTGAAAATGTTTTCAGTTGAACGTTGATCAGTTGATGCGAATAAATCGTTTTTCAGAAGGAAGTGGATCTTATGTGTTGAAACCATTTTGAACGTGTTGAAAAATTTTACTGATCAGTAACATAGCATTCTGTTTGAAAACAGTTTTTGGAATTATAGGTGCCATTTAAAGTTTCAGAAAATGCGCTTAAGCCACATGTGACACGCAAATGTCTGAAAACAATATTTTTCGTACTAAAATTAAGAAACCTATTGTACATTTTAAATATCAGACATATTGTGATTAAACCGTCTTTTTTTGACATAGCAGAAATGGGCTCCCATAAAACTGTGACGTTTCTGACCGGTACTGCACACCGAGTCGGGTTCAGAATCATCGAAACTAACGTTTTTATTCGGTTTTGGCTGTAAAACAATGCGACATGGGTTTGGTCGTTGGCTCTCGTACTATCGGAGTTCAAATGACAATATGAATTGACAGCGACAGCGCGGTATTTGAAGTTTTCTGACAAAAAACCATAGACAAAATGTAATTTTTATCGAACAAACGAATCGATGAGACGTTAGCGAAACGTAGTGTACTTTGTCTGCCAATCGAACTTCGTTATCGTTGAAGCGATAGCGATTGTGGAAATAGAATCGCTCCGAAGGGAAGCCATTTGTCTAGGCCCTAAGAGTTATCGCTAGTTTTCAATTCGTATGATGGAAACACTAGCGAAAGCCAAGACCCTGTAGAAAACGAAACAAAGTGGTTACTTTAAGCAGTCGGTGTTTCAGTTGCGTTGTTTGTTTTGAAATAAAATGGGTTGTGGGGGCTCGCTACGTCACAACTAAGTATAAAATTTACATAGGCGTGACGGCTTCCCACATTTTTAACTCAATGTATCACCGTAATATTTTGATTACGTAAAAAAAGAAAAAAATACGATCCAATAATTGTTAATAATCTTAAAAAATATAGTTATCATCCCTATTGGAAAGTCTCGACGAAATGCTAGAAGCATTACTAGTAATAGAATTTTATCACTTTTGAATTTTCGTCCCGGAGCTCATTGTAAGAATCGTGGTACGAGAGCCCATGCCCAATTTTTTGCCTTATCGTTTTACGAACAAACCCGTATATAATGGATAGATTAAAATTTGGTTCTGAATACAAAAAACCTAATGTCAGAAATTTTCCGAGTCACGTCCTACGTGACCGCATTTTTAAATATGAAAAAAAAATACTGATTGTTTCATAGCATTCTGTCTGACTTTCGGAATGTAGTTGAATAATAGATTTCAGATACCGAAAACACAATTTTCAGAAACCAGTAGCTTACGGAAGAGACTATACGAGAAAGTTAAGAATGAGCCAAGGAAATAAAACCTATAACAACCCGTCTGAAAATGTTTACAGATGAACATTGATCAGTTGATGCGAATAAATCGTTTTTAAGAAGGAAGTGGATCTTATGTGTTGAAACCATTTTGAACGTGTTGAAAAATTTTACTGATCAGTAACATAGCATTCTGTCTGAAAACTGTTGGTTTTTGGAATCATAGGTGCCATTTAAAGTTTCAGAAAACATGTTTTTAGTAACCTCAGTAACTATAAAAATATTTTAACTACGTTAACTACGTTGCTATGCGACAGTTCGGTTATTTTTTTTTTACATAAGTATAAGAAAATGCGCTTAGGCCACATGTGACACGCAAATGTCTGAAAAAAATATTTTTCGAAAAAAAAATACGAAACATTTTAAATATCAGAAATATTGTGATTAAACCGTTTTTTTTTTTGACATAGCAGAAATGGGCTCCCATAAAACAGCGACGTTTCTGACCGGTACTGCTGACCAAGTCGGCTTCAGAATCATCTAAACTAACGATTTTATACGGTTTTGGCCGTAAAACGATGCGACACGGGTTTGGTCGTGGGCTCTCGTACTATCGGAGTTCAAATGACAATAAGAATTGACAGCGACAGCGCGTTTGATGTTTTCTGACGAAAAACCATAGACAAAATGTAATTTTTATCGAACAAATGATCAATGAGACGTTAGCGAAAGGTAGTGTACTTTATGTGCCAATAGAACTTCGTTACCGTTGAAGCGATAGCGTTTTTAGATATAGATTCGATCCGAAGCGAATGCCATTTGTCTAGGCCCTCTGTAGCTTCGGACTATGTCTTCGCACATTGCGTTGGAATCTCACAGAACAAATAACACAACATCCACCTGGAGTAAATGCTGTACCATCTTGAAGATTCCATATTAATTATAATCCTTCAATAACACACAGGAAAAAAAAGAAATATATGAAATTGATGCAATTCGAAAGAAACTGAAAAAATTAAATTATTAAGTGTTGTTGTCCCTTGACTTGACTTGTCTTTCTGACAGTGTCAGATAGTGATGCGGCTAATTTTTGTTTATCTCGTTACTGCAGTGTATAAAATAAAAACTCGATTTAATTTTCTCTCAAGTTACCAAAATACTATGTTGTGTAGAGTTAAAGAGTTTTAATAAGAGTGAAAGTATATGTACTGTGGGTTAATGATTTCTGTTGATAACTTGTAATTTGTCATTAAAATCACTATCGTATCATCATTGATTATCCGATTGAGAGTGGAATGTGGAGAAAGCGCTTTTTACAAAGTCGATCAAAGCCGATCTTACCCGAATGTCACTGACTTAAACCCCGTACCAATATGGAACGGTTGCTGTATTTTGGATCGGGCTATGATTCTTTTCTGTTTTTTTGTGTGCATTTCAAGCGTGCGAAGCTGTTGGAAACCTCCCTCTAGTCTCCCCTCTACTCAATTCAAGTTGAATCTAAGGTAGTTCCTTAGATTCAACTTGAATTGAGTACTTGAATTACATAATCGGAACAATCAAGTGCTTGACCGTTAGTGACTGAGTAAGTAACATCACTAGAGTCAAACTGACAAGCAATCAAAAACTATAATTTTTTATACTTAATGGCTAGGATAGTCGTTCGAAAATAGCAATAACTTTGGTAACGTTCAAGATTATTTTCATAAGTATCTAAAAGGGTCTCCAGTGTCATAATCGTGTTAAATAAGATATTTTATTACGAAAAATAGTTTTTTATAGAATTCTCTTGATCATTATAAACTGTTATTCAATTAATTTAATGTAGTTCTTTAAAACCGTAAAACCGGTAACACCGGTAACGGTTACGTAGCAGGTCTGAAGTTGATACATTGCAGGTCAGACGGAAATGCTCATGGTACAAATAGAAAACCTGTCAGGTTAGCCTGCTAAGTTGACCTGTCATGTACTTGGCAAGTATTTTAAAAGTTGATGGTAGGCCCCTGTAATGCATTAGCGTATCGTAACAAAGAAACCTTCCAATCAGTTCAGTGTCAAAGTATGTTGGCCAAGCAGATTATTGTCATGTGGGCCGGTGGCCGACGGAAGTCGGTGACCACGCGCTACACCGCTCATTAGCAGTGATCGGAGTAGGTAGATTGATTTTTGGTACTTGTATCATAAATGCACACAGAAAGAATCACATGGATAAGCCATTTTTCCGGAAAGTAATTCCGGTATTTCCGGATTCAATTAAATATTGTTAATGTTGGTAGTGATATTATTACTACTCAATTCAAAATTTAAAGGAAGGTATCAAAACTAAATTAATTCATTATTTATCTGTTGAATAATAAAAACAATCGAATTCCGATCGAAGCTTTAATATTTATTTTTTATTTTTAGCCTTTTATGGCTAGAACTTTTTATAAATTGTTGCACTTAAATTTAAATATTTTCATAGTGGTCATAGTAATTTATATTAGCCTTTTCACCGCCCACGTACACAGAACGCAATGCGCTCGCCAGCGCCACGCTATAAATGTATAACGAAATAATAATAAACAGTAGTGATGTATAACGAAATAATAGTAAACAGTAGTGATGAATCGATAAATGAAATTTATACACCTACGTCAGGTTTTATTTTATAAATTTATGAATATAAATAAAAATTGATTCAATATTTCCATATTTATTTTATTTCAAATCATCGTGAGTAAGAAAAACCAGTATAAATTATAAAAAAATAAGAGAAAAATGCATAACTCAATTAGAGCTATAAGAAATGCGATAAATCTCTAATTGTTTCTTTACATTACGTCATCTGTTGACTTCATTTCAAGTCCTTGGCGCTCAGAGCACGTTAAATTCAATTCTGATTAAGGATGTCTATGATCTTTCTTTCTTTGATTTTTGTCTATCCCGTGTTTTTACTTACTTTTTGATGAATAACGTTATTATTATTTTTACGTCTCCTGACAATTCTCGGGACCCTGGGGTCCTGGACCTTTGGAAGGAGTACGAGGGGCTGAAGCCAAATCGCAGAGGTACGGGCCTCTGCATTTTGGCTTCGGCCCCTCGTACGATAGATACGAAAGATATTGGATTATGGGTTTAAGTGGCTAAAGTAAACTGGTTATCTAGAACGATTGAAAGACTATGATTATTATCTAGTTGAAATTACATCAGAATCATCGTCTTTTGTGTCGATATCCTCCAATTCCGACTCCGATTCCACACCGTCACAGATATTATAATACTACGTATACCGTGCATAATTTTAAGTAACTCATCAGTCCAATGTTTTATTAGTTTTATCTTATCACAAGCAAAGCGGGGAAGAAGGATGCGTGCGCGCTTTCCCGTTTATTTTCTGCACTATGCCAAAGTGACCTTGATACTCGTACGCTTATGACGTCACAGAACGACTTCTATAGTAGTCCGTGGCGCTCGGAGCAGTTACAACTAACTGTTTTGTAGAGATGGGAATATAATTATCGACAAGGATTGGTAAACAATAACTACAACTATTTAATTCCGGCTTGGCACCCATCTGAAGGTCGAAATTGGTAAATTTTCCCTTTTACGCGTTTTTGTTTTTGCCGATTTTAAGACAATTAAGGGCTTCTTTTGAGTGGAAAACTAGAAAACAGGGTTTTAGACAGTGCTTTATTAAATAATAACAGGAAACAAAGCTTTTAAATAAAGTACTTAAATTTATTTTTATAAGATAGTTAAAATGAAGAGCTTCTAATGAAGTCGAGGCGCTGGTGGCACGAAAATCCGGAACTTCTATTGAAGTCCGTGGCGGTGAAAAGGTTAAGGGTAGAATAAATGACGGGGCCCCATAGAGGGCTACCTGGCATGTCGTCGGCGGGCGTACGCATTGTTCTGATAACCGGTTATTGTACCACCCATGATCCTTTGTTCTGATTGGTCGTTGGGTTTTGTCAAATCGTGACTGTGTGCCGTTAAAAAAAATATGAAGAATATAATATTGCACATTTTATTACAATTCCTACCTTTTTTTTTTTGAGGATGGCAAATCATCAAATGACTCCTTCCACTCTGGCAGAATACATTTCCTACATAAGTTCCGGTTTTTTTTTAATAATCCACCAATTCCGGAGGAATGTCCATATTAATATATACGTTTCGGATCAATGGCCCCAGTTCAATCTACCTACTCCGATCACTGCTCATTAGTTATGTATCAAAAGCTACAAGTTGGCGCGTCCACAGGAAAGACCCCATTTGACATCGAAGGCTCCAAAAAACACCCAAACAGACCATTAATTTCCCTGAAGTGAAGGCTCTCCTCGGATACCTTATTTTATATGTACCTACGGACTGGCTACAGACTTGTACTGCCTGTACACGATGGAAAATGAAAGCGGGCCCTGGATGGCGGGAAGTAGGCAATTTTTTCTCCAGAGAAACATTAGATTTTTTAATCAGTATGTTGCAGGATCTTGATTTGATTTGATCCTTGGAAAAATCGAATGATTGCGAAAATCCTAGAATTCTTGTAAAGTAGATACCGCTACATTGTGAAAGAAATGCCAATAATGAAGAGAAGTTGAGCAAAGTAAAGTCTTCACTGGCGGGAAGGTGGGTCTTAGTCATTTATTATGACTAAGAGTCATCTTCCCAGAAGCGTGTCATGTCACCTAAAAACGAAATACATAAAATGCATCTTCTGCGAATAGAGAGACAAGGAAGCAGCTACAAGAAAATTATAAATAAAGAGTGTACTCTCTGTAACATCAAATCAAAGGTCACATAAAGGCCATAAACTATCGAGGAATGCAGGAAGAAGGAGTCTATAATAAAATAGTTGACTGTGTGTGAAATGATGTGACCTTGGGAGGTGAGATGCATACGTATCGTGCTGGGTGGGCGGTCGACGCGAGGCGGCGTGGGGCGGGGCGGCGCGGGCGGCGGCGGCGCCGTGCTCGCCGTCGTGGTGCTGGCCGTGCTGCTGCTCACGCCACCGCTTCTGTGAAGAAAGGGGGCAATCGATCCTGTTTCTTATAAGGATCAATTTCCTTTTTTGGCTGAGCCGCAGTCGGGTAACAAACTAATGGACCATCAGAGGTTTGATAGGTATTATAATACCTAATAGAAAAGTCAGAAATTGCAAATAACTTTTTCCATTTAACTATTCCGTATTACGTAAACGACATAAGCCGTAATTCCGTATTACGTAAACATAAGTACTATTTTGTAGAAAAAAATTAAGTGACTAGCCGCACGCATACCGAGCGAACAAAGCGAGCGGTGCCGCCATATTATATTATAATTAACCTTTTTTTTTTCCCGGGGTGGAAAATCCTCATGGATGTCCTCCGCCCTGGGGCGGGCGGAGGGGTCTGTCAGACTCTTACTGACTAAAAACCACCCCGGTGTTCCGACTCACACCTACGCCGGGGGTCGCGGGAACGTAAAAATCTTCCGCAACCCCCGACTGAAATTATAATTAACCTAACCTAACCTATTTTACCCAGTTCAATCTCCCTGCGACTACTAGTTAATCTAACTAATATTATAAACGTGTTCGTATGTATGGATGGATGGATGTTTGTTACTCTTTCACGTAAAAACTAATAAATAGATTTGGATGAAATTTGGCAAACAGATAGTTAATAACCTGGATTAACGCATAGGATACTTTTTATCCCGATATTCCCACGGGATCGAGACTTACGCGGGTGAAACCGCGGGGCGTAGCTAGTTAATACAGAAAAGTGAAAACATACTGAAAACATTTCTGCGGAAGATTGTATGAAAAAAATTCAGACACGCCATCTTGGATTTTCATTTTGACTTCAATATCGGCTTTAGCACCTTTGAAAACTATGAAAACGATACCCATGACGAAAAATTGGAAGAGACCAAATTCACACTTTCTCACTGAAATGAAATTTTTCTTTTTCTTTGAATTAGAAGAAGACAGTGCATCGCAAGTATGAACGCTTTTAGCGCTACATTTTCAGAAATTTTACAAGCCGCTTAAAAGAACTTCTTCTTGTACTACAGCATGTCGGCGCGGGTATGTCGGTGACGCGACCCCCATAAGTTTTTCCCCTACCAAAAATCGCTCAAAGCGCCACAAGAAGTTTTCACTTCAAAAACTGTAAATATATCCTATTTCGTTGAAAACAAGTTGCGTATGCATGAGAAACATGGAGATTACGCCGCACCCATGGCTAGCTCGGTATATGTGGTGCCGCATTGAAAGTGTGAGTTTTTACCTTTGCACCCTTGCATCAAAATGTCCTATCGACCACTAAGGTAAACATAGGTAAAATAATAAAGTAAGTTTTGTGTGGCCGTTTCCGTAATATTCAATTAAATCTCCTAAGTGCAGCAACAACTTCGCTTTTTTGACAATTTCAATTGAATTATCGGAAGTGCGAGTCATGATTCCAATAGTTTGACTACTGCATATTATAGTGGGTAGTTGGCGAGCTCCTGATCGTGGTGCTAGTGGCGCTCCTAGTCCTGTAGCTCGGCGAGGCACTGATTGATGGCAGCACCCCGCTGCTGAGTGGTATACATAGTGTAGTGGGTGGTGACCTCTCACCTCAGGTTGGCGAGCTCCTGCTCGTGGTGCGCGAGGCGCTCCTGGTCCTGTAGCTCGGCGAGGCGCCGGCTGATGGCCAGCACGCCGCTACTGAAGTTGCTGTGCGCTGTAAACTTGCAGCGGAAGTCCTCCGGGGGCCCGCAGTTGAACAGGTAGCAGCTGCCGGGGCCCTGCGAACATAATTCAACAGATGTTAGTTCTATGTATTGCGGACTGTGCTGAGGCGAGTTAGCAAAAAGGAATCAATATGTATGAAGATAGGTCCCTAAGCCATTATCGGTGCAAGTCAAGAAAACTACTGTCAACGGTCCTTCCTCATTGGCTTTTAAGGCTGTTCACCAAAATAAGAAAACCTGGTGTAAAAAGTGAACTTAAACAAGATGACATTTCTGTCTCCAATCGGTCTTTACGGTCTTTATCTCCAACGGTACTTTTACTGTACCTAGAAGTTAGTTAAGATACCAGGCATTTCGTCATCACATGAGACAGCTTTGATCAGAGGCGCCGGCACTCACGCCACTATACAGGGTGTTAGGGTAAACACCTTTAACCTTGAAACCAGTGATTTGGTTTCATTTATAGAACGTAAAATCAATGGAAAATTACAACTTTTTTTTTTAGGAATACCTATCTACATTTTAACACAAGAATATTTCACCCTATGCGCTAGCGGCTAGGGCAACTTGCGTCTCAACACGGGGGCGCGGCGCCGGCACGAAGAACACGCCACGTCCGCGCTAGAGATGATGAATATAACCATCAACCATTAAATTTAACTAATATTTAAAATTAACCATGATATTCAATAAATAAAATTAACATTAACGAATAAAAATATCATATCAACTTCTTCGGCGCAAAATTGGCAAGGACGAATATTTCTCTGTCTCGCTCGAACAACGCGCTGTCTCTCGCTCGCTCGGGTTGACCTTCGGAGCGGCAACGCAGTGTCGTCAGTGTCGTAGAAATATTTATTCCGTTACGTGCATTCAATTGTATGTTCTATCTTTGTTACGTTAAAGCACATTTACTGTTGGGGATATTTTATTCTAAAGAAAGTTGTTGATATTTTTAACCAATATTTCGGTCGGTTAATGGTTGATTTTCGATATAAGTTTATTTTATTAGTTAGTTTTGATATTTTACTCAAATAACAAAGTCGCGTCGTTGCGTTGTTGTTGTTTTTTTTTTAAAATGCCGAGACGAAATAATGATACGCTACTCTATCGAAATGGTTCCATTTCGATAGGGTCGTGGGGGTGGAAAAAGTCGCAACTTGTAAATATTGTAAAAAAGCCTGTTAAAGTATGAAGGGAAGTTTAACTTAACAATTTCAACATGCATTAGTTAATAGAATATTCAACTTTTCAACATGTTGCAGATACTTGAATAAAAATATTAACTAATATTTTCAACCAATAAAAATATCGATATTTTTATTTAACCATTAACCATTAACCAATAAACAATTTCAACCAATATTCTCATCTCTAGTCCGCGCGTCCCCTTCCCCACTCTTACCTCGCTCCAGTCAGTCAGCTGTCTCGCTCGCTAGCGTGCGCACATAACGCCGTGTCGTAGCGCCGCCGCTCATTTCTCGCGCGTAAACAATAATAATTGTAGTTTGTGAGTAGTAGTTACACGTAAGGATGTCTTACACGAATGAAAAGTTTACCAAAATGGTACGGCTTTACGCCATCGCGGGTGATAACCTGAACGAGGCGCGTAGGATGTACGCCGAACTATTCCCTCTAGACAACGTGTACCAAGCCGTGAAACAATGTTGGCGGCTACACAGAGAATGCGTACCTACGGACAGTTCACCGTGCCCGCGTGTCGGCCCACGCTCAGGGTTGTGGCAACCACCAGCTGCCGGTTGATCTGCAAGAACGTATCCTGAATTTCTTCGCGGAGTTGTTTTTTGTTGTCGAATCAAATTTACATTAAAATTTAGACTAGGTAGCGGGCGGCGACCCGGCATAATCCATGAATTAGCGGACGATGTCGGATAGGGACTTAATGAAAATAAGGTTTTTTTTTTGTTGTTTCTGTGTCATTTATTTTTATATTTAAGTCAAGTACCCATGGTTTGAGTGACAAGGCTGTTTACTCTTGCATGCTGTAGTTATAGAGTGTATTACATTATTGGTGCCGATTCTCTTGTACACCGAACTAAACTATCACTAAAATTCCTTACTTTTTATTATGAGAATCTTAGAGCTATTCTGCCAAAAAAATCTCTAAATTTAAAAAATATTTTGACACAACTAAAATCAGTTACAAAGGGGTTCAAAATTATTCATTATTTTTGCGATAAGACACACCATTTTCGAGATATAAGCAAAAGAAAATAAAAAAATGATACAGTACCGTTTTGCAACTGAATTCGAGTTGTTGGTTTGAATTTTAGTTCATGACATCTAATTTTATTCCACACATTTTTAATCGTGATTAAAAACAGTCCGAGTTAGTTAGAGGATTTTAGATATAGAACAAAAATTTTGGTTAAAACGTCAAATTCAGAATAGCATTTTCACTAAATTAAAACTCAGTGCCATCTTAGTGCTTTCAAACTAAATAATAGTTAAGTTGTGTCACTTTAGTCTATTTTCAGAATAGGATATCGTCGTTTGACAGGAATAAACTAAATTTTAGTGATTTTTAGTTTAGTTTAGAGAATTTGCGACAAGAGAATCGGAACCATTGTCTGGTATCTTGGATGGGCTAAACCAAAATCAAAATTATATATCTCTACCTGCTCAGTTTCTCGACAGTATTTTAATAAGAGAAGACATTGAAAATGAAGAAAATTAATAAATCATTTCATAAAAAATCTGTAACACTTGCATTCAAAGCATATTATTCAGTTTTTAAATATCTATATAATAGTTTGTCGAAAGGCTTTTCACCCACTTCCGATTTCGATTCTAAGTCATATAACAGGAATTCTCCATCGTAATTAAAAAACTGTTCTTCATCAGTAGGTATGCTGAAACATGCCCTTCTTGCACTTATAGATTCCTAGTAGCTATAATCTAAAGAGATGTCTAAAAGAATTATGCTACACATTTTTGACTGAAAATATCCCATTTCATCTTATTTCATAATATGGTACATAAAGTAAATAACTTGATTAGGATTTTTTTAGCATTATCCATAGTCTGTGGCATTGTCATATTCTTTACAACAAAGTATTGATTGACTGTAATGACACTACCATGTGTCAATTTTGAAAATTTTGTTATTTTCTGGGGTGTGTTCACTTTATTAGCCTAGATAATTAGAAAAGTTATTTCGTTTTAGGAGTAAATTAACACTAAATTAAAAAACTTTTTCTCAAAAATGGTAATCCTTAAAAATGCATGATACAGTTAGAGCTACTACTTTTTGGGATGTCTATCCAAACATATTTAACTTATCCTGGTAAGAATTATTGAATAATAAAAAACCATTTTTGGACATGTCCTTTCGAATCGATGTGACCTGTGGAAGATGCTCACATCCATTCATCAACTTGAAAAGAGCTGATAATTTTCAAACGGCTGAACCGATGTTCTTGAATCATAGCTAAGAACACTCTATCAAGTCACCTTTCAAACAAAATAAAAAATATCAGAATCGGTTCAGCCGTTTGGCAGCTACGATGGAACATACAGACACACAGATACACACGTTAAACTTATAACACCCCTCTTTTTCCGTCGGTGGGTCAAAAACGACCCGACCAGCTCCCGACAAGCATCCACCATTTGTGTGTCTTGAGCATAAATGATGCACTATAAGTACCGAATCAAATTGAAACTACCAACAATATTTCGTATTCTTATCAGGTATCACTGTTAAATGATCGTTGATCAAATACGAGGCGGCACGTTTCTAAACTTGCGGGAATGGGGGCCAATTTCACAAAAGTAATTAAAATCGTTGATAAATAAAACAAATTACTCTCTAACGATTTTTCTTTTCTCTCTAACGATTCGCATTAACAAAAGTTGAGAATAATTATATCGGGGGCAAAATTCACAGAGGTGGGCTAACGTCACGCTCTTAGAAATGATTTAATATCAAATAAAATATTAACTCTCTAACTATGTGTTTGCACCAGAAAACATTTAACATGTAGATGTTTCGAAACTTGTCACATGAAACAAATCTCATTACTTGTTTTGTTGAACTTGCGTTCGCACTGCACGAAACATGAGTAAGTCTTAAGACAGATCTCAAGATTTGTTGTAAACTGCGTTCGCACTGTCTAGAAACATACACTATAGACATGTTTCGTATAGAGATTTGTCACGTTTGCGTTCGCATTGTTGTTTGTTTATGTCACATTATGTCTCGCAACTTGTCTATTGCTTGATGTTTAGTGTTATCCGAATATGGTGGTAAACATCCCGTGTTTATATCGAAACATAGAGTGGTCCAAAGTAGACACGATGAAGTTTATAGAGCTTTGGCAAGGTTTCCATGGTTGTGGAATACAAAATGTGTGGACTATAATAACCAACCAAAGTGTCAAAACAAATCTTACAGCATGTTACTAGATTCATACAGATACATTTTGATATGAAATTGGTTTGTAAAGACGTGGCGAAACATGTCGAGTGATATGAAACGTCAAACATCTTTCGCGTCAACAAGTTGCGTGACAATGCGAACGCGAGTCGATACATTGACAGAAAACAGAGATTTCAACATGTTTTTATGTGAATGTTTCGCCAGTGCAAACGCACGGTAATACATCCTAAAGTCAATCAAATAACAACAAAATTCAACAAATAATTAAAAACATAGATAATTTTCGGCCTTGGAGCATAGTCTTTTGGCCTCTCCGTAAGCTAACCAAACGGATCAAATAATCTAAAATGTAAAATATATATTTTTTTAAATTCTTTTTCGCTAAATGTTTCACAAAAAGAAGGTCATATCCAAAAAACTGTTTTTAATACCAAAATATAATAAGTGATCAAACGAACTTACCTGTTGTGAAGTTCGATCATTATTATACGAAGGGCTTCGTTCGAAGATATAAAATTTACCAAGCAGCTTCCTCACGCTAGTCGACAACCAATCGCATATTTAGAGCTGAAAGCAAAAACTAAACGCACATGTGTAGCTATTCCGCTCTATAACGTCATCTGTCATTATTTTAGAGTAAGAGAATCTCAATTTTTCTGGGGTAGGGTAGGGAGGGTCCCTATATCTTCGAACGAAGCCCTTCGTATAATAATGATCGAACTTCACAACAGGTAAGTTCAAACTCAAACTCAAAGCATTTATTTCAAATAAACCAATTACAGGCACTTTTGAATTGTCAAAGGGTCGGTCAGTCAGAAAATATGAAGCTAGTTGCCCATTCCAAAGCGTAGTAGGTTCCTATGGAGAAGAACGGGCAAGAAACTCCACGGACACTCTTTTAAATCAGAATATTGTTACAATATGTTGTTTACATCATTCAATGGAATGGATTTATGGAATCATACTTAAAAGATAGGATAGGATATTTAAAAGATAAAACGATACAAAACAATTCAAAAATTAAAATAAATCAAAATAAGCCGTGGTAGCTAATAGATGACCAGTCCCTACTGATGGCGCCCGTTCACGAACATGACGTATGGATCAGCACCATTCAGCTCAACCATTTTGAAGGGAACTTAATGATCCAACACACACGCCACCACCAGCGAGACATTAAAGTGAGCATGACATGCTTTCAGCCGCCAGGGCACATTCAAGTTAATGAAAGACGTACCTAGTAAATGGTAGCTTTAACGTACTTAGGTAAGTACATAGTGCTCACACACATGTGCTATGCAGTTATACAATACTAGGAGATTGAATTTATACAATGTAAAGATAGTTTTTACAATCTTCAGCAGCTCCAACAATATTTTCGTATGCTAATCAATTACTTGTTGCGCCCTGTGGAGCTGGACCAGCGCTGAGCCAAGCATTTTTGTCAGTGATGTAATCCCCCAATTTATAATATGCTTGGCGGCATAGTGTGCGTTTTATACAAGATTTAAATTTTGTTTCATTCAGTTGGAGTATGTGGGGAGGTATTTTATTGTAACATTTTAAACAGTACCCCATGAAGGATGAGTCTACTTTAGCCAGTCTGAAGCCCGGTTGAACTAATTGGTCCCTATTCCTAGTCCTATAATTGTGTTTTTCACCTCTTTTACTAAAAAGACTTAGATTTTTCCTTACGTACATGATGTTTTCGTAGATATATTGACAAGGTACCGTCATGATGTTAATATCTTTAAACAGTTCCCTTAGAGAATCGCGCATACGGAGGCCATATATTGCTCTGATAGCTCTTTTCTGCAGAATAAAAATAGACTCGATATCTGCAGCCCGTCCCCATAGTAAAATACCGTAAGACATGATACTATGAAAGTAACTGAAATAGACTAGCCTCGCGGTATCTACATCAGTGAATTGACGGATTTTCCTCACAGCATATGCTGCTGAACTTAACCGTCCTGCAAGAGATGTTAAATGAGGACCCCATTGCAGCCTTGAGTCGAGTGTGATCCCCAGGAAAACAGTCTTATCGACGAATTCTAGTTTCTCCCTATTCAATATTATGTCACAATCACTACTTTTAACATTCGGTAAAGCAAATCTCATGCATTTAGTTTTTTTCTCATTTAATACTAAATTATTAGCAGTGAACCAATTTTGGACCTGCAGTAGGGCGTTATTTACGTCGTCAAGATTTGATGCACGTCTATTTATTTTAAAAATTAAGGAAGTATCGTCAGCAAATAACACCATTTGTGGTTGGTTTTTTAATAAATGGGGTAGATCATTAATATATACTAAAAAGAGGAAAGGACCCAATATCGAGCCTTGTGGAACACCCATTTTTACATTTAAACCGAGCGAATTGACACCATTTATTTGAACCTGCTGTTGTCTATCATTTAAATAAGATTTTACTAAACTGAGCGCAAGTTTACCTAGTCCGTAATGCTCAAGTTTTAAGAGTAAGGTTTTGTGATTTACGCAGTCAAATGCCTTGGAGAGGTCACAAAAGATTCCTATGGCATCTTGGGCCTCCTCCCACGCAGTAAAAATGTGTTTTAATAAGGTGACACCGGCGTCAGTCGTACAACGTCCTTTGGTGAAACCATACTGCTGATCGTGTAAGATTTGGTTGGTGTTAAAATGATTAAGCATTTGATTGAGCATTACCTTTTCGAAGACCTTGCTGAACACCGGCAGAACAGACACTGGTCTATAATTGTTGGTGTCTTTACTGTCTCCAGATTTAAAAAACCACTAATGCATCTGTAATAGAAATGTGTATACCTGTATGATTTATTGTGTTGTTAGGTATTTTAATAAGAGATTAAGTCTGTGCTCTTTGATTAATAAGAGATTAAGTCTGTGCTCTTCCTGAAAACAGTGGTGGAGAGCCCTTACTCCCCTTTTTTGAGGCACTATGTGGGGAGAATGGTCAGGTAGCATATTCCTTGCTTTATCGTTCTCTGCACATTTTGCCGCAATCATCAGTTTTTCTTGTCCATGTTTTTGTGTACTACTAACACTAGTTGAAAAGATATTTTACTAACAAATTGGACCATATTGTTGTCTGAACTTGATAAATAAATAAAATAAATTTGATATGTAATTAGTGTTAATATAATTACCAATACATCTTTTCAAATTTCTTAAGAACCATTCATTTTTTTTTTTTTTTTTTTAATTTTTTTTATTACATTTAAACCTTTCCTTGGGGTTGCAACTAGTTTCATACTGGGACCAATGTACTTAGTTTGATTTTTTAGAAACCTTTAAGTAGCCTCATGATGCGGTCGTCACCCCCATTTTTGAGTCCATTATTACAGCAAGAGCTGACTATGTAAATTTAAAGACCCATACCTACCCTTAATTTGAATTGCTCGGTACATAATATTTGGTAGGTGTAGATATTGTAAATGGATCTATAAGTACTTTGTTTTTTACAAAAGGCCCACCATATTTTATAAATAAAATTGCATTGTTTCAAGTTGTTATTTGAAAGTGAATTTAAAATAACATCTATTGCTGATGGGGGATGCCTCGTCTTAGCCATGCTTTCCTGATAATATCCCAACCCTTAGTGTAAGGTGGAGATGTAGAGGTGATTCTCTCAGGCTTATGGCATAAACGTGCCTGTCATTTTATCATTCCTAATTTTTTGTAAACAACTTAATAATAGACAAAATGGGCATAAAAAAGACGTAACAAAGAAGTTCGTCCAAGACACGGTAAGTGCGTCTATATTCTATGAATCTGAGCCAATTTCCAGAAAATGTTGAGATTAATATTTTTCATTCATTCTTGAAGTAAAAAGTCAATATCAGGTTGACCAAACTGAGTTGAAATGTTCTGGAATGTGGAGGTATTTCGTTCCCACTTTTTGTCAGCATTGGCTGTACCAATGTGATTCTTTATCTTCTTCATTGTTATTCTTCGATTTTATGTAAGAAGCAAAATAGCCAAAATTTGTGTATCTTCACACAATTGAAACAAATTGGCAATGTATAATATGGCAGTCTTATTATCAACAATTAACAATATAAATGTGAATGCTGTTTATTTTTACCAAACATTTATAAAAGCTAAAAATAATGGTGAGTAATTCTAGATAATTCATGTAACAGGTACTCATAATTTTCAGTCTCTTTCCAGAACCCATGAACCCTATTACAAACAGCCCCCCCCCCCCACTTCTTGATGCAACAGTAAATATTTATAAATCATATTTTAAATATGCTATACTTTTGTGTAAACTATTGATATTATCAGCCACCGCTGTAGGTCTAGTTTAATATCTGGTTGAATGATAATCTTTATACCATAATTGCCTTTACATTAATTTAAACCATGATATTTATGGTTACATGATATATTAAATCATCTAATAGTTTTATGTGAAGCCAAACATATACATATACTTGCCAGGCATTTAATGTTCCTATTAGCAGAGTCTCTAATACTACACCTTTTTTCAAATTAATATTTTCAATGGACCTAAAAATTGACAGGAGTCATGATGGTCTAATTATATATATATTAACTAATCCAAGACATTTGAACATTGCAATTGTTTCATTAACATTGTTCAAACATGTTTTATAATCAAAGTATTGTGCAGACTTGTGATTTTTATTAGATTTAAAATTATGTTACCACCACTCTCATAATCTTAGAGAATGCATAAGGCGGAAAACATAAGACATAAGGGAATGACATTAAATTCGTATAATAAAAATTTATCATACTGAAACCGTTAATGCTTCCTGTGAGCTGGATTAATATTTAACAATAAATAGAACTCTTTTAAATCAATAAATTCTCCTGGAGAAATTAGGGTTACTGCAATTCTGTGATCTTTCATTATTAAATGGCATGTATTAGCGAACTTGTTAAGAGGCTTAGAATAAATGAATTAGGTTAGAATAAATCAATACATTTTAGGTTAACTTCTTTTTGTTACGTTTTTGTAAAATGAAATTACGAAACGCATCATCGGAAGAAGTGTATCACGAGATTACCAGATGAAAATTCTTGGGTTGCAAGTTTTTAACATCTTTGAACGACAATTATTTCAGGTGGTACAAATGCCTAAATAAATCCAATTTTTTTTTTTTTAGAATCTGCGACTTTTTTCCTGTACGAGTTCGTACCTTTGTTCTTGTTTTTTCACAGTTGTATGGAAAAAAACACCTTTCATTTAAATCGGTTCAGTAGTTTTGGCGTGAAAGCGTGACAAGCAGTCAGACAGACTTACTTTCGCATTCATACTAATAATATAAATTCGAAAGTAACTGTCTGTCTATCTGTCTGTCTGTCTGTATGTTACCTTTTCACGCCTAAACCACTGAGCGGATTTTGATAAAATTTGGCAAGGAGATAGATGGCATCCTGGGGAAGGACATAGGCTACTTTTATCGACATACCACGCGGGCGAAGCCGCGGGGGGAAGCTAGTATTCGTAGTCGGAAATAAGCTTTACCTACTTAGAACATCGTCCACATAAATTTTTGTTGGGTGATTTTAATGCCCACCCCAAAGAACTGTTTTATGATGAGCTTGAGAGGTATTGTTTGGATAGGTCGTGGGTATGTGCAGATGTGAAGGCACTGAGCGCTGACTCGTGTAGTTACACATTTGTAGACCATTATCATGGCAGTAATAGGTGGCTAGATCACTGTGTGGTCTCCCTGTCAGCTTGGAAAACCATTGTGAAGGTAGGTATATTAGAGGACGTATATGTGTCTGACCATCTTCCTATATATGTCGAATGTGATCTAAATATGATTAGGCCGAAGCTATGTAATTCTGATATGCCTAGGAATGCTGTTCTCTGGGGGGACAGAGATGAATCGCAAATCAGTGACTATCATGACTTATGTCAGGAGGGTTTGCGAACCATTGATTTCCCTTTCGAGTTTACGGACTGTAGCTACGGGACATGTAACCTAAGTGCCCATAAATTAATTATAGACTCATTGTATGACCAAATTTTGCAGGTCTTAAAAAAGGCGGCTATCCTAACCAAGGGTAGAAATAATGCTAAATGTCGGAGAAAGGTTTTGTGTGGCTGGAACAAACATGTAAGGGAAGCTCATTGGGATGCCAGGCTTAGGCTTAAGTCGTGGGTTTTTCATAATCGACCAACAGTTGGCATAGTATATGAGCAAATGTGCGAGTCTCGTAAAATTTTTAAAGGTAGGCTAAAGTGGTGTCGAAAGAATCAAGAGCAATTGAAAATGGACGTGATAGCGAAGTGTCGAGCCACTAAAAACTTCTCCCAGTTTTGGAAGGCTACCAGAAAATTGGATGTTAAGCCTGGTCTCCCAGCGAGTGTGAGTGGCTTAAGCGACCCGAGTGAGATCGCGAATATGTTTGGCAACCATTTTAAAGTTCGGTCACCGATCGGTTCTTCTACTGTGATGGTAGGCGCTGCGCCCTGCAGCCAGGAGGAGGAGCCTCTGTTGCGTTTCCCAGCAAGTCAAGTTAGTGCTTTTATTAAAGGAATGACCAAGGGCAAATCTCCTGGGCATGACGGGCTCAGCGTCGAACACCTCAAATATGCTGGAGTGCACCTTTCGAGAGTCCTGTCTCTGTTGTTTACTATGTGCATCAGTCATGCATACCTTCCAGCTGACCTGATGAAAACCACAGTAGTACCCATAGTTAAGAACAGGACTGGGGACATCTCGGATAAGGATAACTACCGCCCGATCTCCCTCGCGACCGTGATAGCTAAAGTGCTGGACGGTTTGTTGGATTCTTGTTTGCAAAAGTATTTAAAACTACACGATGCGCAGTTTGGGTTTCGGCCCGGACTATCTACTGAAAGCGCAATCTTAAGTCTCAAGCACACTGTCCAGTACTACACTGATCGTAAGACACCGGTGTATGCCTGTTTTCTGGATCTCTCCAAGGCCTTTGACCTCGTGTCTTACGAGGTGCTTTGGAGGAAGCTAGGAGATAGTGGTATACCGGTGGAGATGTTGAACATCTTTAAATATTGGTATAATAACCAGACAAACTGTGTCAAATGGTCAGGCACTCTTTCCGATTTGTACAGGCTGGAGTGCGGCGTGCGGCAGGGGGGGTTAACATCTCCAAAGCTATTTAGCTTGTACGTAAACGAGCTCATAGTGGAACTCAGCAGCATGCGTGTCGGATGCCGGGTGGGTGGTATTAGTGTAAATAATATCAGCTACGCGGACGACATGGTGCTGCTGAGTCCCACTGCGGGGGCGCTCGGAGAGATGCTGAAAGTTTGTGAAGCCTATGCCAAGTCACACGGACTTATTTATAATGTCAAGAAAAGTCAGTACATGGTCTTTAAGGCCGCCGGTAGGTGTCCTGAATCTGTTCCACCCATTACTTTGAATGGGGTTAACTTAGATAGGGTGTCGCAGTTTAAGTACCTTGGACATTACCTTACCGACGACCTTAAGGATGATGTTGACTTAGAGAGGGAGCGCAGGGCTTTGTCAGTTCGTGGCAATATGCTGGCCCGTAGATTCGCTCGCTGTGCGGACCAAGTCAAGATTACGCTATTTAAAGCGTATTGTCAGGGTCTGTACACGGGTGGTCTATGGGTTAGTTATACCAAAAAATCCCTGGACACACTGCGCGTCCAATATAATAACATTTTCAGGATGATGTTGGGACTTCCTCGTTTCTGCAGTGCCTCCGAGATGTTCGCGCAGGCTCATACGGATGATTTTCATGCCGTCATTCGGAAGAAAGTCGTGTCACTTATGAGAAGGGTTCGGGGGAGTCACAACAGCATCCTGAAAACTATAGCTGAAGATGTACGTGCGCCTGTGTTGGGGCACTTCGTTCGTCTGGTGGTCCTCAGGGATGTATCTCCATATTGTTTATCTTGACGGGGCGGGGTGTCTCGGCACAGGTGCATTTTTGTATTTTTGTATTTTTTGTATTTTTGTGCAATGTGGTAGAGTAGTGATAGAGTGTGATTGTATCTAAGTACCTACTAACAATAGTTTCTAAGTTTTTGTATACTAACCTTTGGATCTAGTTGTCCTAAAATAAATAAATTTTGAATTTGAATTTTTTTTGAATTTTTGAATAAATATAATAAGTGGGAAAAATACGTAATATTGAAGCTAACTCAAAAACTACGCAAACAAAGTTAATAACATGGGACCACCTTTGAAGCATGACCTACCAAACAAAAAAGAATCATCAAAATTGATTCATAATTGGCGGAATAATCGCGTAACATATATACAAAAAAAAAACATAACAGGTGAATTGAAAACCTCCTCCTTTTTGAAGAAGTCGGTTAAAAATAACTTTCGTTTCGGAAAAAGAACCAACGCAAAAAACGATTCTTTTTTGTATTGTTTAAACAGTGTCTTTTGGAACCGATCACATTGCAGACAGTTTTCAAATGTCTGTGCAGGTATAATCGTGTTTGTAATACTTTATTCATGGCTACTGTATGTGTTGCATCCGCCTTTGTATTTACGCAGCCCGGTTACCTTCTCCTCGTAGACGAAGACGTCGCAGGCGTCAGTCTCGCAGCACAGGCGCAGGCACTCGGCGCGCGCGCCCACGTCCAGCTCGGATAGGTAGCGCGCGCCCATGTCGCGTGAGTCCTCCGTGCGGATGATCTTGTCGCGCTGCACGTCGAAGCGCGGCGCGCACGCCCCCGGGTCCAGCTCGCGCGCACCCACCGCGCCCAGCAGCAGCGCCGCCCACCACGACCACGCCCGCAAGCGCATCGCTCTACACACTTCACAAAACCGTTCTCACCGCTCACCAGACACAGAACACTTCGTTTCCTTGAACACACTCCCGAATTTTGTCTTTACGGATACGTAGGACCACTGTACGGATGTTCGCATCCCCGCCGTCCATATAAGATGCAGGGTGTAGCCGTGAGTGCTGGCGGCAGTGGCGATGGCGGCTCGCTGCCTGTTCGTATTAACTAATTGTTGTCGCATACATTAGCGGGCGCCGAGTGCGGCGCGGCGGCCTGTCTGCGGTCGATATTGTCGCGCCTGCGCACTCACTCGCGCACGAGGTCATAAAGACACTGGATACGGCACAAGTGCACATGCACACCGGTTGTGTTTCGTTTCCTATACAAGATCATAATATACCGAAATCCCTCGATCCACGATTTTGCGGACGGACACCGACGAGACCGGACGACGCCGACAGACCGTGGGAAGGTATACGTGCGGGGTATTGCAGACACCGGAAGTTCCTCGGTGCGCGGTGTGTTGCAGTCTGTGGTCGTCTGCCGTGCGTGTCCGTCTGCAATATTGCCGATCGTCGGATTCCACCACGAGATACCTAATTCAATTGAAATAACTAAAAACCCATAGAGGGTTTATGGAACTCATAATTCTTTTAATCATGTTTTATGTACTTTGGGAATAAAATCTGCTGTTTCGTGTTTTTAACCGACTTCTTCAAAAAGGAGGAGGTTCTCAATTCGTCTGTATGTCTTTATTTTTTGTATGTTACGCGATTACTCCGCCAATAGCTTTTGAGTTAGCTTCAATAATTACGTTTTTTTCCCACTTTGCGTATGTAGACGATATTATTATCTTAGTTGACTCCGTCACTGTTATTTACATAGCAGATAACGGTATACGAATTTGTGTGGGGTAGGTACCACAACTAAAAAGTGAAAAATAAGTTTAATTTCGGAAGTCGGTGGCAAAAAAACGAAAATTGAAAAGCAAAGACACCGACTTCCGAAATTAAAGTTATTTTTCACTTTTTTTGTGTTTTTTTTAGAAGTTTGTTGTTTTTTTTTAAGTTTTTAATATTCTAGTAAAAGACTTGTCGAAAATAAAAATAAATAATTTAAAAATTAAAAAATCACGACTACCATGCTAAAAAAACGAACGAAAAAATAAGTTGATAAAATTGTCATTGCAGTCGGGGGACCTCTGAGAATAAAAGGTGTTCCACAGAACGGTCCTCCGACTGCAATGACAGTTTTATCAACTTGATTTTACTTTTTACTTTCAAAACGTAGGTACAGTCACGGACTTTAATTGATGAGCCACCTGGTACTGTTCGCATTTTAGCCGTGTAATGCAAATCGGGTTTATTCGGTTCCCGACACGCAAAGTCATATATCTTCGTATTAGAAGAAGAAAATTATATTTCATATCTTTACCGATTGGCTAACCTGAGAGCAGAACTACAAACTTGACAGCAGTGACTACTCAAAGTCAACCAATTGTAGGTCTAGCAACAGTAACCTAGCAACGATAAACAATTGTTGCTAGGTTACTGCTGTATAGTAACGTTAGCGTACGGAGAAATTCTCTGACATCGATATTTCAACTGTCACTGTCTTCAGTTAAGTTTTCAGAATTATTGAGTTAATGAGCTATGATTCAAAGGAGGTCAGTATCAAATAGATTGGATAAACTTATTGCAACATTGTATTTATTTTTATCATTAAGAACTTATTAGTCAACCTCTATGGATAAGACTATTTCCGATTAAAAGTAATTTATTTGTCATCTTGATATTTCAACTGTCACTGTCTTCAGTTATGTTTTCATAATTATCGAGTTAATGAGCTATGATTCAAAGGAGGTCGGTATCAAATAGATTGGATAAACTTAACGCAACATTGTATTTATTTTTATCATTGAGAACTTATTAGTCAACCTCTATGGATATTTCCGATTAAAAGTAATTTATTTGTCATCTTGATATTTCAACTGTCATTGTCTTTAGTTATGTTTTCATAAATAACGAGTTAATGAGCTATGATTCAAAGGAGGTCGGTATCAAATAGATTGGATAAACTTAATGCAACATTGTATTTATTTTTATCATTGAGTACTTATTAGTTTACGAGCTTGCGATTTGAGTTCGTGTTTAATCGTGTAATCTCGTGAATGTATGAAAGTAAACAAGATGACAAATAAATTACTTTTAATCGGAAATATCCATAGAGGTTAACTAATAAAGTCAACCTCTATGGATATTTCCGATTAAAAGTTGTGGAAAAATTTATTTGTCATCTTGTTTACGAGCGTGCGATTTGAGTTCGTGTTTAATCGTGTAATCTCGTGAATGTATGAAACTGCAAAATTGAAAAGTTTGAAGGTGGCTCATCAATTAAAGTCCGTGACTGTACCTAACTAATTCAACATTTAAAAAAACCCAGACAAAAATAAAGCATCTAAAAAGTAAAAAAAAAATATTTATTGGGTAACTTATTATACTACTTAAATTAAATAAAAAACTAAAACGAAAAGGTCTAACTAACTATACCAATAAATATAAAAACAAAGGGACTCTTAGTCGAATCTATTCGAAGTACTCGTCCGCATCGCTTTCATCCGGAAACGTGCCCAACAGACTGGCAGCATTGCTACGTTGAATGGCAATGCTAATTCTATGGCCAAAGAACAAGCCAGCCCTCTGACGTGAAGTATCGACCATTCGTCCTTGAAAAGTAGCCGCGCACTCGGGCCCCATGATCCGAGCATTTCGACCCCAAACGGCTCAAAACTGTAGTTGCCCATAATAAGGTTACAGTATTGGCGCCGCTTGAAAGTCTCAGCAGCCGCAACAGCAGCGCCAGCACAGCCCGCCGTGCTAGGAACATGGGATGGCGCAAGGGTGTCGACACAGGTTGCGTCCCACACCAGAGGCCTACCCACCTTCCAAGGCAACAACGTCATGCCATCTTCCCATCGTCTCGTACCAAGCGTTCGGTTCTAATACTGCTGCTGGTACGCCGACGGTGACAAGGGCACGACGATTAATATCGTTGATGCTGGCGTGCCGTGCTATGCGGCCTGCACTCCTGCAGCAGGACAGGCCATGGTGCTCGAGACTGTTGACAGCTTCGCCGCAGTGACACCGATGTGGAGCAACGCAACGCCTAAGCGGAGACAAGTAGCGAGCCGAAACGATGAGTCATCCATCATAGTGCTTATGGAGGATGACGGGAACGCCTGAAGCCATAAGTCCGACTCGCATTCTCCCACAGCCAACAGACGAGCACGCTCAACAGTATTAGGTGACGTGTTTACCAGGGTATTCCGGATAATACTGCAGAGCGGCACGTCCCACCGTCTCTGGGAGGACGGGTTGTCGGGCAAATCCGTATTGGGACAAGCCATTTTCCCCAATCTTTAGAAATACTTTTAAATCAAATCCCAAAAAAGGCCAAAATATGTTCAGTCAGTAAAAGGCAGTATTTGTTGGGGACCCCCTTAATATAAAAGTAGAGTGCAAAAATTTTCGAGCTCGCTTCGTTCGCTCTTGCATTCTACTTTGTTTTTTTCTCTGACTTTTCTGTAAAAGCCGACCAAGTAACTCCTATTTATGTATGAACGTATTGTCAAAGAAAACTTTACCTATCAGGGGCAGGGTCCTAAAATTTTCGAGCTCGCTACGCTCGCTCTTACATCATACGTTCCCAAACTATTCTGAATGGGTCGACAAAGTAATTCTATTTTTATATAAATGTTCAATTCAAAATGTACCCAGAGTGCAAAAAATTTTGAAAAAACGATCTCGACCTATTGTACCAAAAAATAATAATAAGACAGTCCCAGTAGTTTTTTTTTGTCTTCTTACTCCACCAGAGGGCCTCGCGAAATGTACCTCGGTATTTAGATCTTGCGCCGCCACTGCCTTATTGCTGGCCGCGACAGTAATGTACCTACTATTGTATGACATGTGCCCGTGCACTTATTTTCACAAGGCATAGCTACAAAGTTTTTTTTGCAACGCAGGAATCAGCTCTATAACTGATTCCTTTAGAGCACGAATCAGGGAATAAGAAAAGAATGTTTCAGCTCGGATACACGCGGATACATTTTCTTATGTCTTAACATAATTATGCGTAATTACCTTAATATATAAAACAAAAGCAAACCAAACATGTACATGACATGTGTTATTTTCAAACTCACCTGTTCTGAAACTATTTTTTCGGTTCCGCCAAAAATTTCGTTAAACAAATAAAATAATAGAATAATCAAAACCGTTCGTCTTTTTTTCAGATGTTGCAAAACTTGTTTCACGGGTCGAAGTTTCATTTTTTTTAGACTATTGGTTTGGCATATTATTATCCTTATTGGACAAAAAACCTTTTAATAAAAAAAAAATAAAGATTAGGTAGACGTAGGAGCAGTACTTAACGCATATATAAAGTAATGCGCCTAATTGTAGTTCCATTGATTTTTTTATTTTGATTTTGATTTTGCTCGTTTTCTTTGTTTTGATTGTAGGGCGACGCTCTATCTAGAATAATCAAAGCCTGCAAATTATTATCGAATCATACAGTTGCTCTAACTAGCTATCGTGTAAAAATATCTTATCGTTGAATTTTGCATTTGCATGGTCAAAACTATACTAATCTAAAAATATTATAAAGCTGAAGAGTTTGTTTGTTTGAACGCGCTAATCTCAGGAGCTACTGGTTGGAATTGAAAAATTAGTTTTGTGTTGGATACTCCATTTATCGAGGAAGGTTAGGTATAGGCTATATAACATTACGTTAGGACCAATAGGAGCGCAGTATAAATGGAAAATGTTGCAAAAACGGGTAAAATTATTCCTTTTTGAGAGCTTCCGTTGCGTGGGCTGTGTAAACGGTTTAAGTAACGCAAATATCATGTATTGATCCTCTTTAAAAGTTATAAAAAAAAGTCTGTGACAGCATGTCTATCTTTTAAGATTGACTCACTATAACCTTTTTTTATGGTAAGATTGGTAAGTAATCTTTGTTCGAAAATCGAAATTAATGCATTATTTGCTAAGGAGTTTTATCAACATAATATATAATATTAGTTCTTATTCAAATAAATAGATTTTACATCAAGGTTATATAGCAGTAAAATACTTTTTAATTCATTCGAGTTCAAAACGCTGAGACATGTAGTCGATAAAAATATTATGAAATTACTCTTACTCAATCTCTTATATGCTACTGCATCACCTCTTGGGGTGGAGCTCCAAAAACTACATTAATAGAAATTGAAAGAGCTCAAAGAGCTATACTGAAAGTGTCGTCTTTTCGACCGTATCGCTACCCCACTGAACAGTTATACAAAGAAAATGAAATCCTGACAGTGCGTCAACTGTTTATATTGCACATTCTACTGAAGCAGCATACACTCTTGGCTTATAATCCAACGCAGTCCAGGGAGAAAAGACGATTTGACCCAGTGGAGCGCCATCATTTACGTCACAAAACTATTTTTGCAAGGCGTTTCTTTTGCTATCTGGGTGGCTACTTGTACAATAAAACTCATAAGGTGCTACATATTTTTAGCCTCACAAAGAATAAATGCAAAAAGATGCTAACTGCCTGGCTACTAAAATTAAACTATATTGATACTGAAAACATCCTTATTATTACCTAAACACACAATCAAGTACTCACACACCCACACTCTCACAGCCCCACACTCTCACACACCCACACAATCACCAATACTACACATCTACTAACATTCGTCTCGCATACATAACGTAGATTTTAATCCTAATAAATAAACTATAAAAAGTCGTTTGATTCCTTACATTCTGTCAGCGCGCCTAGTACATAATTTAAATTGAAATGAAAATGTAAAGGGGTGGGATCCTGGTGTCCTGAAACACAGGCCACGAGCCTAGCTTAGGCACCAGTCTCCCACAATATATACTTACCTGAATTGTGTATCATTGTGAATCTGACCAATGTAAAATAATTAATGTATATTGTGGTGAGAAAATAAAGTTGATTGATTGATTGATTGATTGAATCTGACATTTAATTTCACATTTAATTTAATTAAATATGTAATTTAGTCTCATTTATCTTTCCTACCCCATCATCAGAGCCTGATCACCATCTATCTGTAACTTACTTTATTAGACCTTTCCTATGAGTCCAAACACGATACCTCTGCTGTAAGTTGGTGAGGGAGTTGGGTATCCTGCAAATACCAGGTGATGCCGCAGCATCAGTTCAAGGTTAGGTACTATGTTCTTTTTATATCATTGAAGAAACAGAATTCTAAATTTCCAATCGATTAGACCTGTGGAAGATGCTCACATCAACTAGAAAAGAGCTGATAATCTTCTAATGGCTGAACCGATTTTCTTGAATCATAGCTAAGAATACTCTCTATCAAGTCACCTTTCAAACAAAACCAAAAAAATCAAAATCGGTTCGGCCCTTTGGCAGCTACGATGCCGCAATAGTCATTGGCGCAGACAGACACACAGATATAGGTACACGTTAAACTTATAACACTCCTTTTTTTCCGTCGGGGGGTTAAACCATGTAAACGAGACATCGAATTTCGCCATGCCGCATGCCGCCTTGACGGATCCCTTAAAAAAACGAGATCCGCGCATTCCAAAAATCCATGGATGCGGATGCGGAGGTTAAATTACATTTTACAAAAAAAAATAAGTACTTCCATAAATAACACAAAAAAAAGTGTAAAATTACTTTGATTTCGGAAGTTGGTGTCTTTGCTTTTCAATTTTCGTTTTTTGCCACCGACTACCGAAATTAAGTACTTAATAAGTAAGTAAAAAGTTTTGATTTTTCACTTTTTAGTTGTGGTATCTACCCCACACAAATTCGAATACAACTACCTGCTAAGTAAATAATAGTGACGGAGTCACATAGAACATCGTCTACATAAACTAAGTGGGAAAAATACGTATTATTGAAGCTAACTCAAAAACTACGCAAGCAAAGTTAAAAACATTTATAAGGGACCTCGGCAGCATGACCTACCAAACAAAAAAAGAATCATCAAAATCAATTCATAATTGGCGGAATAATCGCGTAACAAACATACAAAAAAAAAAAACATGCACACGAATTGAGAAACCCCTCTTTTTTGAAGAAGTCGGTTAAAAAATCTGCATATTCTGCAACATACCTGCGTACTAACACACGTTTACGATCATACAAGAGACATTGTAGAACCGATAGGTACACACGGCTACACATCAAGCTATACACTCCAGTTTATGCTGATCTCACATTGTATAGGATTTCCGTACCATGCGAGTTCAGCTTATACTGGAAATGTATAGCTTGATTTGTAGCCGTGTGTACCTACCCGTTTATGTTGTACCAATTTCGGGAGTACAGCGGCGCTGCTGTAGCTGCTTGTACAACTACTGTAGGACTTGTTGTTTACGGAGCGAATGTCGTTATGAAGAACTTCTATTGCGTCCCAGGAGGCCTATGCCCAGCAGTGGACGTTTTTCGGCTGAAATGATGATTGCGTCGCAGCAGTGTGTAACTTCGTGGCTGTCCTAATACAAAATGTACTGAAAAGAGATATCGCAATAACACTGGCGTTTTGATCGACCGATAAAAATGCGCCTGTGGGGGAGAGGCTTTATGGACCCTGGAAGAGTTCACGAATCAATTTCAATGATGGGCAGGTAGGCTTTACATCACACTAGCTGCCTTGTAATTACTTCAGCGTCGGTGCACGTCACAATTAAGACTAGGTACCTACTTCAAGCTGGCGCAAGCGTCAGCAGTGAAGTGCCTCGCACTAGCCGCGGCCGCGACCGTTGACGTACTTCTGGGGAGTATCGCGCGTGCGCGGCCGCTCTCCTCAGCCTCCAAGCGGCAGAAGGACCACGCGCAGCCCACGAAGGACCACTCGAATTTTTACATTTAGGTTCTGCCCGTACCTTATAGCTTCAAACCGAATAGTACCTAGCTAAGTAACCGCCGCCGCGCCGCTCGGCTCGATCTATCTTGTTACCGTTAGATCCTAGGCAGATGATGATGGAGACACCATTTTCCTCGCTGTAGTGAGGTGAAAAGTTGTGTTTCGCTCGGCAGCAAAGTTATTCTGCATCTCGTACCTTTGAAGCCTTCGCATATTCTGCGTCTCGTACCTTGAAACCTGAGCGATGCGAAGGTTTAGAGCGAAACAAATAACTATTTTGATGTAAGTTTTTTTTTCTTTTCTTTCAGTTATGTAGTAATGTTGCATTCCCATTATGCATGCATTCCCATTGTTCTCTCTCCGGTCGTGTCGGTTTGCCGTCCCATCGATTATGAGAGTGAGGGAAGAGAGAGTGCACCTGTGTCTGCGCTAGGGCATGAATGTCGGAATATCGTAATATCGGAATCTCGGAACGTAAGTTCCGATATTACAATTCCGATACTGAGTGATCCAATATCGGAATATCAATATCGTATTATTTTTTCTACATTTTGAGTTTTAAACTAAACCTATATTTTAGATCCTTGTGTAGCGCCAAGCGCGACAGCGCGCTGCCGTATTCCCGTTGCCAGCTCCCTAAGCATGCGATTCAAGAAAAATAATAGTGTTATCTGTCTCAATCGGAACGGTCAATTCGGATTTTCCATCTGGAATTTCTCAGTAACAGTCTAGAGTCTGGATTACCGCCCGATTGATGGCAATAGGCTTGTCCCCTTTTACATGGAACTGGTGAAATGTGGGTGTACTATAGCCTAACACTTCGAAGAATACACACATGATGTTAAGTTATGTTAAGTACCAAAAAGTAACTAAATATGTGTGAGAATAGGCAATAGTATTGAAGGATGATCATAAAATGGCACGTTAAGCAGTTGGTACCGGCTGTCATTCATAGTAGAGATGGGTTTTAACAGGTTAAACACGATATCTGATATCACTGTTACTGTTACAACAAAAAAAAACAGATCCAAATATCTGTTATTAAATAACAGCCTGTTATTTTTGTACGGACGATAAATACGTATTGAAATCTCAATTGAATATCTTCTTTATTTTTTTTTGGTTTAAAGTCGAAAATCGTATCGGAAGTTTTAACAGTAAAAGCCGCGGTAACAGTCTTGAGGATCTGTTATTTTAAGTAACAGATATGTTTTATTGTTAGGAACAACTGTTATCTGTTATTTTTTAATATCTGTTACGATAAATACGCCTCACTCCTAATTCATAGATCTTTGCCAGTCGTTACGGGTAGTCAGAAGTCCAGAAGTCTCAACCAGTCTTTGCAAGTTCCTTGGTTGTGGAAATCAGCTATGCAGTCGCTATATGTAAATAAATGTAATACTGGTATTCAGGTGTATCTGGTTAGACCGGAAGCCGACCTCAACATAGTTAAGAAAAAGCTAGATTGATTTTATTTCAATCAATCTAGCTTTTTCACAACTATGTGAAAAAGCTAGTGCTATGTGCAAAAGTTACAAATTAAGTGCATGATAAAATGGGCAGTATATTTATAATATTGAAAAGGTTATCATAAAATAGTAAATACAGTAATTACGGTGGGCATACTTATAAAAAAACAACTAATGTTTGAACTAAATTAAAGAATACGATTTAAAAATGTTTTGTATTGCACTCAATCCAACCTCATACCGAATTTGTGCAATTTTTAAGAAATAACGAAATTCCGATATTAATATCGGAATTCCGATATTGAGATCTAATATCGGAACTCAGTATCGGAATTGAAAACCTTCCGATATTACATGCCCTAGTCTGCGCACACATTTGTGCACTATAATATCTCCCGCGCCGAAGGCTAGTCTCCGTTGAGATTGGCCGCCATGGCCGAAATACGGTCTGGAGGACTATATAATGTTATCATTAATCACTACAAAACTGCTCACAAAAGACGTATTTTTTGCTTAGAACCAAAACAGTGCAGAAATGTTATATGAAATCTCATTGTTGCAGTTTTTCATTAATGCACTGTTTTTTATTTAGATTGTTAATGTCTAGTTTAATTTAGAATGTAGGTATGCAGTAGATCAAAAATATACTGGCTGAAAATAAAAATCAGCTGAATAAAAGCGACATGGTGAAAAAAAAAACAAATGGCACGCATTTTGTATCATTGTAAAACTTTGATACCTACATTACCTACTTCTTATTTAACAAGAAAAGTTTAATAAAAATGGAAACAGACAGTTCAGTTCAGTATCGAAGTTTTCGATAGCGATATGAATGCAACTCCAGAAGTATAAAAACAGCTGCAAATGAAATTGTTAATAACCTTTTGCCGCAAAAGTCGTGGGATAACTTTGTTTTCATTAACTTGAGTAGGTACCTATATTTTATCACGGTAGGTAGATTAGTAGTTGAAAGAAAAGTAGATTACGCACCTTGCTAAAGTGAGTAATTAATGCACTCGTGTTAATTTAGTGCACTCGCATGCGCTCGGACACCAACATAACCCTCGTGCATTAATAACTCACTTTGCGCTCGATGCAACAATCTCTACTATTTTTTCTCCATGTCAAAATACACGTTTGCCTGCAACCTTCAAGGTGATCCGTCAAAAGATACTCATTATTTTCCCAGTAGCTACTAGTAAAAAAAAATCATCTCGACATCATTTCAAAAAGATCTGTCGGCTAGTTTTCGAGTTCTAAGGTGGCTCCTCAATCCAGACGGTCTAAATAGAAAATGTACGTAGCTACTAAAGTAGTTCATCAAATAGGATAAAAATAGCATCAATATTTAGTAGAAACAACTAAATATTGGCGTACTCCAACATCTTACACATTCAGTATTTCAAAAGATATTAAATAAATAAATAAATAATATTTATTTGCAGAAAACACGGTATTAAAAGTTGTTACAGTACCAATTGAGTCCAATCATGTTTTGCTTAATATTAAAGCATGCAAAATTATAGTATCAACATTACAGTTTATGTTCGAGAAATTCTTTAACACTATAGAAACTATTTTCATTCAGCCAGTTATACAATTTAATTTTTAAAAGTCTGTAATTTAGATCTTTAAACGTATTTGGTAATTTGTTAAATATACGCACACACATAGCTACACAGTTTTTATTATATTTAGCACACCGGGGCATCTCGTCTAGTACCAGCCTGAATTGGTCACGCCGACTTCGTGAACATACATCTTCAGCTGTTTTGAACAGTTCTCTATGTTTCTGTACAAACATACATACTTCATACACATATATTGAAGGCAATGGTAGCAAACCAAGCTTTTTAAATATTGGTTTACATGATTCATCTGATGGAATCCCGTATATGGCTCGTATACATTAATAAAATAAACATTTCAACCGTCTGAATTGAGGATAGTGATAATGATAGTGGTAATATATTTATTTGCTCAAAACATGGTATAACAGGTGTTACAGTTTAAAATAGTACTGTGGCGGTATCTACATCGCCACATGCGAACTACGCATCGAAGACCTGACGTCCCACAAAAATCTTGACGTCACAAAAATCCTGCATCGTGCAATCAGAGTTTACAAGAATCCAATATCAATCATTGGGCAGTTGCCCGCCAGACACAACACCCGTAGGTCGGAGGATCCTCCCTTTTCTATGGAGTATGAGTGAACTTTGCGTGGTTTAGAAGAACAACGCGGATATACAGACAAACACGAAAAGCGACTTTAATTTATAATATTTATATAATTTGCCATCAGTTATTTTTTGACGGTGTCTACGTCAAAAAGTAACTAATAGTGTCTCACCCCGCATCCTACAGTACAGTCCGAGAAAGCCCCATCCCGTTTTACATAATTAATCTGCCTATTGTATGTACATTCAAGAACAGGGCATAACTCCTTAGGACTTTAAGGACTTCTGAGTTGACGACCCGTAACGACTGTCAAAGATCTACAAATGACAGCCGGGACCAACGGCTTTACGTGTTTTCTAAGGTACGGAGGGGTCTTGGTATGTAAAGATGATCACCCATCCACGGCCCAACCGCGGCAAGTATAACTTAAACTAATTGATCGACCCGTTCGCCTGTTATTACTTGGCCACAAGCCCTAACTAACATCTACAAATCAAACGACATGTAAATCCTTAAAATGCATCCACGCGTCGGGATGCTACGAGAGAATAAAATTAAATAATCTTACATACATAGGGCATAACGTCATAATTATGTAGTACCATACAAATACATTATCCCTTCTTGTCGGTGGACCTTTTTGACGATTTCTATTTTATTTCTAACTCTGTGGTGCTGCGTGTGACAGCATCATGAATGTTTTGTTGTGATTTTTGTGATATGTTCCAAAATATTATTAGCTGTGTTTCTGGTTATATTTTTGCATTCCTGAGTGACTTCGCCTTTCTTGAACTATGGATCTTCGCATTACAGTTTACCTGGGCTATAATAACAATACCTATAACTCACACGTCACGATCACTCTGATTTTGCCTGGTTTCTAACGAAGATCAAACGTTATAAACATACATAGCAAATGAATCATTTGGAATAATCATTAGATTTGAGAGAAATTAAATCTGCTGGCAGACAGTGGATTACTTACTCTGCAATTAACAGGTTTGAATTGATTTTTTGAAGTCATCAGATTTGACATTTATATTTCTATGAGATTTGAGATGGATCTTATGTCCCTTCACAAAGTTTTACGGCTAACAAAATTCAACAGGGCTATGCAACACTATTGAAGCTTCTTATTACATTTTGTTTCATTTGTGTTTATTTCTGAGCTAAGCTTGTATGAGAGCGTTATCCATAATATCCATCTCCTTTGAATATGATGCCAATTAATTAAGATATCAATTGTGTTGTTAATGTCAACTTCATGGGTTTATTAGATGTCACAATAATAGAAATGTCATCAGCAAATAAGATGCATTTATGGTTAGTTATTTTAGTGATGTCATTTATGTACAATAAGAATAAGATTGGCCCCAGTATGCTTCCTTGTGGAACACCGAATCTGTTACAAATATATTCAGATGCGTATAGTGTCAGGTCCTTATCATCATTCATATTTGGTATAGTAACACATTGTTGCCTATTATGAAGGTATGACTTTTTCCACTGTAAGGGTGGCCCTCTGATTCCAAGTGATTCTAGTTTTTGTATTAGTAAATTGTGGGAAACTAGATCGAAAGCTTTTGATAAATCAAAAAATAGACCTGTGGTTAGATTATTATCATTGATACTAGGTAATACAGCTTTCATGAGGGCATAGATGGCTAATGTTGTAGATTTATCTTTTTGGAACCCATACTGTTCATTTTCTATTATATTAAATTTATACAAAGGAGCCACCTTAAATGCCCTGTAAGTATTTAAGGGTTTTACTCCAATTCCAAGATCTACAATTTCTGATAATTTACTACTAAATATTGGCAGTACACGGGGCTACAAATTCGGATAATTTACTACTAAATATTGGCAGTACATGCGTTTAAATATGAGACATGGCTCCTCAATCCATACGGACACGATTTGTGGGGTTCATTTTTCGCCACACTCTCTTTCTTCTTCAATCTTAGATGTCAACCAAAAGTTACATTTGATCGTTTTGCTTGCTTGATCAGATGCAGGACACGAGGGCCGGAGGGCTCGTGAGAAGCGCACCTTCTGAAGCTTACGTATGGTCGGGCAGCGGGCGACTGCGTGCGGCACCGGGCGACTGCGTGCGGCAACGGGCGCGGCAGTGTCGGCGCGACCCCGCCGTAAACCGACGCGCCGCCCTCATGTCGCTGTTCTTCAAGTTCAGGAGCGGCGTGAGTACCGCGAGTGCGAGCGGTCGCCGGGCGCCGAAGCCTGCCCGGATGCCGGCGCCCAGCGACCGCTCTACGACACCTGCCTCACACGCTGTGGGCCAGCCAGCACAATACCTGCCTGTGATTTTCTGTGTTCTGATGCTGGTTGTGCTAAACCGCGAGCATGACATCACATCACAATATTATGAAGTCTTTCATTCATTCTTTCATTCATTCGTGGCAGAGCCTAGTGCACAGTGCAGAAGTAATTTCATTGGTTTGTAATATTTGATAGTGATGTGTTATGTTGTGTAGGTGCACCTAGATGCTTTGTAACTATATAAGTAGAGTGTTGTGCAAAGGGTGCGCAGGGCGAGGTTGTCTGGGGGCGCCACAGGCGCCACTGGCGCCGCGCCAGACCGCCAGGCAGGGGTTGCGCAGGTAGTTGGACAGCGGCGTCGCGCTCGTCGGATACGCCGACTCACACTCATCAGGCACACGGCACACATCGAGCCGCAGCGGCTGGCGCATGCCACGAGTGTTGTTAACCGACTTCAAAAAGGAGGTGGTTCTCAATTCGACTGTGTATTTTAATGTTTGTTAGGTACGCGATACGCTCCGTCAATTATTAATTGATTTTGATAATCGTTTTTTTGTTTAGGTACCTATCAAATAAAAAAAGAATCATCAAAATCCAGTCATCAATAATCATCAATAATTTTATTCATTTATGACATATTTTTATTAACTTTGCTTGAGTTGTTTTTGAAACCCATCCACCGCGTTGCACTCTTACGTGTATTTCTGCAAGTTTCGCAAATCGGTTGTGTTTGGTATCGTTTTCGTATAATTCAAGGACGAGGAATTCATTTCTGGAACAACATTTTCACTCGTTCATAGAAAAAAAGAGAGTTCGGCGCAAACATAGAAAAAAATAAAATTTTACAAAATTCTTGTTTCCAATTAAATTACTAACGAGATTATGCTTTATAAAAAAAAACCGGCCAAGTGCGTGTCGACCCACGCAGAATGAAGGGTTCCGAAGTTAGGAAGAATTTATCCCAAGCACAAACTTAACATTTTCGTTGAAAAACTTTTTCTCCAATACGGAATGTATGGGAAAACATGTTTTTGCAACTGCAAATTTAAGTTAGTCGATTATTACTCGGTAACTTGTAGAGCCTACTTAGCTGTGATAGTTTTCCTTTTAATTTCGTTATAATATACTACTGGCGTGATTTTTTTCACATATCCAAAACCAACCATTTAGCCATTAGGGGTAGATTTTTGAAAAACCCTGATACACATTATTTTTTATTTTTGGTAAGTGTATATATACCGAGTTTCGAGTTAATCGGGCCGCGCGTTAAAATTCTTCTACATATACAAACTTTGAGACATTAATTAATTAATTCTTAAATCTTAATTTAGAAAAACTAAAAAGGACAAACTATATTATAGTTTCAAGTCTGTTAACTCAAGGAATAAGATTTTACATACAAACCAAATCCCCCCTTTTTACCCCCTTAAAGGTCGAATTTCCAAAAACCCGTTCTTAGTGCGCGCCTACGTAATAATAACTATCTGTGTGCCAAATTTCAGCCCAATCCGTTCAGCGGTTTGAGCTATGCGATGCGTTGATAGATCAGTCAGTCAGCGTTGTTTTATATAGGTACTACTGGTACTAGCTTCCGCCCGCGGCTTCGCCCGCGCGGTTTGTCAATAAAAAATAGCCTATATCCTTCCTCAGGGTGCCATCTTTTGTGTTTTGCCAATTTTGTCGAAATCCATTCAGCGGTTTAGGCGTGAAAAGGTAACATACAGACAGACAGTTACTTTCGAATTTATAATATTAGTATGGAAGTATGGAGGAGCTCGTGCCTACGTAATGATTGATCCATCAGGTTAAGCTACGCTTGCCGGGGTTGGTCCGTGGATGGGTGACCAATTTACATACCGAGACTACTCCGTGCCTCGGAAAGCACGTTAATCCTTTGGTCCCGGCTGCCATTTGTGGATCTTGGACAGTCGTTACGGGTCGTCATAAGCCCGAAAGTCTGACAACCAGTCTTACCAAGGGGTATCGTATTACCCAGTTACTGGGTTGTGGAGGTCAGATAGGCAGTCGCTCCATGTAAAATGCTAGTATTCAGCTGCATCCCGTTAGACTGGAAGCCGACCCCAACATAGTTTGGAAAAGGCTAGGCTGATGATGAGTATGGAAGTATGGATAGTTAGGATTGCTCATAGAAAATCTCGATGCTTCGTTAACGAATAACAAACTAACAAACACACTTTTGCAAAAACTGTCGTCTTGTTATCTTTAAGCATAATTTCTCTTTATTTCATTTTCTATACACATAAATTATATTTTTAAATATTAGAATAAAAAAATATATAAAAACATTTAAAAATATAAAAAATAGTAGCCCACCGGTATCGGGAACAGGTTCCAAGCTACCGGCGGTCAGGGCTCCAGAGAGAGGAACCTCCTAACAATGCGAGCCGTGTCCAGGAGTACCGCTTTCTGAATCAAGCCCTTAATCCAGCCGCCCAACGAGAGCCTCCTTAGGTGTTGGTCGAAGCTCTTGGCAATTAAGCCATTGGCTGATACGACTATCGGCACAATGATCGCAGAGTCCACATCCCACTGTCGACAACCTCGTGAGCCAAGTCAAGATACTTGATTTGTTTATCTTTCTCGGCCTTCACGAGGTTCCCGTCATGCGGGACCGTTATGTCAATGATCATTGCGCGCCGCTCTGTTCGATCCACCACCACTATATCAGGCTTATTGGCAACAATAGTCCTGTCAGTGATGATGGATCGATCCCAGTACAATGTGATATTTCCATTTTCGAGAACTGGGTCGGGCACGTACCTGTAGTACGGCACTTCCGATTCCACTAGGCTGTATTTCAGAGCAAGTTGCTGATGGATAATCCTGGCTACAAGGTTGTGTCTATGCAGGTACTCTCCATTAGCTAGATGAGAACACCCGGAGATAATGTGACGGATTGATTCTCCCGGTCGGTAGCATGCCCGACAGATGTCAACCGTGCCGTCCTTCACAATAAATCTCCGGTAATTGTTCGTCATGATAACTTCGTCCATAATTGCACAGACAAAACCTTTGGTTTCCACAAAGAGGTCACCGAAACGCAGCCAGGCTACGGACGCTAGTAAATCTACATCGGGTCCATGCAGGGCCCGGAAAAAGCGTCCGTGGAGATCCTTACTCGGCCATACCTCCCTGCGATCATTAGTGTCAAGCACTACAGGCTTGCGCCAGTTCTCTTTCACCAAGGAGAGCGGGGTCCTTGTCCACCGCGACCACATCTCGATGCATTCCCACGTCGGCTTCTAGGAAATATTCCCTGAGACTGCATATCTCGCGATTGTGGAGGGTCTTAGCGTTTAAAAAGCCTCGACCTCCACACTTTCGCGGGATATACGAGTACAGTCTCATTACCGATGACCGTGGGAGATGCATTCGGTATGCAGTCAGCAGCGTATGGACCCTCCTATCCAGGGCGTCAAGTTCGGTCTGAGTCCATTTGAGTATGCCGAAAGAGTACATCAAAACCCGCATGACCCAGCCGTTGAAGGCACGTTGAAGGCACCTTGTTCCCGCTTGATAGAAGACTATTAAATACTTTCTTCAGGCGGCCAAAGAAGCGCTCCTTCAACGATTGCTTCATGTCAGTAACATTGATGCCTAACGCTAACGCAGGCTCTTAGGTATATGGAATCCGAGAGTTGGGTCCCCACGGATTCCACAATCTCCCCTCGCTTTACATGTCACATTTGTCCACACCAAATTCCATCCTGATGGCTCTACTGAAAGTCTCAGTTACTTTCAGTAGCTCCATCAGTTGTAAATTGTTGGGGGCAAAGAGTTTTAGGTCATCCATGTAGAGGAGGTGAGATATAACCTGTCCACCTCTCCTCAGCCGATAGCCTAGACCTGAGTCCTCCAGCAGTGTGCTTAGAGGATTCAGGGCCAAGCAGAACCAAAGTGGACTCAGACTATCGCCCTGAAATATGCCTCGCTCGATCCTTATCGGCTTACTATTCCTCTGGATATTTCGACATCCTGGATAGCGAAGGACTGTCCTCCATTGCCCCATACACGACATCAGGAAGGTGCGCAGAGATGCATCTACTTTATACAACTCCAGCACCCTCATGAGCCATGTATGTGGCACCGAGTCATAGGCCTTCTTAATTATAATCTATCCAACATGTCAACAGATCCTTTCGGGAACGGCGAGTCTGTTGGCTAATGGCAATATCAATGAGGAGTAGCTCCTTAGTACCGCGGGACCCATTCCTGCATCCATTTTGAGAGGCAGATATGATGGAGTTCGTATCGATATGTTTGCATAATTATTATTATTATATTTTGTGGTCTAAAACGTTTTTTGAATAAAATCGGATTGAGTTTTCAAACATGACATGTGTCAAAATAAAATGTAATTGAATCAAAAGCACTAAGGAGTATTGATATCAGCTTTGATGCAAATCACCCCCAAAATAACTACTATGCCTTTTGAGCGGTAGCACACGGCGTATTTTTAACACGCAGACGACGCGCGGTTCAAAGTTTTTCTTCGCCGTTCGAAGTCAAGTTTCAAGTCAAGTTCTTCAAAATCAAAAGTCATTTATTCAAAATAGGCTGAGAATCAGCACTTTTCGAACGTCAAAATCACATAAGACAGTCCCCCAAAAACGCCCACCCTTCACCACTTCCTAGTGCTTTAGCTGGGAAGAAGAAGTGGCGCAACAAACTCCCCAGCAGCACAGCTGTCTGTTCAGTTAGAAAAAATTGATTCTATACAAAAGTATGCAAAATCATTTACATTATGCAACACAAAACATAAATCTATTATCAGCCATATGTCGGCTAGCACACGCTAATATACCAACCAAAAAAAAAACGAGAACTATATGTACTCAAGCAGAAATAAAAAGTAAATGTAAACATAAATTAACTAAATAAAAGCCTCCAGGCACAAAGGGCGTGCCCGCCTACATATAGCTATTTTTAGATGTAACTGGAAGTTATAAATGATAAACTAGGACCATTGATGTCAAATAAATAATATTTATCAATTTTCGAGGTCGCTAGCTAACCACATATTGCAATACAACTCATATTCTAAACATTGTAATGAGTAGATTATGTCAATAATAAATTAAATTAGAAAAACATTAAAAATAAATTGATTATACAGTCAAATAAAAAAAATACATATATGAACTCATATAACCTGTCAGTGGGTAAGGTAATGCTGGAGAAAGAACATAAACATTGTCTTGAGTTAATCACAGCGACCAACTACTCTTATCAAAACAAAACACGCGTGAAACACGCGTCGTCTGCGCGTCCGTGTGCTACCGCTCTTAGATGACCACTAGGTATGCCTGTGCCAAGAGGCTTCCTTTGTTGAAGATTTGCAAGGTTCCCATACAAATCATGACACTAAATACCCGACTACTCATTTTATTTACCTTTAAATAAAGTCTGGAACTGGAATCTGTTGTACAACCCAATATTAATACTTATTGATTATCTGTATTCGGTCTTATTGATGATCTGTATAAAAACTACATGTGAGGACAGCTTCCGGTTCCGGTCCCTTTTGATGATGTCTCGCCCTGCTGTAAGGACTCAAGAGGTCCCGTCTGAAATGAATAATGTTATATACTAATAAACCTAAACAAGTCTCAAGTAAAATCTCTTTTACTCAACACACAAAACCATAACATGGTGTCAGAAGTCAAAACTAAGGAAGATTTTATAAGAAGATTGCAAAAATGCCGAACGATGAAGAAGCTAAGGTACGTGATGCGTGTTCTCAAAATTATGCCAATTTTAGCAAGATACCCAAATTGCAAATAGGAATCAACCAAAATAATGGTTTGGAATGGAAAAAATGGTGGCAAGGATTCGAAGTATTCTTGTTAGCTACCAACTATGAAGCCGCATCTGAAAAACGAAAGATCGCCATTTTATTACATTCTATTGGGGAGAAAGGCGTAGAAATCTACAATTCTCTTAACATGGATACGGATAAAGTCACTTTAGAGCAAGTAAAAACAAAGTTTCTAAATTATTTTGAACCGCTGAAAAACTTAACAATGATTCGACATTCATTCTTCACACGTACTCAAAAGGCAGATGAAAATATAGATACTTTCCTGACAGATCTTACTAACATAAGCAACAAGTGCGAGTTCGGAACGTTAAGGGAGTCGCTGATTCGTGATGTTTTCATAGCTAATTTAAGCTCGAAACTAATTCATTTACGTCAAAGATTATTGCAAGAAATAGACCCAACGTTAGAAAGAACAATTTCATTAGCAAAAACCGTCGTCATGGCACAAGAAAATGCACAGAAAATTGACATGCAAAACAATGAAAATATACTTCAGATTCAAAAGTCGAACAAGTCACAGTCAACTGAGTCAACGGGCACAAGAAGGAGTACTTCAAGTCATAATAAACAAGCGTTCAACAGGCAGCGCAGTCAAAGTCCAAAGAGTCAACGTAAGGAGAGCAACAAATCCTGCGGTCGGTGTGGACAACACCATAGATTTAAGTGTCCAGCGTCCGGAGTCAAGTGCAACGTATGTAAGCGTATTGGTCATTTAGCAAAATATTGTTTCAGTTCTAAAAATAATGTTAGAAACTTAATAGAGTCTAGACAGAATTCTAATGAATAGGCAGATGTCAGTACTGAAAACTTTTTTATAGGTATGGCAAATGTTAACAATAGTACAGCTCATTCCGATAAGTCATGGTATCTTAGTGTATTTGTCAACAATGTAGAAATAAAATGCATATTAGACTCGGGAGCTGATACAAATATTATCAGAAGCTAATGTCAAAGGATTTGACGGCTCACTAGTACCTATAATGGGTCAATGTCACTTAAATTGTTACTTTAATAATAGCAAACAAGTCATGACATTTTTAATAGCAAATATTAATTGTGTAACAGTCTTAGGTTTACCTACATGTGTACAAATAGGTGTGTTAAAAAGAGTATTTGCTCTTAATAGTGAAAATTTCACTGATGACCATATAATAGGTCTTTACCTATGAAATTGCCGTTCTGCAGTACTGGCCATTTCAAATCAAAATAATTTTTGTTTGGCTAAGAATTCTAATTTCAAATTAATTTTATTTTAAAAACATGGAATTCTTTTTTCAAAAGAAGTCATTTGTTTAATGATTAGTGTTACATTTTCATCGCATTTCAATATTTTTCGTCATCATGGATACGTTAAAAAATCGAGTAATTATGGAACCGTCGTGGCAGCAACGCGGCACAAGCGGCACGCAACATCAACGACGTTTACGGAGCTAACACTACAAACCAACGCACCACCTGTTATTGGTTTGCTCGCTTCCGTTCTGGAAATTTCGATCTGAAAAATGAACCTCACGGTCGTCCGAAGACTTTGGTCGACAATGGCGAATTAAAGGCGATTGTGGAAGCTGATGATACACAATCTACGGCTGAATTAGCAGCAGCTTTCGACGTTAGCGTCAAAACAATATTGGTCCATTTGCGTCAAATTGGCAAGGTAAAAAAGCTTGACAAATGGGTGCCCCACGAACTCAATGATCGCCAGCGCCAAATACGCGTCGAGGCGTGGCATGCACTGCTCAACAGACACACAAATGAAGGAATTTTGAACCGCATTGTTACCTGCGATGAAAAATGGATTCTGTTTGATAACCGCTAGCGCTCATTAAGTTGGTTGGATCCTAGTTCAGTACCTAAACAATGCTCTAAACGAAAACTTACCCCTAGAAAAGTGATGGTCACTGTTTGGTGGTCTAGCGCCGGTGTGATTCATCACAGCTTCTTACCAAACGGGGTGAGCATTACTGCAGATGTGTACTGTGAAGAACTGAACACAATGATGGAGAAGCTGGCACATCTCCAACCAGCATTGGTCAATCGCTCGTCTCCGCTGCTCCTGCACGACTCGACCTCATACTGCACAGCAGACGGTCTCCAAGTTGCAAGAACTGGGGTTGGAAGCTCTCCGTCATCCGCCCTACTCACCAGACCTTGCGCCTACAGACTACTACTTTTTCCAGAATTTGGATAACTTCTTGGCGGGAAAAAAATTCAATACCCGAGAGGCAGTACAAAATGCCTTTGAAGAATTTGTTGCCTCCCGTCCAGCTGATTTCTTGAAGAAGGGATCAATAAACTGCCACTGCGTTGGCAAAGATGCATTGATTGCATGGGTGATTACTTCGATTAATACAAATAAAAAATACATGAAAAAAATTCGTTTAAATTTTTTCATACAAAACGGCAATTTCATAGGTAAAGACCTAATATTTACCAAATATAGTGATGTATTTCGTGGTCTAGGCTGTCTACCACCTGTCTGTCGATTAAAACTACAGAGGGATGCAATTCCATGCATTGATCCTCCAAGAAAAGTTCCATTTGGATTATACAACAAACTAAAAGAAGAGTTAGATCGCATGTCAAAAATGGAAGTCATAGAAAAAGTCACAAAACCAACCGAGTGGGTAAATTCCGTTGTCATAACAATGAAAAAGTCAGGTCAGTTAAGAATTTGTTTAGATCCACGAAATCTTATCAAGTATATAATTAGGGAACAATATCCACTTAAAACTATTAATGAAATATGGTCAATTTTAAAAGGGGCTTCTTATTTTTCCCATTTAGATGCATATTCTGGGTTTTAGATGATAAAACTCGACAACGCTAGTTCAGACCTGTGTACTTTTCAAACACCATTTGGTCGTTATCGTTACCTAAGGTTACCATATGGTATAAATGCATCTTCAGAGATATTTCAAAGAATAATGACTGATATGTTCGCAGATTTAGGTGTGTTAGTATTTGTCGATGATATTTTAGTCTATGGAGAAACTAAAGAAATTCATAACCAACGTTTAGAGAAGGTCTTGCAAAGAGCTAGAGATTCAAATTTAAAACTAAATAAGTCTAAATGCATATTTTCTGTTGAGGAAGTATGTTTTCTAGGTTATATATTCAATAAAGATGGTGCAAAGGTAGATCAGGAAAAAGTCAAAGCCATTGTCAGCATGCCAACTCCAAGTAATGTGAAAGACTTACAGAGAATCTTGGGCATGATTACCTTGATTATTTTCTTTATATTCATCCTTGACATATCATCATTGTATTTGACATTATATACCTCCAATTAATTTCAACTCTTAGTGGCTTTTGTGGACAGAATTATAATTATTCAATTTGTTACAGTTGTAATAGCAATCACGTCAATTGGTTTAAATAGGTTTTTATTTTTATATGAATGTGAATTTTATTATTATTAGTCTTTTAGATAGATTATTTTCTATTTTGTGAATGTGAGAACGTTGTAGGCTTATTGGACTGTAGATTTATTGAACATCTTCTATTTTTATTAAGTACCTGGTACTTACTTGTTGAAAGGCCTACATTGTCCCCCCATGCCTACCAACACTGTAATTTGAAAGTATTGTAAAAGCCAATTATTTTTAAAAGAGTAACCATGGAGTTTCTTGCCGGCTCTTCTCCATAGGAAACGACCAATTGGAACCGTGCACCTAGCTTCTGACGTTTCATAAGTGCCCATGTAGGTTTATGTGAAATAAAATATTTTGATTTTGATTTTATTTATCACCATTTATTGAAAACTTGTCTGAAAAAACAAAACCATTAAGAAACCTGTTAAAGAAAAGCTCAACATGGGTATGGGATGAAAATTGTGATAAATGTCTTGATAGTCTAAAAGTAGAGGTAACAAAAGCACCAGTCTTAGCTCATTATAACCCCAATATGCAAATCGTTTTATCTGTAGATTCATCTAAGTCCGCACTAGGTGCAGTGCTTTTGCAAAACAAGCAACCTATAGCATATAGTTCCAAAACTTTAACTTCTACACAAAAGAGGTATGCACAAATAGAGAAAGAACTATTAGCTATTCAATTTGGTTGCGAAAAATTTCACCAATATGTCTATGGTAACAGATTCACAGTGCATACTGATCACAAACCATTAGTCTACCTATTCAAAAAACCTCTTCATGATGTACCTGCACGTTTGCAGAGAATGATGCTTGCTCTACAAGCATATGATTTAAATGTAGTTCATGTACCTGGTAAAGAGATGTACATTTCTGATATGTTATCTAGGGCCACTTTAAAAGAAACCTATATTCCAAAGTATGAGTCAGAACTTGTGTGTCATGTCAATTCTTTATATTCTAATTTAGCAATTACACAAGAATACAAAGACAAAATTAGTCAAGCAACTGACAAAGACAGTCAGTTACAATTATTAAAAGAATATTGTTTGGAAGGATGGCCTACTCATAAAGATAGGGTTAATCAATGGCTAAAACCATATTGGAATATCCAAGGCGAAATTCATGTTATCAATGACTTGCTATTTAAAGGCGACAAGTTGATCATTCCCAAGTCCATGCTAAGTGAAATGTTACACAAAGTCCATGAAGGGCATCAAGGTATAAATAAATGTCTAAGTCTGGCTAGGAAAATTCTCTTTTGGCCTAATATGAGTGCAGATATTAAAAATATAGTTGATCAATGTCTCATTTGTGCTAAATTTAAAACAAACAATCAACAAGAACCTCTTCAAAGTTACAGTATTACTAAATATCCATGGCAACAAGTTGGGATAGATTTAATGCATTTTAATAACAAAAAATACTTAGTAGTCACAGATTATTATTCCAAATACATAGAGCTTGCAATAATTAACAGTCAACATACAGCAAGTAACATAATCATTTTATTAAAGTCAATTTTTGCTCGTCATGGTATACCTATGTCATTAGTGTCAGATGGAGGTCCCCCATTTAGTTCAGTAGAATTTAAGTCATTCTTATACAATTGGGATATTGAACATATTATGACAAGTCCATATCACCCAAAGTCAGGTCGGTCAGGCTGAAAGTTCAGTTCAAATAATGAAGAATTTATTAAAAAAATGTCTAGAGTCTAACTCAGATCCATACATGGCACTATTGCAATATAGAAACACAGCAAAGGCTAACTTTCCGTCACCAGCTCAATTGTTAATGTCCAGAAATCTAAGAATGCATATACCGGTTAGTAGTGAGAAACTTAAACCAATGGTAGTCACTTTCAATAAATATAAAACTGGTTTTGAAAAAGACCGTGCTCAAACTAAATTCTATTATGATAGGAACAAAAAACCTCTATCAATTTTACAACCTGGAGATCATGTAAACTTTAAGAAAAAACCTGATTCAGATTGGCTTCCAGCTATTGTAATAGAAAGATTAAAATGTCAAAGATCATACAGTATAGAAGAAATAGAATACAAATTAGGTTTAGATGCAATGAAAGTTGCCACAAGTTTGACAACAATGACATGCAATCTAATGATGTTTTATCAGAAAACATTAAGGAAAGGGAAAAGAAGATGTGTGAAAGACAGTTGGTAGCAGACAGTACATCCAACATTAATTATAAAACTAGGTCAGGAAGAGAAGTAAGAAAACCCAAGAAGTTTCAAAATTAGTTCATAAGTTTATTGATTTAATTGATTGGCACTTAATAAATAAGGTTATTAATAAAAGTAAAAGTTCTCTTCAAATTAGATGTAAGCTGATTGTTTAAGTGTGTAATAGACACTCAATAATTTTTGTTTAAGTTGAGTTCAAATATGTTTATTTTTTAATAAGTAAATAAATACTTAAAAAGGGGGAGATGTTGTACAACCCAATATTAATACTTATTGATTATCTGTATTCGGTCTTATTGATGATCTGTATAAAAACTACATGTGAGGACAGCTTCCGGTTCCGGTCCCTTTTGATGATGTCTCGCCCTGCTGTAAGGACTCAAGAGGTCTGAAATGAATAATGTTATATACTAATAAACCTAAACAAGTCTCAAGTAAAATATCTTTTACTCAACACACAAAACCATAACAGAATCGAATCTCTAATAAAAGGTAAATTCTGAGAGGTTTAGTTCGGTAGCTAGGTACCTAGTTTGTCCGGTCAGTGGTCTAGGAGCACCTGTGAGTCTGCGAGTAGCGAGTAATGCAAAAGAAGTGTACAGGGACACCCGGGCACGCGTGTGTTGAGGTGCGCGGCAGGGCCGCTATCAGCTGTGCGCGGTCGGCGGCCGGGAGCCCGGACTAGCCGCGTCGCCGCCGCCGCGCCGCGCCGCACCGCCCTACCGCCCCGCGCTATCTATCTTTCGATTCGCGCGCAGCGCAGTTGTAGCCACAGAGCATGTAACTTTAGTTGAAGCTAGCGCGGCTCTTTGTGCGATCGTGTTTCAGCCAGCGTTGTGACTTGTGACGTGCGCAGTGTGCGATAGTGGAGTGTGCGCAAGTGGTCGGTGTTGGTGTTAGTCGGTGTTGTGGTAGTCGCCGGTCGGCGCTCTTGCTGGTCGCCGTGAGAAGAGCTGAGAGCGGCGCGGCGCCCGGGAGCCCAGGGGGCAGTGACCGCTGACAAGATCTCGGTACGGCCGCCGGCCCGGAGATTTCGAGCGATACACTCGCGCGTAACGTACCTATTCCCACAAGCTGTTGATACCAAAACACGTTGTTGTCGAATCGAATCGACTTAATTATAATTATGTCATACACGTACGGCCTACTCGTCACTACACAGCTTTCTTGTGATGCATGTCTATTCTATGATTGCATGATAGTGTTTTTCAGTGTTTCTAGAGCCAGTCATAAGTGGCTAAGTGTCAACCTACGAAATTAATCCACCGTGACTGTGTTATACATATACCGCATTGCACTAGGTATTTTCGGCAAAGGCGTCGTCATATTATTATATTTACATTTTGTGTAGAATTAGGTAGGTACCTCGGACGGTAATAGGTACTAAATGGCCTCGTGAGTCGTGAGTCGTGACTCAACAAGATAGTCGTGACGTGATCACATCCCTTTTTTTTGTTTTTTTTTAGTGTGGAAAATCATCCAATGACTTCTCCCGCTCTGGGCGGAGCGGAATGTCAGACTTTTACTGACTAAAACCCACCCGTGTTCCTTCAGTTGCCTGTTGCCAAGGTCCCGGTATCCCTTTCGGACTAACCCGCAACCCTGGCAGGCATCGGTCCTAGCAATGTCCTAGCGGACCCCGCCAATTGTGCTGACATCTCTATGAGGCGCGCGTGGAACACGACGCGCCATCGACCCGGGCCTGGTCCTAATCGGACGGCGAGCTAGAGCTACCCATTGCTTGCCGTCCGCAAACCCGCGCCTATGGTGGCCGGGAATCCGCCCTGACGTCTTGTTTGGTCGGCACGGACGGACTATGGTAGTGAGTGACAATGGTGCCGATTCTTTTGTCACTAATTCTCTAAACTAAACTAAAAATCACTAAAATTTAGTTTATTCCTGTCAACCGACGATTTCCCATTCTGAAAATAGACTAAAGTGACACAACTTAACTATAATTTAGTTTGACAGCACTAAGATGGCACTGAGTTTTAATTTTGTGAAATTGCTATTCTGAATTTGACGTTTTAACCAAAATTTTTGTTCTAAATATATCTAAAATCCTCTAACTAACTCTGACTATTTTTAATCACGATTAAAAATGTGTGGAATAAAATTAGATGTCATGAACTAAAATTCAAACCAACACCTCGAAATCAGTTGCAAAACGGTACTGTATCTTTGTTTTACTTTCTTTTGCTTATATTTCGAAAATGGTGTGTCCTATCGCAAAAATAATGAAAATTTTGACCTCCTATGCAACCCCTAAACCCGTAATACTCAAAATGTTGGTAATTTTTTTTTTTGTTTTCTTCCAAATATTGAAAAATTCTATATGAAAATACGTCGAGACTAGGGTATGAATCTCGGAAAATCGTAATATCGGAATCTCGGAACGTAAGTTCCGATATTACAATTCCGATACTGAGTGATCCAATATCGGAATATCAATATCACTGTTACTGTTACAAAAAATAACAGATCCAAATATCTGCTATTAAATAACAGCCTGTTATTTTTGTACGGACGATAAATACGTATTGAAATCTCAATTGAATATCTTCTTTATTTTTTTGGTTTATAGTCGAAAATCGTATCGGAAGTTTTAACAGTAACAGCCGCGGTAACAGTCTTGAGGATCTCTTATTTTAAGTAACAGATATGTTTTATTGTTAGGAACAATTGTTATCTGTTAGTTTTTAATATCTGTTATTTCTATCCGATACGATAAATACGCCTCACTCCTAATTCATAGATCTGTGCCAGTCGTTACGGGTAGTCAGAAGTCCAAAAGTCTCAACCAGTCTTTGCAAGTTCCTTGGTTGTGGAAATCAGCTATCCAGTCGCTATATGTAAATAAATGTTATACTGGTATTCAGCTGTATCTGACTAGACTGGAAGCCGACCTCAACATAGTTGTGACTAGATTGATTGAAATAACAAAAGTTACAAATTAAATGCATGATAAAATGGGCAGTATATTAATAATATTGAAAGGTTATCATAAAATAGTAAATACAGTAATAACAGTGGGCATACTTATAACAAAACAACTAATGTTTGAACTAAATTAAAGAATACGATTTAAAAATATTTTGTATTGCACTCAATCTAACCTCATATCGAATTAGTGCAATTTTTAAAGAAATAACGAAATTCCGATATTAATATCGGAATTCCGATATTAGATCTCAATATAGAATTAAAGAAGATATTCAATTGAGATTTCAATACGTATTTATCGGCCGTACAAAAATAACAGGCTGTTATTTAATAACACATATTTGTATCTGTTATTTTTTTTGTAACAGTAACAGTGATATCAGATATCGTGTTTAACCTGTTAAAACCCATCTCTACTATGAATGACAGCCGGTACCAACTGCTTAACGTGCCATTTTATGATCATCCTTCAATACTATTGCCTATTCTCACACATATTTAGTTACTTTTTGGTACTTAACTTAACTTAACATCATGCGTGTATTCTTCGGAAGTTAGGCTATAGTACACCCACATTTCACCAGTTCTATGTAAAAGGGGACAAGCCTATTGCCATCAATCGGGCGGTAATCCAGACTCTAGACTGTTACTGAGAAATTCCAGATGGAAAATCCGAATTGACCATTCCGATTGAGACAGATAACACTATTATTTTTCTTGAATCGTATGCTTAGGGAGCTGGCAACGGGAATACGGCAGCGCGCTGTCGCGCTTGGCGCTACACAAGGATCTAAAATATAGGTTTAGTTTAAAACTCAAAATGTAGAAAAAATAATACGATATTGATATTCCGATATTGGATCACTCAGTATCGGAATTGTAATATCGGAACTTACGTTCCGAGATTCCGATATTACGATATTCCGACATTCCGAGATTCATGCCCTATTCTAAACTAACCTGTCGGAGTCGGGGTGCCCCAAGTCCCGAGCTTGCTTCGCTCTATCTTCCATCATAATATTCTCATTGCCTAGTGTGTATGGCGTAGTCGACAGAGCCCCGCTCTGCGGGTTAGGTCCGAAGGGGATGGCGGGGTCTAGTGAGCGAGCGAAGCGAAGCAACCAGCCGGGGTCCAAGCCCAACAGCAAGAAAAACAAACTGATGACTGACAGACTATGTGAAGTGACAATGACAACACAAAATGTTTTCGTTTTACGTTTGGTTTCACATATCGGCAATAGTCGGTAAATTATTATAAGTTTTAATTTAATAGCACTAATTTAAATCAGTGAAATATAGGTAGGTATTATATGGCAATAAAAATTTATAATAAGTTTGCCCAACACGTTTAAAACTGAAAAATCAGTAACAATATTCCAAAAAAGGCTAAAACTATACATAATCCATTACTGTTTCTACTCAGTAAAAGAATATTTAGAGTCTAGCTTAAAATAACGACTTTCTCTCATGTAAAAAAGTGGCGATCTGGCCTATACAAACAATAATATTTAGTTTACCCTATTTAACTTCTTAAAAAATTATAATTGTTGCTACCCGAATAGGATGACATATTGCTGAATGATAAATTCATGGTTATTGACATTTTAATTTTCATAAGTTCTATATTTTCACATTTTAATTGTTATTATTGACATTTTAATCATAACTATATTTTGACATTTTAATTGTTCTAATGTACTTATAAAAGAAAATAAATAAGTAATATCAATGTTTAATGCATGCTAATTTAGGATGATAAGGGCAAGCGAATTACAATTGCAATGCTTGTAAAAGGCTGCTAAGTCATAAGTACTAACATAACATAACACCAACATTGTACACTTAGTTCGCAATAAACTAAATATACGTATTTATTTCATAATAAATGTTTTACTTCATGTAAAACATTTTAGTGCCCCCATGTAAAACAAAACGTTCAAGGCGAGACAAAATGACAAGTATCAAAATATTGTTTAATTCTTACGTTTTTTTTTACAAATGGCAATCTTCTGCCATGACTCTCGCGGTTAAAAAAAACAACCGACTTCCAGAAAAACATTACAAAGTGAAAAATAACTTACGGAATTCGATGTCTTTCGTTTTGTGTTTTTAACCGACTTCTTCAAAAAGAAGGAGGTTCTCAATTCGTCTGTTTTTTTTTCTTTTTTTAAATGATAATCTCCAATTATGAATCGATTTTGATGATTCTTTTTTTGTTTGGTTAGTCATGCTTCAGAGGTGGTTCCATATCAATTTTATTAACTTTGCTTGCGTAGTTTTTGAGTTAGCTTTAATATTACGTATTTTTCTCAAACATGCTTGGAAATCGATCATTATTTTGACAACCTTCTTCGGGATAAATCGAAATTGCTGTCCTGGTCAAAAACAAATGACGATGCGGCCGACAAACTATGAAAATCCATATCTGTCGTGTTTAGCGGCCAAATAAATTACTATGAAAACTCATATTATCCTGTTGTGTTATGGGACGAACTTTTTACTTCAACGCATCAAAGATTTTTTCTTTCAACTACATTGTAATGTTATCATTAATCACTACAAAACCGATCACAAAGGATGTATTTTTTGCTTAAAACCAAAACAGTGCAGTAAAGTTGTATGAAACATTGTTGCACTATTTTTCAGTGTAACAATTGACTTGACTTGAGTTGACCTGACTTGAGTTGAGTTAACCTTGAGCAGGTATATTTTATCACGGTAGGTACATTGGTAGTTGAAAGAAAAGTAGATTACGCACCTTGCTAAAGTGAGTTATTAATATACGAGGGTTATGTTGGTGGCCGAGCGTATGCGAGGGCACTAAATTAACCCTCGTATATTAATAACTCACTTTAGCAAGGTGCTAGACTTTGCGTTCGATGCAACAATCTACTATTAATTCTGGAAGTCGGTTATTTTTTTTGTTCAAAATCTTCTTATTTCTCGCTTTTTAGTTAATTTATCTAAGTTCCAATAGCCATAAGTCAACTGCTCATCACCTTTTACAAAATATCGATTTTCCCGATGTAGGGAAGTACCAGGAGATCTCCTCAACGATTAACGAATCGTTGAGGAGTTCTCCTGATACTTCACTATCAGCTCCACTTCACCATAATGCATTGTGACGAGCATAAATTGCTTGGCGGTCGCCAAGCAATTTATGGTAATAATATTTTAAAGTAATCAAAGAAAGAAAATACATTAATTATTCAGCACAGACTAAAAGGCACACGGTATACATAATATACAGCAGATTAAAAAAGACAACCGACTTAAAAAAATAAACACTACAAAAGTGAAAAATAACTTTAATTTCGGAAGTCGGTGTCTTTGCTTTTCAATTTTCGTTTTTTGCCACCGACTTCCGAAATTAAAGTTATTTTTCACTTTTTTAGTGTTTTTTTTTTGAAGTCGGTTGTTATTTTTTTTCTAAAAAGTTTTTATTTTTCACTTTTTAGTTGTGGTACCTACTCCACACGAATTCGTATACCGTTATTTGCTATGTCAATAATAGTGACGGAGTGAAATAATAATTATATCGTCTACATACGCAAAGTGGGAAAAATACTTAATTATTGAAGCTAACTCAAAAACTACGCAAGTAAAATTAATAAAATTTATATGGGACCACCTCTGAAGCATGACCTACCAAATAAAAAAAGAATCATTAAAATCGATTCGTAATTGGCGGAGTAATCGCGTAACATACATTAAAAATAAAAAATAATAAAAACATACAGACGAATTGAGAACCTCCTCCTTTTTGAAGAAGTCGGTTAAAAAATATAATTATAAAACCTAAACTGATTATTAATTAGTAAAACGGATCTATTAGGTAGCGCCGCCGTAGTGGCTGGCTTAAGGTCTCTGCACACAGCGGGCGTGGCATGGCGGGGCACGGCGTGACCGGGCGCCGACGCGGCCCTGGCGCGACGGCAGCGTTCACATTCACACTGCGGGCGCCATCACGTCCCGCCGCGCCCATTCACGCCGACCGTGTCGCGACGGCTAGCGTCGCGCCGAGCGCGCCGGCTCTGTGTGGCGTCGTTCATAGTAACTAGTACATTACAACTGCTTAGCGTCGCGTCGCCGTCCGGTCACGCCGCGCCGCGCCCGCTGTGTGCAGCGACCTTTAGCGTATACGTATTGGTCGTACAACAGTTGAGCCAACATTACGGCATTTGACGCACGCTAGCTGCTGATGAAAAAATCGCATCGATTCGATTTTTTGGGCTCACGTGCCTCTGTGCCCTTGGATTTGCCCTTGGCTATCTGGGAAACCCAAGAAGAAGAAACATGTTACCTCATTTAGATTACCGTTTTAATACCGGATACACACACAGGCGATACGCGCCCTGTGACTAGAGGTATTTTTTACAAGCTTTATATTATATTATTACTAGCTTCCGCCCGGGGCTTCTCCCGCGTGGTATGTGGTATGTCGATAAAAAGTAGCCTATGTCCTTCCCCGGGATGCCAATCTATCTCCTTGCCAAATATCGAAATCTGTTCAGTGGTTTAGGCGTGAAAAGGTAACATACAGACAGACAGAGTTACGTTATGGATACTACTCGGTGTGAACTCACCCTTACTTGAAACACATACGAACAGAGCAAGCTATACTCTTTTCCTATGTGTTTCAAGTAAGGGTCAGTTCACACCGAGACGCCATCTATGTATGTACCTAACATAATTTTTTCGTATCATTATTTTTTTCTAAATATCTAGATGAAGTGTGTTGGGCTTGTTGGATATCTGGTGACAGACAGTGAAATCCTAATGCTAAAAATACAAAATCCATACTCCATACTAATATACTAATCTATACTAATATTATAAAGCAGAAGAGTTTGTTTGTTTGTTTAAACACGCTAGTCTCAGGAACTACTGGTTGGAATTGAAAAATTCTGTGTTGGATAGCCCATTTATCGAGGAAGGCTATAGGCTATATAACATCACGCTACGACCAATAGGAGCGGAGCATAAATGAAATATGTTGCAAAAACGGGAAAAAATATTCCTTTTTGAGAGCTTCCGTTGCGTGCGCTGCGTAAACGGCTTATGTTACGTAAATATCATGTATTATGAAATTGTTCCTCTTTAAAAGTTCTAAAAATAAGTCCGCGACAGCATAATTATGTCTATCTTTTAAGATTGACTCACTATAACCTTTTTTATGGTAATCTGCAATACGCGAACCGTTCGACGCCGGGTGCCGCGCCGCCCCGCCGCGACGTTCCCTACTCTAGAGAAGAGAAGAGAGAATGGGCACACGGGTAGATCATGACCTGGAATAGGATAAGTTTTATCCGTGATCCGGGTGAAACCGCGGGGCATAGCTAGTAATATTATAAATTCGAAAGTAACTCTGTCTGTCTGTCTGTCTGTATGTGACCTTTTCGCGCCTAAAGCACTGAACGGATTTCGATAAAATTTGGCAAGGAGATAGATGACATCCAGGGGAAGGACATAGGCTACTTTTTATTGACATACCACGCGGGCGAAGCCGCGGGCGGAAGCTAGTCTATTATAAAATATAAATATAAAATACTACCGTCGCTGTCGTGCCGGCTACTGTTTGCTCTGCAGTCTGCAGTAGCCCTGCAATAACCCTGACTTTAGTTAAAGCATAAACGTGTCTATCGGCGAAATGCTTAGTTAGATTAGCGACATGCACGTGTAAACCAATTATAAGATAACTAATAGTGTACTAATTAATAATCTAATTAGAGCGCTAGCCGTGACGTAACATGTAGTTTGTAGTCCAGCACCACACAGCACCACCTGACTCAATTCTGTGACAGCACTACGGACTCGTGCCACCGGCTAACAGGCGGCTGGGCGAGCACCCGCCGCGCGCCCTCCCGCGCTCTATCTATAATGGCTAGGCACTCTGCTCTTCTGATAATTTTAATTGATTATGATAACGTTGCATGTCTTATCATTTAGTATCTATTTACGTAAAAATTTAAGTCCAAGATAATGACCAAGGAGCACACTGTGCCTCTGGGTTGGTCGCCATATTTAATGACTGGAAACTCCCGACTTCCCGAGTCGCACATTACTCATCGTCACTTTACACTTTTACAATGTCGTAAGTGAATTTAAACGTCTTTTTACCCGACTACGGCGAAGTAAAAAGGAGGGTTATTATTTTGACCGGTATGTATGTACCTATGTATGTATGTAAGTATGTATGTTCATTACGGCGAAGAAAAAAGGAGGTTTATGATTTTGACCGGTATGTATGTATATATGTATGTTCATCTGTTCCCGCCTATGTATCTTCTAAACCAGTCATCACAATTTGACAAATTGCCAAATGAGGTATCGTTGGAAGCGTCTTGATCGTCCGCTGGTTATAGGCATGTGACATCACATTAAATGGCGCCCTCTAGATGACATAAAGGCACGATTCCATTAGGCAAGTCTTGCATGCAAGTATGACGTTACATTTGCGTACAAGTTGCTTGCATTTGAAACATGTTTTCGAGAGTGTGCAAATTGAATGCAGGTTTTACTTGAATGGGATATGTATGTACAACAATTGAAAAAAAAAAAAGAAACATCGTCGCCAGCCTGTTCAGTGGGTTCGAAACGTGCAACTAACGTTTGTGCGTGCAAGTTGCACGTCAGTTGAATAAAAAATGTACAAGCTCAAACTACCTCATACTAGTTGTAGCTTGTATGTTGTTTGCTTGCTCAAGTTCGGTTAGTCCCCCTATGCTCTAGTTCCGTTATGCTCGACTCGTAAAATACCTACTAAAAAGTTTCGCTATGCACGAAATCACATTAGCGGGCAGTGATGAAGAAAACTGTTACAGTGTAATATTTTATTACCATTTAAGCACCACAGAACAACTAACTTGGCTGAATCTTGGATTGATAGATTTAACAGATCTATTGACAGAAACCCTAGCTTTTTAAATTTTTGATTATTTGTATTTTATTTGTGTAATTAATAAGACTGAAATTTTATGAATACAGGTGATTTGACTTTGAGAACCTCAGACTAACAAAAAAGGTCATTTTTTTTTAAATTTCCCTATAATTTGGGGAATAATATTGTATGGGTAGGATAATATTGTAGGAGTAAGATATTGTTGATGATGGTATTATAACTCGATTGTTAAGAAGGACTTATATACCGAAACAAAAAAATACATCGTTATTTCGTATAGCTACTATCCATTTACTTTTAGATTCAGTATTACTTGGAAATCTAAAATATAAATACATAAAAAATAAAACAGGAATATAATTACTCGAAATAAGAAATCATAATTTAAATCGGTTTAATCGAATGGGAAAATTTGAAATCACATTATGGCAACCCTAACACGTTATGTCACTGCTTTCATTCGTTCATTCGTTGAGGTTTTTTGTTCCAAGTAACCTAAAATTCATAGTTCATTAAATTAAAAAACTATGTTATTTCAAGTACGTACAAGTGAAAAGTGGTTCCGTGAGACTTTTTATGTGATTTGCTTTTGTTTTTACAAGTTTTTATCACACAGGAAGGCATAATTCTATTTTTTTTATTGATGTTTACTAGACGACGACACGTGACGTACTAGGAACGATGAGCATGGTTTTAGTGTAGGTGTGTGCGTGAGCCTGTGTGTTTACTGCAGGAACATGGTTTTGTGGCTTCACTTTTGATGTACGGCGTGATCCGTCTTCCTTTTTTGTTGGTCTGAGTTGAGAACGGACTTTTTATTTACGCTCTTTTATATTTTACTAGTTTTCTGCTTACATTATATTTGTAATACATACAGTATTAGTTAGTGAGATAGGATATGTAACGAAGTCTACAGACTTCGTTCAATCTTGTGGGTACAGTATTGACTTACAGCTCTATTCATAAACATTTCTTAACTTCGAATTGCTCTGAAACTAGTTTGTCCATATCCGTTATTTTGACTTTTTTATTTTCAGAACTAGATAAAACCAATTTCAACTTACAGACGCTTACGCATATACGACTAGCGCTATAAAAAAAATAATTTGAATTCAAACAATTTTCTTTCCAACTGTACCTTCCATTGTTTACGAAGAGTCGAAGAATTTCGTGCATAGCGAAACTTTTTTGTAGGAATTTTTCGAGTAGAGCATAGCGGGACTAGAGCATAGGGGGACTAACCGCTCAAGTTGTATGCAATTTGCCACTTGCATACAAGTAACTAGAGAGTAATATAAGTAAAAAGCAAGTAACTACAAGTAATTAGAGAAGTAGGCAAAACAAATGTATTTATTAATAAACTTTGATGAAATTCCCAAACACCCCTGCCACACATGTGTCAAACATGTGATCAAATATTGTTGCTATGTCTGGCGCCGGCATTTATGTGTGCACACCAAATGGCAAAGTTGAAATATTTGATCAAACTTTGATGAAATGCCCAAACACCCCAGCCACACATGTGTTCAAACATGTGATCAAATATTGCTGCTATGTCTGGCCGGCATTAGAATATTGGAACAAAATAGCTACAGGAAGTCGGTGGCAAAAAACGAAACTTCAAAACCAAAGACCCGAATTTAAAGTTATTTTCACGTGTTAGTGTTTTTTTGGGTTCCGTATCCAAAGGGTAAAACGGGACCGTATTACTAAGACTCCACTGTCTGTCTGTCTGTCTGTCTGTCCGTCCGTCTGTCACCAGGCTATATCTCATGAACCGTGATAGTTAGACAGTTGATTTTTTCACAGATGATGTACCTACCTATATCTGTTGCCGCTATAACAACAAATAATGAAATAATAAAACACAGAATAAAATAAATATTTAATGGGGGGTCCCATACCACAAACGTGTTTTTTTTGGCCATTTTTATAGATAATGGTACGGAACTTGGCCAGTTTTTTGTTAAAAGTTTTTCTTTGAGATTTGGGACCCTCCGCCCCTAAGACGACCCACTGAGCCCCGGAGGTCCTTTGGAAGGCGTACAACGGGCTGAAGGGGCCGAAACCAACACGCCGAGACCCGTTTTACGCTTTCATAGTTCGAACTCGAATCCTTAAAATAACATGTTATCGTACACAAATAAGTATGCTTGAATCCTAGATTTTCTCAGTCATTATGATTGGAAATGTGTGATGGTCGTCTGTCTGTACCGTGTATTTGTGTAGCTGTACATGCATTGACTAGAGTACGCCTCTCCCAGACGTCTACGGAGGGAGGCGTGGAGGTCGTCGCCCGCGGAGGGCTCTCAAGATGAGTTTTGTTGTTGAAAGCCATCTCAGCCCGCGCAACCCCGCCGCGCCGTCCGCGCTCCTCTGTGCACAGTGTGCACCGGCTACCGCCGGCTTTGTGCGCACACACGAGAACACGAAAATAACACGACACATTCGAGATTCATGAGGACGTCGCACAGTGGGCTGAAAATCGACTTTCATAGACATATAAAACTTTTTCCGAAATGTCCACTTTTATGACTTGAAAATGTTTCAGAAGACTAAATACATGCCTAAAAATATCAACATTATGGAATAACATTGCAAACAACGCACACAATTTTTTTTCTTTAAAAATTACTATGGAACTGACATGAAAAAGTCTTATAACTATCATACAATTGGCCCTAAGTTCCTTGCAAGTGATTAATCCTTTAATTATTCAGAAATTGACATACTCCCGGAAATGGCGAGAGATGCGACTTTTTTTTTAAATCGCTAATGATTTAATTTTTTAATTATTTTTTTCGTCAAAGTTTAACTTAACTTTGTATAAATAAGCTAAAATGTCATTAAAAAAAGTTTCAAAGACCTTATTATCTAACGCCTCATTATCTAAATCCTTTTCACGCCTAAACCACTGAACGGATTTCGACAAAATTTGGCAAGGAGATAGATGGGATCTTGGGGAAGGACATAGACTACTTTTTATCGACATCCCACGCGGGCGAAGCCGCGGGCGGAAGCTAGTCCTAACTAATATTATACATGCGAAAGTGAGTTGGTTTGTTTGTTACGCTTTCTCGCTAAAACGGCTGAACGGATTTGGATGAAATTTGGCACAGGGGTAGACCATGACCTGGAATAGGACATAGGACTTTTTATCCCGATATTCCTACTCGATAGAGACTTACGCGGGTGAAACCGCGGGGCGCAGCTAGTTCTAAATAACCTGCAATTTTATAGTACTTAGGTACCCTTTTTACAAAGTTTGGTTTTAATCCAGCTTTAGTTTCTGTTTGTTGTAAAGGCGTACCTATACATTGATCCATGAACGAGTTGCCTACTCTGTGGAGACGAGTGCGATGTACAGCAAGATTGTGTTTATTCCTGGTATTTAAACTATGAATAGGTATCGGACATTCTCTTAAAATTACCTAGATATATTTTTGTGCACATACCTACAATAGGTTTTCAAATTATATTGTGAGGCAACATCAGAATAGGTAGGTATCTATTTCTTTTAATTTTTCTATAGGAGAATCCCTTGGACCTAGGTTGTAAATGGCTCGAACAGCCCTTTTTTGTAAAACAAAGATACCTAGTATTAATGTCCGCACAGGCTCCCCAGAGAAGAATCCCATCCTTACATATTATAAAAACAAAGTCCTCCGCCGCGTCTGTCTGTGTGTCTGTTCGCGATAAACTCAAAAACGACTGCACCGATATCCATGCTGTTTTCATCAATAGATAGAGTGGGTCTCGAGAAACGTTTTAGTATATAATAACCAACAAACAACCAACATCAACGCGGGCGAAACCGCGGACATCAGCTAGTATGACATAAGACTGAAAATAGGTAGCTAAAATAGGTAGCTAAATTATACAATTCTGGCTGTATCTACGTCAGTTATCCGTCTAATTTTTTTAAGAGCATAGGCGGCCGAACTAAGCCTTCCTGATATTTTTTTCTATGTGTGGGCCCCATTGTATTATCAATAGTTATTCCCAGAAAAACCAGTGACTCAACAAGGTCTAACTCTATTCCATTAACTTGAACATTGGTAGTTAGCTGCCTGACATTTGGCGTTGAAAATTTAATGAGTTTAGACTTTTTTTCGTGGAGAAGATTATTTACATTAAACCAATGCACTACTTAAAGAGTGCATCGTTAACTTGTTCAAAGTTGACAAACTGACGTTTGAATTAAAAAATGATGGAAGTTTCATCTGCGAATAATACGATTTTATAATTATCCTTTATATGGTAAGGTAAGTCATTTATTTAAATCTATCTTCTATACATATAATAAATCTGTAGACGAGGCGTATCTGTACAATGAAAAAAAAAAAAAAAAAAGTTGGTGGGTTGTCCAAGAATAACCAACAGATTCCATTTCTACCATTTTTGGAATTTTTGTCTGTTTGTCTGTTTGTCTGTCTGTCTGTTTGTATGTTCTTTAGTTTGATTGTTCCACTATCACGTAAAAAGTACGAAATCAATATGGTTAACTTTTATACTCAAATATTGTGTGTAATTCGATGTTTCAATTAGTTTTTGTTTCATCGCAATCGCTTCAAAATATCAAAAGATATATGAATTTAAAGTGTTTAAGAAGGAATTTTCATTACGTAATGTACATACACGTAACGACATCTATTGACGCGAAATGATACTTACTTCTTAATTACTAGGTTTGTGAGATCGTGTGTTGTTATATGACCGTCATTTTCTTTGCGCGGAAACTTAACGCGATACATTGTGTATAGAATATAACTCTAAAGTTAGATTAATTAAAATTTTCCAGATACGTTGTTTATTTATTAGTTTAGTATTAGTGCGATAGGTGGCGCTACCTATCTTTCAAATCTTGATAATCATGAAAGAATAGTGACAAATGTTAATTTCTTAAAAAATATAAGTATTTATTCTTTAATTTTTCACTTTTCTACATAGTTTATTTAGCTGGTGGCGCTACCTATCTTTCAAATCTTGATAATCATGAAAGAATAGTGACAAATGTTAATTTCTTAAAAAATATAGGTATTTATTCTTTAATTTTTCATTTTTCTACATAGTTTATTTAGCTTACGGAGTGTTCGAACGTTTTCCCATATATTTTGACAGTATCATTTCGTGCTCGATAGATGGCGTTGTTCGTTTAATGTCATTTTCTGAATCGCGGTATTAAGAGTCTCCGTCGAAGAATGACTTTCGCCCAGATATTCCAAATTATTTTTAGTGTAGGTATCTTTGTTTATGACTTCTTTAGTGTCGATAATATAATAATAATAAATTGTTGGTTGGGTTGGGTTGTCATAGTTGAAAGTAAATTGATCTTAGAGATGAGTTGTAACAGGTGAAACACGATATCTGTGATCACTGTGACTGACAAAAAAATAACAGATCCAAATATCTGTTATTAAATCACAGCCTGTGATTTTTGATAAATACGTATCTCAATCGAATATCATCTTTCTTTATTTCTTTTGATTTAAAGTCGAAAATCGTATCTATCTGTTATAAAATCACAGCCTGTGATTTTTGTACAGACGATAAATACGTATTGACTCAATTGAATATCTTCTTTATTTCTTTTCGTTAAAGTCGAAAATCGTATCCGAAGTTTTAACAGTAACAGTCTTGAGGATCTGTGATTTTAAGTAACAGATATTTTTTTATCGTTAGGAGCAATTGCTATCTGCTATTTTATAATATCTGTGATTTCTATCTGTGACGATAAATACGCCTCACTCCTATGATGTGATTGGTTTTGATATGTTATTTTGGTTGGTTTCGTTCATTAGGTTCAAATTAAGAAGTCAAGAAACGAGTCGTTACAGATCGATTCAAACTTAATGGCGGCTCGGAAGTTAGCTTTTAGCTGCGCAGTACCCCACCCCTCACCCCCGCTGTCACATGAAATTGTTACTGCGCAGCGACTCGCCTCATGTCCCGAGCCGCCATTAAGTTTGAATCGAACTGTACTATACTTTGTAATTTGTTCGTATGATTCGTGACCGCCGCTCATTCGATTCGATCGTTGTTGGCGTGTGTAAGGCCTCGGCCTCGAATCTTGCGGGCAGCGGGGCGGCGGCGGCGGCGGCGCGGGAGCGGGGCGGGCATCAAAGACCCGTTCTCGAAACTAGCGGGCAGATCGCGCGTCACTATAGCCGCGTAGTGTTGTGTTCACGATTTTGTCGTCGAGATATTTGTTTTTATTCGCGAAAGAAATGTCTGAACAATGGCGGCAACATCTTTTTGATTCAAATTTATTCCTAACGCTCAATTTATTGTGGGCAACAACACTGCAATGCAGACGTGCGGGCGGTCACCGCTTGAATGGAGTGCACCGCTCGCTACCCGCCGCCTCGCCGCTGCCGCGCCGCTGTTTTCGAGAACCGGTCCATTTGATTTTACGCATAAGATCCTGCCGCGCCCGTAAGATTCGAGGCAGAGGCCTTATGGTTGATTTGATTTGTTCGACTATCGGACAGCAATAAATACACAAATATTGGCACGTTTCTGGGGAAAGTCAACAATATACATCGATAAATACGGTTCCCGAAGAAGAAGATGCCACACACTATCCAGTAGAGTTCTTAGAATCCCTTAACACACCCGGTCTTTCAGCACACAAAATTTGTTTAAAAGTCGGAGTGCCAATAATTCTTCTCAGAAATTTAAGTCCTCCCAAACTTTGCAACTGCACTCGGCTCATAGTCACCAATCACCAACAAAACGTCATCAAAGCCGAAATCTTAACAGGTTGCGGCGCCGGAGATGTTGTTTTTATTCCAAGAATTCCTCTCATTCCCAATAATTTCCCGTTTAGTTTTAAGCGTGTGCAATTCCCCGTCAGCCTGTGTTACGCCATGACCATTAACAAAGCTCAGGGCCAGACATTATCCGTTGCGGGGGTGGATCTTAGTATTGGTTGCTTTTCCCACGGCCAACTTTATGTAGCTCTTTCGCGTGTGAGCAACCCTAGCAACTTTTTTGTGTACGCTCTAGGTGGTTCCACCGCTAATATTTTATAAAGAGAAGCATTTTCTTAAATAAAAACACAAGTTTTTTGGCAGTTTCTTACTAGGAAAAATCACAAGGCCTGGTCGAAAGATTCCCCCTTTTTAAATGAAGGTACAACTTTTCTAAGCGACATATTATTGTTTTCCGACATCCATGCGAACGAAGTCGCGGGCACAGCTAGTTACAAATAAGAAAGGACCTAGAATTGAACCCTGCGGAACGCGCATGGTGACCGCAGATCCTGCAGATCTCTTGCCATTAACATCGACCCTCTGAATTCTGTTATTTCCTCCCTGAATTGATAATTATATCCTCAGACCAAATTAATCAGTTATCCATACTAATAATTATTATAAATTCGTACTCTGTCTGTCTGTAAGTTACCTTTTCACGCCTAAACCACTCGTTCAGTGGTTTAGGCGTTATATTTTTTATTATTTCGATTTCGATAAAATTTGGCAAGGAGATAGATGGCATCCCAGGGCCTTCCCCGGGATGCCATCTATCTCCTTGCCAAATTTTACACATAGGATACTTTTTATCGTCATACCACGTGGGCGAAGCCGCGGGCTGAAGCTAGTATCACATACAATAAAAACACTGTTTTTTTTTCGTTTACGGGCTTACATTTTGCAGTTGAAGCATTGATTGTAGAACGATATAATATACCTAAAGAAGAACAAGTTGTTCCTCTTTGAAAGACTACTTTGTAAAGGAAAAAATGTACTTGATTCGGTTTTCCCTTTCTTTCAATATGGGACCAAACATTTTGACGAGCTATGCGAACATAAATGTAGGGAACAGCCATGCTGATTTTTTTTCGCGATTTCAGGGTTGTTCCCATAGTGAAAGTTGTTCATAATTATGTACAATGACCAGGGTTGGCATAATACAAACAAGTTGTTTTAAAACACGTATTTTAAACATTTTGAAATAAAACAATGTTTTTTACTAAGTGCTCAAAATCACAGTTTACAACAAGTTTCAAACAATGTTTTAAACGTTAAAAAAAAACATGGTTTTAAATCAAAGGAGATGGGAAATCCTGGGCCCAGCAGTTAACTAGTTGAAATGTGTATGAAAAAATCCGTTATATTTTTCTAAAGGAAATCACAAAATACAGTACCATGTTTCTATCTAGGAAGCGAGAAAAGTTAAATTAAGTTATGAAACTAAATAATCGATTAAATGCAAGCCTGAAGTCTTAGTAATCGATACTGAATAAATCATTAAATTCTCAGAAAATGTATGAAAATCGAGTGACAAGTGCTTATCGATTGTTTCCTGGAATCGATTCATAGCGAACCGAATTCCTTTAATTTTTCTTTAATTGGCAACACTGGTCACTGAAAACAGAAAAAAAAACTATGGCACTCGTTCGTTTTCTTTCGTTCTGAGTGCTCACGTATTTTCCATGTTTTTACCCGACTACGGCGAAAAAAAAAGAGGGTTATGATTTTGACCGGTATGTATGTATGTATACAACGTGGAAACGACAATACAACAATAAATTAAACTTCGTATAAGTACCTAATGCCGTTCCCAGTCTGCATACAAAAATTCAATCAAATACAGTATGTTAACTAACAAAGGGCGTTCCCGTTAACCTGCAATAGTATAGCGTGTATATATGCAAAAAAAAAATATTACCATTAAAAAAAATGTTTTTTTTTTGTTATTGTATAGTAAAATATTCACAAAAAATATTAAATTGTTACGGAAAATAAACTCTCTGTACACGCCCACTTGTCACACTTGTTTTTCTACGTTGAAATACAAGTGTGCGTGTACAGAGTGTTTCTTTTACGTTTAAATTTAATCGTTTTGTGAACATTTCACGACAAAAATAAAATATTTTTTTTTTTTTTTTTGAGTGGTATTATTTTTTTTTGCATGTATAGACGCTATGCTACTGCAGGTTAACGGGAACGCCCTTTGTTAGTTAACATACTGTATATCCAATAGTTTAGTCACAGGACATTATTTTTCATTTTTAAGATTTTCTACATGATGTATCTAACAATAAGCCAGCGGCCGACAGGTGAACGACATCGGCGATAATCTGCAACTGTAATATTGGTACCTATAAACAAAACATGTTGCCAGCTCGCTACTTCAATAACCTTCGCCAAAATTGTTCTTAAATTTTACTTCCCGATGAGAATTAATGCATATTATACCTTATCTCTGAGGCATAAGAGTCATAAAGCGTGTGAAGAAAATTAGATGTGAAAATAATGCATGCGGAAGTTATTACTACTTGTTACGCACTCATGTCAATCGTAAATTAAGTATGTGCGAAAGGGATAGATTAGATAGTTTGTTTATTTCTACTTCGTTTTCTTGCCGAAACTAGAGATGAGATATACCTGCCATTCTCCATACCCGGCCTTTAAGGTATGGGTATCACTAAATACCTGGTACAAATACCAGGTATCAAAATACTTCTAAGTATTTGAGTGTGGTAGGATTTCGATAAGTAAACGTATGCGATAAGTATGGTATGCCTCCAATATAATTTAGGTACGACGTTTCAAGTACCTATACGTAATTATGCATTATGAGATATGAAATCTTTCCTTCCTACTTTACCAGGCTTAGGACTGTCGGCTAAGAGTATGCCGATGGTTATTAATGAATTCTAGTTATTTCTATATAAATTAATGCAAAATAACATTAATTATATTTAAACTGACTAACTAGCCGGCGTAGTTAAAATATTTCAAATCAATTTATTTACAATCGTAATTTTAATTTGCAATATTTTTTTTAGTTTTGTCAGGTTTTTTGTTTTTGTTTTTTGTCTAACTAAATTGAATCAACCGAATGTTCATAAAGCACGAATGACGTTTCGGGTCCCTTCGTAAGCTGTCGGGTAGCTTCGGGTTGCTTCGGCGTACCGAACTACCGATAAAACTGGGCGCTACCTTGTGGTAGCGGTTCGTATCGTACTATGCGTCTGACGTCATACCTTCAAGGTATTTACCCAGTATTTCGGTCCGTACCCGGTCTATGTACTGGGAAGCACATACTTGGTATATATACCTCTACCAGTAGTACCAGTATATACGTCTCATCTCTAGCCGAAACCTGCAAAAATTGGTGTTGGTCAGTGTGTCGCCGTGATCATACGACGTCGTACGCGTCATTGTTTCGTATCGCAAGCGCAGGTGTTCCGGTTGCGCTGCCTTTGAAGCGCCCGCCCGCCCGCCGCTCGTTTGTTTATGAAATTGTGATTATCTTAAGACGCTTTAGTGTAAATTGTGCGAAATTAGACGCTTTATTTAATTAGTAACAGGACACAACGTAGTAATAGGTACCTAGTTAAATTGTTATGTGAATTGTGCGAAATTAGACGCTTGTCATTGTGTGTAATCTAATCGTTTGTTTTTTAGTGTGAATTGTGCGAAATTAGACGCTTTATTTAATTAGTGACAGGACACAACGTAGTATTAGGTACCTAGTTAAATTGTTAAGTGGATTGTGCGAAATTAGACGCTTGTCATTGTGTGTAATCGAATCGTTTATTTTTTAGTGTGAATTGTGCGAAATTAGACGCTTTATTTAATTAGTGACAGGACACAACGTAGTATTAGGTACCTAGTTAAATTGTTAAGTGGATTGTGCGAAATTAGACGCCTGTCATTGTGTGTAATCGAATCGTTTGTTTTTTGTAATAACAATGCCTCGTTTTGGTTACACAGCCATGGAGTACACCGACATGATTTTAATTTATGGGGAATGTCACGGAAACGCCGCTTTAGCAATAAGGACATACCGAGAGAGGTATGGGAACACCCGTGTATGTCCTACGGACGGCCGCATTATCGTTCAAGCTGTCCAGAGGATACGGGAAAATGTACCCTTAATCCCGCATTTGGATAGTGCTGCTCCAATAGTAACAGTGACCCGAGACGAACGAGTTTTAAATTATTTTGAACGCAACCCTACGTCTAGTCTACGTAGGGCAGCTCGAACTTTTGGTGTAAATCATAAAACCATACATAAAGTCTTAAAACGCGACAAAAGGAAGCCTTATAAGTACGAGAAAGTACAGGCGTTGCTACAAAGGGACAAGCCAGTAAGAGAAACCTTCTGTCGCTGGATAGAAATAAAACATTTAAATAACCCCGACTTCCTGTACAATGTGATGTGGACTGATGAAAGTACATTTACAAGGAACGGCTTATGGAACCGACAGAATCTACCTGGAGCCGCGAGAATCCGCATCTAGTACGGGAGACTTCGCACCAGTACAGATTTGCTATCAATGTGTGGGCTGGCATGTCAGGAATACCATAATTGGTCCGGTTTTTATTGATGGCAATTTAAATGGTGCAAGTTTTTAGACCTCCTCAACGGACCTGTTTCAGATTACACGGATGATCTTCCGCTAAACGTGTACAGCCAGATGTGGTACCAGTTAGACGGAGCACCAGCTCATTCAGTGACGTCTGCCAGAGAGCGTTTGTCTCAAATGTTTGGGCAGCAGTGGATTGGCCGTTATGGACCAACGAGGTGGCCAGCGAGGTCACCGGACCTCACGCCATTAGATTTCTTCTTGTGGGGTCATGTCAAAAATGAAGTTTATTCAACAGACGTTGATACCGTTGATGATTTAAGGAACCGAATTATAATATCTTTTAATAAATTAAAACAAATGGCCGCTAATGGCGACCTCTTATCAAGAGTTAGAAATAACCTTTTAAGACGGTGTAATTTGTGCGTTCGGGTTCATGGCGGACATATTGAAAATTTAAAAATTTAATGGATATTAAGTCTGAATATGTACGATAAGTGATTGAACAGTGATTGTAATTAATAATTACTCGTGGGTGACTGTGACTATTCAGTTAATAATTTGTGATTCTGTGTAATTGTTTTTGCATTCATAAAAATAAATATGGCGCGAAAAATCACGTCGTCGGAGCGGGTCGCACGAACCGATACATTAGGTACCCCGCGCTGTTGCCGCTCTTCTCACAGGTTAGTGAACCAATATTTAAAAATGGTGTTCTGTTTTGTTTACATTTTTATGCTATTTAGTTTGTTTGAAAAGTTTGTTTTTTTAATTTAGGTTCTAGGATTTATTTGATAGTGTCAAAATATTCCTATGAACTAGTATTACCAGTGTTTTCATTTATTGTTGTATCGTCATCTCCACATTGTATATGTATGAATGTTCATCTGTTCCCTCCTATTTTCTAAACCACTCATCACAATTTGACAAATTGACAAATGAGGTACCGTTGTTATAGGCTGTTGTACTATTGCGACTGGTCGCAGTAACTCTATTGGCAGAAGAGTCTTGGACGATAAGGCGATTTTATCAGTTATTAGTCAGTGACGTGCATCTCAGCCTGTAAGTACCTATTAAAATCGAGTTTTTAGCCTATCAAGCAAACAAAACTTATGTACCTACTGTTTACAGTCTCCGGCGTCATGTCTGTCGGCTGTCTTTTTGTTGGATACCATATTTTAAAACAATACTTACTTAATAGCTAAGTAAGTAGTAGATTAATTAGCCATACGAATCTAAGGAATGTGCCATTTGACCGTTTCGCTCATAAAAAAGGTGTAGGTAATCGTCAAGTCCCGATGGGAGCGATCCGGTCCCAGGCTTTGGTGCTTTTAGGTATTGGGACCATTTCGATCTCGGCCGGGACGTAGTGATATGGTTGGACATGCATTAGAATTAGGTACATGTAATGAAGCTTCTTTATGGTTTAACATGATTATAGTGTAACGGCTAGGGCTTTGCAGGTAGGCTGCGCAGGCCGTTAACGGATAGGTAGGTAGGTAGGTAGTGTAGAGAGAGCAATGAAACCAGCTGGGTAGTTTGAAACATATAATAGGTAGTAGATCCACAGCTAGGTCGCGGGTAAGGTCACTGATCTTTCCGAGGACACGCACACTTAGGTAGGTAGAAGGGTACCGTCCTTGGTCATCCGTTGTAGTAGGAATGGGCCTGCCAGCGCAGGCTCAGCTGGAACGGTAGGGTAGCACACGTCGGAGACACGTGGCAGACGAGGAGGCCTTTCAGCACAGGCCTGCAGGTGGTACACGGCGTTAGGCCGCAGGTAGCTCGCGGCGGTAGGCCGCAGGTAGATCGCGGCGGTAGGCCGCAGGTAGGCCAGGCCTCGGCAAGGACTCGGTAGCGGGCATTGGCAGCATGCCAACGCGTCCTGTCCTTAGCCGGGCGTAAGAGCCGGGACGTAGTAGCCGGGGTGTAGAAGCCGGGATGTAGAAGCCGTGTAGAAGCCGGGATGTAGAACCCGGGATGTAGAATCGCCGTGTAGAATCGCCGTGTAGAAGCCGGTACGTAGAACCGAGGTGTAGAAGCCGGTACGTAGAACCCGGGATGTAGAACCCTGAAAGCGCGTTAGGGCGCGCATGTCAGATGCGGTGCAGTTGGTAGTAAGCCGCGTGGGATGTGCTAGCCTCCTTAGCGACCAAGAACGGTAGGAGAAGCAGGATAGGTAAGCATAATACATCGCAGCGGCTTACAGGCAGAGATAGAGTGCAATCACAGCGTGGCAGAATGACAGGTGATTTTAGGTTATGTTGTGACAAGCCACGCTTAGAGAGCATAACCATTGCAGATGGCACAAGGAGCACACAGTACAGTATAATAGGTATAATAATAATGGTGAACTCACCCTAGACTCGGGGCACATGGTAAATCTAGGGGTTCTACATAACGAACCGCTAGTATGGCTGGTTACAGATGAAATGAATGAGTAGTCTATCAAGTAGTGTTGGGCATGTAATTTAGTGTGGTGCTCAACCACTTAGTAACATACTAACTACTCGACTAAGTTCAGGTGTGAAGCCACAACGTTACAATAGTTAACATATCAGGTAACCAGCGAGAACTGTATAATATGCCAAGCATGTTGGAACTTGGCTCAAGGTGTGATTCTTGGGAGACGTCCTTTTGAAGCACCAACCCAAGTTGGCCACTCCAGTGTTTGTGTCTGCTGCGGTCGTTCACTGTTAGCTAACTATTGAAGATGAATAATAAATATTTATATAAATATATTGGTGTTTTATTTTACTTCCTCTTCTCCCTTTTTTAAAAGGTAAGTACTTACCTACTTCTTCTAAGTAAGACTTGTCTTCGACTGTAGCGACTGTCCAGGGCGTGCCAAATGTGTCAGATCTTCGACACGTCGCGCATGGAGGCTCTCTACTTACACACCATGCATAAAACTATTACACAAACGAAGCCATTCAAAAATATTTTGCAAATAACATAAAATACTACAATGTTATAATGTATAACCTCACTTTTACTACACTTCACATAACTTGATTCCTGGATAGCCAAATTTCACCAAGTTTTCAGTCAGGCCTTGTTATTATATCCTCTTACAAATAAGGCTAGTTTGATTGAGTTAACACCTGGGCCCAGGAAACTATGGAGTCCTTCTCTTCTCCTTTGAACAGCGAATGTATGGAAATAAAAAAAAGTTATAGATGTTTAGGACTAAAAATAGCTCGAAAAGAAATTAAAAGGGCTAATAGTAGTTTAGAGTATTAGATGCTACTATTTTGGGGATTCCCCTTATTTGAACACAGTCCGTTTTACCTACGTACTTACGTAGTTTTACCTACGTACTTACGTAGGTATACGAGTATCTATACTTCGTCGCCGGTAAAGAAGTCCCGTTCTGTTACTTGTCGAAAGAAGGTAATTCCCCGCTATGTTTTGGGGAGTTGTTCTTTCTTATTTAAATATACTTTTAGATAAGATATACATATTACTCGTCTTAGATCGAAAATCGGAATCGCAACGTACAGGGTTTATGTAACAATTACATAAACCCTTTACGTTGCGTTCAGTATCTGTTACATAACTAGATTGATTAACTATAACGAGTATGATATTCAGCAGTGCTATTCTGTAACCATCACTCCATGAAAAGTTAGGTGAAGTGAGCGTGGAGTGAGCTGTCAGTGTCATCCCACCTGATGCTAGGGATGCCCAAGCTAATACATTTACAATCATAATCGAGATTTTAATAATATTTTTATTCTAATTCTATTGATAATTTTGTATTATTTTAAAACAAGTATTTAAGTGTCTAAACATTAATACTATTTAGGTAGGCTTTAAATAAATTAGCAAAACAGATATTCAGTTAGAAACTCAATTTTGTTTTACTTACTCAATTTTTTTTCCTAGTATCGTACGTATCTACGTAGCTACATACAATAAATAAAATAAAACATTCACTTTTATGCTAGTTAGTAAAAAGCGACATAGTTTGTTATTAAGAACCCATTGTTAGACTGTTTATTTAAATAAACGCAATCCCATGACCCAATCGCGATGTTTTTAAAGAAGCGATTGTGGATCGAGTCCAGTAAAGACTGTGCGACGTTGTTCAGCGTTGTAACGAAACCAAATCTATTTATGAAGAGAGATTCGGTCGGTCATCAGTGCTTGGCGAGACTGCAAAAGGGGGCGCGGGGCAGACGCAGCGCGAGATACCTACTCAAACCTAAAAACTTCATTTGAGTGGCTGCATGGCGCGGAGAGCGCGCGGGCTACTTGGAGCGGAGAGCGCGCGGGCCACTCAAACTCACGCCATAGCTCGGGTCCATATTAAAGAATTATCACAAGTGGTCGTAATAAGAGCGCGGGCAGCAAGCGGCAAAACGCGCGGTAGCTGGGATCTCGTACTAGTTCGAGCTGACCACGCACGTATTGCCATTTAAAGTAAGAATTTTCAAGTAAAACTACCTAAGTCTTCTTCATCCATATTTGACAAACACTGGACACGACAACGCTCGGAACGAAGTCGCGCTCGCGGCTCGACTGCGGACACCGGACAGAACTGCAGCCAAGATTGCGCGCGTCCCCGAACCAGCAGCGCCGCTTCCCGCACCGCGCTACCATTGCTACCAGTGCCCCAGTGCGGCCAAGCATTCAGTGATCGAGTGCTAAAAGTGTGCCTGGCTGACGGGCCATACAATTTAACCCCACACAAATTATGTGGGAACCTACATAAGTAAATGTCATTTAAATAAAAAGACGTGCGGACTAAATCTAGGTACTAGGTACCTACCTACGCGTTGCAAATAGATAACAAAATATTCATCAATTAATCATCATCGTAATTACCTACTATTACTAACCTCAACTGACATTTGCAACGCGCGCACAGGCTCGTTGCGTTGAAGTGGTATTATTATGGTTTCCAAGACAAGACAATCGGGTGAGATGATCACCTCGCGCATGCGCGTTACGCGCTCAAGTTACTACTATTACTAAATTCAACTGACATTTCCAACGCGCGCAGGCTCACACAAGTGAAGTGATTTAGCAGAATCGCGTGGAATGATATGTGCAAATCGAGTGAGGTGATCACCTCGCGCATGCGCGTTATGCGCTGAAGTTTTGGTTTAATTCTCCTTCATTGGCGGTTGGCGGCCATGTTATGGCCTATTCGTATTCTAGCTGAGCTCAGAGACAATAATTAGTACTTAGCTATTTATTTCAATGGTTTTAGATATTTCATTGTCTAAATCCACCCGTTTATGGAAAGTCAGTATCTCTAATGCCGACATTTTGTTTTCAATAATTAACTACCAGATTCGCATGAAGTCCGAAGTTTTTTTTTAATTTCCCTTCATTGGCGGCCATGTCCATATGTATAGGTATTCGTATTTTTTAGAGACAATAATTATTACTTACTTATTTATTTAAATGCTTATATATATTTCAATGTCTAAATCATACCTACTATTTTTGTCATAAAAAGTTAGTTTATTACCTAGGTACATTTTTTTTACAATAAATGAACTATGAACATATTATGAATGTAACGTGACACGTAGTTCAGAGACAATAATTTAGTAGCTATTTATTTCAATTCTTTTAGATATTTCAATGTCTAAATCCAACCATTTATGGAATGTCACTACCTCTATTGGCCTACATTTTGTTTTCAATAATTTTATGAACTTACGAAAAGTTCAACTGACACTAGCAAGTAGCAGCGCGCGCAAGCTCACTGCCTGGCACGAGAACAGTGTTGCCAACTGCTACCTTCAGTTAGTAGCTAGACGGTCTGCTAAATGTAGCTAGATCGTCAGATTGTACCCAATAAAGTAGCTAAATGCTACTTCTACTTCGTTTTTGAATCCTAGTTATTAATTTCAAATCTTTGTTGTTTGTTTTTTTAATATGGTGTTTGACATTTGCACCTGTCAAATTAGTCTATCTACTTCTTTTCATAGGTAATGCCATTTTCCACGAGCATTAAATTAATTAAACTGATGACACAACACAATAAAAATGTTGTTAAAGTTTACCTATGGAGCATTACGGCAAAGGAACTATTTGATGAAACCATAGATATTATATCATTTCATACTTCCAGATGCACTCTACCTAGACCTATTAAAAAATATCGAAAGTATTTACGTCATGTGTAAAGTAGCTAAAAAATCTAGCTACAAGTTTTATTAAATTGATTGACACTGTAAAATAGCTTAGCTACGAAGTAGCTAAGATGGCAACACTGCACGAGTATACGGTGAAGTGGTTGCCATAGAAACCACACTGTGATGTTGCTATGGTTACGAGATTCGGAAGTTTTTTTTTAATTTCCCTTCATTGGCGGCCATGTCCATAGGTATAGGTATTCGTATTTAGAGACAATAATTATTACTTACCTATTTATATATATAAATGCTTTTAGATTTATTTCAATGTCTAAATCATACCTACCATTTTTGTCATAAAAAGTCAGTTTATTGCCTACATTTTTTTTACAATAAATTTTAATGAACTATGAACTTAAGGTGTAACGTGGTGTACGTTACATTCATAAATTCAGAACAATAAGAAAATGCAATAGGTACCAATGTCCAATAAGTACCTAAAGCTACTACAAAGCGTCTTCTCGTAGTCTCAGTATAGGTAGGTACCTACCTACTTAGGTACATTGTTCTTTATAAGTTTGAATAAGGTTTGAACTTTGAACCTATTGTCAGCTGACGACTTGAATGCAATGCAACACCTAGCGCGAGTGATGAAAGCGCTACTATATGATTTGTATATAAATCAAATCATAAACAAATAAAAAAAAAATATTCATAAATCCTATGTCATCATCGTTATTTTATTGCTACCAAGTTCAACTGACAATAACAAGTAGATGCGCGCGCAAATTCACTTCACCTACACCTCTGCCGCGCCGCAGTTAAGTGTGGTGTTACCATGGATACGCTAGGGGTCCTGTCCATAGGCCTATTCGTATTCAGACACAATTCTCAATTCTTTATTGCATTCCATAATGTTGTTAAAACAGTTGGTAGGCTTAAAATTAATGGTACAATAATAATTATGGACCCTGTCGGGCACAATAATTAGCACCTAATTATTTCAATGTCTAAATCCAACCGTTTATAAACAACAAATGGATTTTACTTGAATGGTGAGATTGAGCAACTTCGTAAAATTCTCAATCTCAGTCATCAATCATTTTTTTTCAGTGATTGGTGTATTGTTCGTTTGCGTTTTATAGGTAGGTTCATAATCAGTAAAAAACACAAAATGTAGTAACATCCCATCATCTAGATTGAAGACAAACCACAGTACAAGATACAAACCTTTTATCATACCTAAATTTAGGCACATCAAGGGGTGCTAATAATGATCGATAGTTACCTACTTATACACACAAATTGCCAAACACTCTTGCAAACAAGAAAAATTAGATTTATTATAATAATTCATGTATTTATTTTAAGCTGATGAAATTATGTGTGTTTAGGTTGCTGCAGTCTAATATTTAAGTTTTCCTGTATCTATATGTACACACTATGTCTATGTCTCATAGATGTAAATCGATGCTATGTCTGTCATTCAACACAGGTCTGTCGCAGGTCTACTGGAAAAAAATCTAATGATAAAAATGTTAATGTATTTTACTTTATTGGTGTGTACATTAATACATAAATAGATAAATAGAATTTATTCATTTGTATCACATCAAAAAAAATTGCTAATACATTTTTTTGCTACTGAGCCAGCGGCCTCCCGAGGTTTATACGTAGGATGTGTGTGGATTCCACCGCTGCAGAGCTGGAAGAAATAATAAGCATTTATTACTATTTGATTTATTTCATTCCTACAATCATCAAGTACCTATATTTTTTTTAAATCAATTAACTGTCACTATTAATTGTCACTATCATCAATAGAGTAATGCAGTACTCTCAATAAGAATTCAAAACGGTATGATTTATTTATAATAAGTAATCATTTCAATCAATCGTTTTGAGTACAATGAGTTGCAACATTTCTTAATTCCAAGCTCAAAAATAGTGTGTAAAATAATGAATACTTACCAGGATTGATGTGATCAAATCAAGTAGAGGCAGTCTTGAGTCCTTTATTTTCATAAATTATTTTATGGCCTTAGCAATTGCAGGATCCAATGGGCTCATCTGCTAAGAAGTAGAATATTTATTTATCAGATTAATAATATTCACTTGTTTTAAATGTGTGCCTATTCTTTTATTTAGTTAACCTTATTTTGTCCTACTGCTGGGCAAAGGTCTCCCCCATACTTTCTCAGTTTTCCATAGGTTTTTCCTTCGCCGGCCGATCAGTCAGGAACGAGTCCCAATCGTCACGCCAGCATTTCTTAAGCCTGACTCGGTGACGACTCCCGTCTTCGGGCACCCACTGTGCGACGATTCTGGCCTATACCTACTAGTCTACTACTATAATTTTATCATCCAGATTATCTAGTTAGATATTTAGATAAATACTATTTTATCTTACTGACTGACATCCACTCCCGTCTTGCAAAGCTAACCATCCGACTGATGATCTATTTTTCACATAATATTGTGAACAGTGATACAGGAATTTTTGAGTTGAGGAATACATTGCATCATCATCGTTTCAGTCGAAAGACGACCACTGCTGGACGGACATGGGACTCCCCAAGCACCGCCATGCCGCCACAATCGATTGAGTTTTGAATAATTTTAGAACAACTTTTACCATTACATGCCAATGCCGTAATACTACCTAGCACATTCACGATTACACACTAATATTATTCTTATGTCCCTGACAAACTTATGAACATTATTCATACTAAATTCAAACTTTCATTTGTTTAGTGTGTATTAGTTTTTTTTTGTAGCTGGCATATCAGTAAATCAGTATTTATATATATTAGTCTATGGCTGGCATAACCCACGCACCAAACACCACAGACTATAGACTAATTAAGTAAGTAGTACACTACTACTATTACTATAGACAGTTACACACATTTCCACCACACACAAATGATGATGTATTTCTACATTGTTGATGAAATTTTAATTATTAATAAAAATCGGCGTAGGTACTGATAAAATAAATTTATTAAAATAATAAATTGACAAGAACGATAAGTTTATGTATAACAGTGCGAACATGGATTTATGTAGTAGAAATGCAATAAAGCAGCGCGCGAAATTCAAGTTAAAAAAAAAAAAAAATGTTCATCTATCGTAGACAAGACTTTCGAATTCGCGCTCTTTTGTAAATTAAAAATCCAAAACTCTCGCAGTGCACACGGCGGTGGTGATTCAATCGGATCCTATTTCATGAATTCATAACATTTGGCCGCAAATAATATTTAGATCAACATACAACCTGCCTGCAAATTGCAAAAAACGTAAGAAAATTTGAATTTCGCGGGCTACCCTGATGTTATGTAATATCGACTGTTTAGCCATACATTTTTGACGTTTGAACATATCGTCACGTATCTTACTTACCTTTTTAAATAAACCCCAAAACAAAGTTCTTTACAAGCTGTACCTACATGTAAAATGGGTGATATACGTGCGTACTTAAAGTACGCGGGTTTTTACTTCGCGACCTTACTCGGCTCGCTGACGGTGACACACGTGAAGCTTGCTCAAAATGTCATTGTCAAATTGGTGGCTCGATACTCGCGGCTCGCGGCGATGACAGACGACAAGCCAAGCAAGGCGGGCTACGATCAAAATTTCAGACATGTTGGATCGCCGACGAACTTACTCAGCGGTTTTTAAGTCCACGTACAGTTCGATTCAAACTTAAGGCGGCTCGAAACATGAGGCGAGTCGCTGCGCAGTAACAATGTCATGTAACAGCGGGGGTGAGGGGTCTATCACCCTTTTAACCCTTTATCGTATCTCAATAAATGTCAAAGTAATTTAAAAATCCTTGCTGGCAACTCTGGTGGCTAGCGCCACAACGTTCAAAGTTTCAAAAATAGCTGCACAAAATGATTTTTTGAATTTAGTAAATTAGTACTTTTAAACTTTGATAGGTTTGACCATAGACATATCCCTAAAAAAATAACGTAATCGTATTCCTAAAAAAACCTAATCGTATCCCTAAAAAAATAACGAAACTTCATCAAATCCAGTGTTGTTATTGATACGGCAATAGGGAATATGCATGTGATTCAAATATGGGTCAATTTTTTTTTTTAACTGTATTACTTCAGAATTATGCCTCCATCAATATTTTTGAATAAAATTTATTTTTGAGCGAGAAATTAATTTTTTTAAAGTCCCAAAAAACTGTGGGTAATACAAATACTTGCAAAGCTAAGAGCGGATGTGACGTAACAATACGAAACAACAATCAAAATGTCAATGTCAAGTCAATCAACAAGTGTCAAGTCAACGTCAAACGCTCATAAAAAAAGGAGCGTTTGACGTTGACCTGACAGTTGCTTGTCTGTTTTCACGATCTGTGACGTCACCACACCAAGCGCGCCAAATGAAAGGCGTTTAAATAGCCCGGATCGGCTGGATATTAAAAAAAAATTAAGTACTTTAAATTCCTTTTTTGCCGTCGAATTTTTTTAAACTATTATTTGACCATGTAAACTATCGAATAAAAATATTAAAAAAATACATGCATATTCCCTATTACCGTAATTTACGGTAATCCACGTTTATTTTTCAGAAAACGGTATACGGCACTCCTTGGAAATCCCGACTCGCGACTAAAACCAGAGTTCATTTTAGTATTTTATCTCAAAATACGGCAAATCAGAATGTGACATACGGCAACCCAGATTTTTACACTAACAACACTGATCAAATCTTAATCATCTGTGACTGTGATGGAATTGGAAATGGATATGCCTCTATGGTAAGAAGTTTCAAGGAGCATTTTGTTTTGTTTAGCACTTCCAAAATGAGCTACAAAAAAAAACTAAACAAATGAAAGTTTGAATTTAGTATGAATAATGTTCATAAGTTTGTCAGGGACAAAAGAATAATATTAGTGTGTAATCGTGAATGTGCTAGGTAGTATTACGGCATTGGCATGTAATGGTAAAAGTTGTTCTAAAATTATTCAAAACTCAATCGATTGTGGCGGCATGGCGGTGCTTGGGGAGTCCCATGTCCGTCCAGCAGTGGTCGTCTTTCGACTGAAACGATGATGATGCAATGTATTCCTCAACTCAAAAATTCCTGTATCACTGTTCACAATATTATGTGAAAAATAGATCATCAGTCGGATGGTTAGCTTTGCAAGACGGGAGTGGATGTCAGTCAGTAAGATAAAATAGTATTTATCTAAATATCTAACTAGATAATCTGGATGATAAAATTATAGTAGTAGACTAGTAGGTATAGGCCAGAATCGTCGCACAGTGGGTGCCCGAAGACGGGAGTCGTCACCGAGTCAGGCTTAAGAAATGCTGGCGTGACGATTGGGACGCGTTCCTGACTGATCGGCCGGCGAAGGAAAAACCTATGGAAAACTGAGAAAGTATGGGGGAGACCTTTGCCCAGCAGTAGGACAAAATAAGGTTAACTAAATAAAAGAATAGGCACACATTTAAAACAAGTGAATATTATTAATCTGATAAATAAATATTCTACTTCTTAGCAGATGAGCCCATTGGATCCTGCAATTGCTAAGGCCATAAAATAATTTATGAAAATAAAGGACTCAAGACTGCCTCTACTTGATTTGATCACATCAATCCTGGTAAGTATTCATTATTTTACACACTATTTTTGAGCTTGGAATTAAGAAATGTTGCAACTCATTGTACTCAAAACGATTGATTGAAATGATTACTTATTATAAATAAATCATACCGTTTTGAATTCTTATTGAGAGTACTGCATTACTCTATTGATGATAGTGACAATTAATAGTGACAGTTAATTGATTTAAAAAAAATATAGGTACTTGATGATTGTAGGAATGAAATAAATCAAATAGTAATAAATGCTTATTATTTCTTCCAGCTCTGCAGCGGTGGAATCCACACACATCCTACGTATAAACCTCGGGAGGCCGCTGGCTCAGTAGCAAAAAAATGTATTAGCAATTTTTTTTGATGTGATACAAATGAATAAATTCTATTTATCTATTTATGTATTAATGTACACACCAATAAAGTAAAATACATTAACATTTTTATCATTAGATTTTTTTCCAGTAGACCTGCGACAGACCTGTGTTGAATGACAGACATAGCATCGATTTACATCTATGAGACATAGACATAGTGTGTACATATAGATACAGGAAAACTTAAATATTAGACTGCAGCAACCTAAACACACATAATTTCATCAGCTTAAAATAAATACATGAATTATTATAATAATTCTAATTTTTCTTGTTTGCAAGAGTGTTTGGCAATTTGTGTGTATAAGTAGGTAACTATCGATCATTATTAGCACCCCTTGATGTGCCTAAATTTAGGTATGATAAAAGGTTTGTATCTTGTACTGTGGTTTGTCTTCAATCTAGATGATGGGATGTTACTACATTTTGTGTTTTTTACTGATTATGAACCTACCTATAAAACGCAAACGAACAATACACCAATCACTGAAAAAAAATGATTGATGACTGAGATTGAGAATTTTACGAAGTTGCTCAATCTCACCATTCAAGTAAAATCCATTTGTTGTTTATAAACGGTTGGATTTAGACATTGAAATAATTAGGTGCTAATTATTGTGTCTGAATACGAATAGGCCTATGGACAGGGCCAATCAATGAGGGAAAATTATTTAAAAAAAAATTGAGTGCCTGCCTAGCGTATCCATGGTAACACCACACTTAACTGCGGCGCGGCAGAGGTGTAGGTGAAGTGAATTTGCGCGCGCATCTACTTGTTATCGTCAGTTGAACTTGGTAGCAATAAAATAACGATGATGACATAGGATTTATGAATATTTTTTTTTTATTTGTTTATGATTTGATTTATATACAAATCATATAGTAGCGCTTTCATCACTCGCGCTAGGTGTTGCATTGCATTCAAGTCGTCAGCTGACAATAGGTTCAAAGTTCAAACCTTATTCAAACTTATAAAGAACAATGTACCTAAGTAGGTAGGTACCTACCTATACTGAGACTACGAGAAGACGCTTTGTAGTAGCTTTAGGTACTTATTGGACATTGGTACCTATTGCATTTTCTTATTGTTCTGAATTTATGAATGTAACGTACACCACGTTACACCTTAAGTTCATAGTTCATTAAAATTTATTGTAAAAAAAATGTAGGCAATAAACTGACTTTTTATGACAAAAATGGTAGGTATGATTTAGACATTGAAATAAATCTAAAAGCATTTATATATATAAATAGGTAAGTAATAATTATTGTCTCTAAATACGAATACCTATACCTATGGACATGGCCGCCAATGAAGGGAAATTAAAAAAAAACTTCCGAATCTCGTAACCATAGCAACATCACAGTGTGGTTTCTATGGCAACCACTTCACCGTATACTCGTGCAGTGTTGCCATCTTAGCTACTTCGTAGCTAAGCTATTTTACAGTGTCAATCAATTTAATAAAACTTGTAGCTAGATTTTTTAGCTACTTTACACATGACGTAAATACTTTCGATATTTTTTAATAGGTCTAGGTAGAGTGCATCTGGAAGTATGAAATGATATAATATCTATGGTTTCATCAAATAGTTCCTTTGCCGTAATGCTCCATAGGTAAACTTTAACAACATTTTTATTGTGTTGTGTCATCAGTTTAATTAATTTAATGCTCGTGGAAAATGGCATTACCTATGAAAAGAAGTAGATAGACTAATTTGACAGGTGCAAATGTCAAACACCATATTAAAAAAACAAACAACAAAGATTTGAAATTAATAACTAGGATTCAAAAACGAAGTAGAAGTAGCATTTAGCTACTTTATTGGGTACAATCTGACGATCTAGCTACATTTAGCAGACCGTCTAGCTACTACCTGAAGGTAGCAGTTGGCAACACTGTTCTCGTGCCAGGCAGTGAGCTTGCGCGCGCTGCTACTTGCTAGTGTCAGTTGAACTTTTCGTAAGTTCATAAAATTATTGAAAACAAAATGTAGGCCAATAGAGGTAGTGACATTCCATAAATGGTTGGATTTAGACATTGAAATATCTAAAAGAATTGAAATAAATAGCTACTAAATTATTGTCTCTGAACTACGTGTCACGTTACATTCATAATATGTTCATAGTTCATTTATTGTAAAAAAAATGTACCTAGGTAATAAACTAACTTTTTATGACAAAAATAGTAGGTATGATTTAGACATTGAAATATATATAAGCATTTAAATAAATAAGTAAGTAATAATTATTGTCTCTAAAAAATACGAATACCTATACATATATGGACATGGCCGCCAATGAAGGGAAATTAAAAAAAAACTTCGGACTTCATGCGAATCTGGTAGTTAATTATTGAAAACAAAATATCGGCATTAGAGATACTGACTTTCCATAAACGGGTGGATTTAGACAATGAAATATCTAAAACCATTGAAATAAATAGCTAAGTACTAATTATTGTCTCTGAGCTCAGCTAGAATACGAATAGGCCATAACATGGCCGCCAACCGCCAATGAAGGAGAATTAAACCAAAACTTCAGCGCATAACGCGCATGCGCGAGGTGATCACCTCACTCGATTTGCACATATCATTCCACGCGATTCTGCTAAATCACTTCACTTGTGTGAGCCTGCGCGCGTTGGAAATGTCAGTTGAATTTAGTAATAGTAGTAACTTGAGCGCGTAACGCGCATGCGCGAGGTGATCATCTCACCCGATTGTCTTGTCTTGGAAACCATAATAATACCTCTTCAACGCAACGAGCCTGTGCGCGCGTTGCAAATGTCAGTTGAGGTTAGTAATAGTAGGTAATTACGATGATGATTAATTGATGAATATTTTGTTATCTATTTGCAACGCGTAGGTAGGTACCTAGTACCTAGATTTAGTCCGCACGTCTTTTTATTTAAATGACATTTACTTATGTAGGTTCCCACATAATTTGTGTGGGGTTAAATTGTATGGCCCGTCAGCCAGGCACACTTTTAGCACTCGATCACTGAATGCTTGGCCGCACTGGGGCACTGGTAGCAATGGTAGCGCGGTGCGGGAAGCGGCGCTGCTGGTTCGGGGACGCGCGCAATCTTGGCTGCAGTTCTGTCCGGTGTCCGCAGTCGAGCCGCGAGCGCGACTTCGTTCCGAGCGTTGTCGTGTCCAGTGTTTGTCAAATATGGATGAAGAAGACTTAGGTAGTTTTACTTGAAAATTCTTACTTTAAATGGCAATACGTGCGTGGTCAGCTCGAACTAGTACGAGATCCCAGCTACCGCGCGTTTTGCCGCTTGCTGCCCGCGCTCTTATTACGACCACTTGTGATAATTCTTTAATATGGACCCGAGCTATGGCGTGAGTTTGAGTGGCCCGCGCGCTCTCCGCGCCATGCAGCCACTCAAATGAAGTTTTTATGTTTGAGTAGGTATCTCGCGCTGCGTCTGCCCCGCGCCCCCTTTTGCAGTCTCGCCAAGCACTGATGACCGACCGAATCTCTCTTCATAATGAATAGATTTGGTTTCGTTACAACGCTGAACAACGTCGCACAGTCTTTACTGGACTCGATCCCCAATCGCTTCTTCAAACACATCGCGATTAGGTTATGGGATTGCGTTTATACAGGGTTATTGGTAAAACACCAGCAACCTCTTAAGGAGTCATTGTACTCATCATTATGAACAACTTTTACTATGGGAACAAATATGAAATCGCGAAAAATAAAAACAGCTGTTCCGTACATTTTGACGAGTTAAGCGAACATAAAATGTACGGAACAGCTGCTTTTTTTTCGCGATTTCATATTTGTTCCCATAGTAAAAGTTGTTCATAATGAGGAGTACAATGACTCCTTAAGAAGTTGCTGGTGTTTTACCAATAACCTTGTATAAATAAACAATCTAAAAATGGGTTCTTAATAACAATCTTTGTCGAAGCGCATTTTCTTTTGAATGTTTTATTTTATTTATTATAAGTAGGTATGGTTTCAGGCTATAAGGACTAGTCTAGGAAAACAATTGAGTAAGTAAAACAAAATTGAGTTTCTGACTGAATATCTGTTTTGCTATTTTATTTAAAAGCCTCCCTAAATGGTATTAATGTTTAGACCCTTAAATATTTGTTTTAAAATAATACAATATTATCAATAGAATTAGAATCAAAATATTATTAAAATCTCGATTATGATTGTAGGTAAATGTAATGCTTAGGCATCCCTAGCTTCAGTGACACTGACGGCTCACTCCACGCTCACTTCACTTAAATTTTCACGGTGTGATGGTTACAGAATCGACCGGCTGATCGATTTTTTTAAATAGTCTAGGAATTACTTAATTATTATTAGGTCTGATCTATTTCTGTTGATAATAAAGATCAAAGGAAAAAAAAACAAAATAAAACTCTTGTTTAAAACATTTAACTGTTTTTTTTTATAAAATTTAAAAAAAACTGTTTTTTTTCCAACCCTGTCCCTGACAATGACCCCTTAACAAACGGGTATGAAAAGATACACCTTAAGTAATGTGTAGGTAAGTGGGTACTGCCGCGGTGCTGCACTCCACGTCTGGGGCGCGTGTTTATGGTACTCGCGTTTGGTAATATGGCGCCAATCGTGACCATCTCGTTTCGTGTAGGTATATCGTTTGGTGCAGCGCGCCAGCACACCCGTAGCCCGCGAGGCCGCCATAAACCAGTGACAGTGTCATGTCGCACTCCCAGCTATACGAGGAGACAAAGGCAAGACGCCTGCGTCGGGTCTGTCTGTGCGTCGAGGTCGAGGGCCACCGGAGCCGCCCGCGCCCCCGCCGCCGCCGCACGGTGGATCGAAAATCGGCTGTAGAAGACATAGGATCTCGATTTCTTAAATGTTATTTTTTTTGCTGGAAATGACTTCTGCTGATCATTACTATGTACAAAAATGACACCCGAGTTAATTCTGCCCAAAAACGAAGGAAATATAATTTTTTTACGAAAAATTTGTATGAAGCTAGTATGAAAAATCGAATTATCTCCTAAACGGCATGTTTAACCGTAATATCCTTGGAGGTGGTCATAGTGCTAATTATTTATGATTTTTTGGTTGCCGATTTGACGAAAAATTTAATGCCGTTTTTTTAAAAAAAATCGTCAATATATTTTTATTTATTTTTACATATAAAACGATCCCTTTTAGTGTCCAAGTTACAAAGTTCGATATGTTATTAACCCAAATATTAAGAACACACAAAACAAGAAAAATTAAATAAAAAAATTGCCGTTTTTTGACACATTTTTATTAATTTAAATAAAAAAAGATTATCAAACTCTTATTTAAGTAACATAATTATAGGTAAAGTTATATTATATACAAAATAATTTAATTTAAGAAATTAATACTAAGCATTTCTAAAATAAAGTAAAATAAATAAAAAAAAGACAAAATATCATTAAATATTACAAAAAAAAACCCAAACAGACTCAAATACAAATTTACAAATATGTACATATTTTATATAATTTTTTTACAAATTTTCCTTATCACTCTCGTTGTCAGACTCCAATTCTGAGTCAGCATCCAGATTGGATATATCCAAAAACTCGAACTCAGTTTCCTGAAATTGAATTAAGTCGAGAGTTTCAGCAAAAAAGCTCTGCTTTTTCTTGGCATCTAACTTAGGCCTTTGTGCACTTAGCAAAGGATCCGAAGAAACAACAAGCATATTTAAAATGTCTTGATTGGAATCCTGCCTGCTTCTTTTCCGCGAATGATGTTCTCGAAACCTCCTAAAATCTTTGTTTCGAGACTCTGAGGCTTCTTCCGAGAGAGTCCCAATCGGCACAATATTATTTTTCTCGATTATGTCAGCCCCATAGATTAATAATTTATGAACGGTTGACGACATGTAGTACCAGTCGTATAATAATACGTACTTTTCTGCTGTTTTGCGGGCATAATCTCTAAATTTTATTATACCGACCTGCTCTCCAGATGTAATTGCTTGTAAAATTACAGCAAATCTTTTGATGAGGTCTTCATCCAAACCGGTTATAGCTGCGGTTTTATTAGGAAACTCAAAGAATTTTCTTGCAGTATTCCCGTCATTGGTGGTTCCCGAGCCTTGTTTTACTATATCAATCAACAGATTGAGCTCATCTTTGAATTTATTTTGAATTATTTTCTTCCTTGTCTGTAGCATTTCTTTGTGCTCATCACTTCTCGCTGCCCACCGTTTGAAGTCGAGCCTGTATGCAATGTGTAACAGACATTCCATACAATTTATACGGGCGTGTAGGGATGACAAGCCAAATTCATACAAGTCAGAACACACAATTTTTGATGTTACAGCATCTAAGCGGTTCATTTCTGTAGGCTTTGCTAAGCACAGGTAGCACGATGCATTTGATCTAGCTTCAGAAAGGTAAGTGCAAACTTTAGCGTCGATCATCGTCATCATTAGTTCATGAGTCACCCTATTATTATTATTGCACTCTGTGGGGATAATTCATCCATTTGTTTTTTCAGCTCAAGGACAACTGCTTCACTCTCCTTTACAAAAGTAAACTGAACTGGACGACAATACAAAACTGAGCATGGTTTTGGGTTCGTCCATAAGATGTTTTCTCCATCTGTCAGTTTAAGTGGCACCAAGGAGGTCATGAAAATGCTCGAGTCATCTTCCTCACCCTCCATTTTCTGCTTGTATCGGCTTTGGTTAGAAGCACCATCAAATCCCCACTTGGATATCAGCTTCAACTGCTTGTTATGCTCTTCCTTAGAAAGGCTTTGAAGGATTCTTGTAACTGTGATATCAAGTAAAGCTTGAAGTGTAATCCTAGCCGATGAATCAGTAACTGTCACTGATTGCTTCGGAGGGTAGCAATCAAGCTTAGTTTGTTGCACTTTATAGTAAGATGGATAAATATCCTTAGCACCTTCCCGAATGGCAGCCTCTCGCAACGTAATATATTTCCACTTTGAGAGTTTTAGCGAAAGAAGCAATCCAAGCGCCTTTTCTGACGTAAATATGATTGTTTTCGCTGGTTTCTTAAGCGTTTCATTTAATTTAGCGGATGCTTCAGGATAATTCATCATGTATTCGATGACAGAGGCGATATCTCCATGCCCTTCTTCTTTTAAACGTGCTGCAGCTGCATATGCCAATTCACTGGAATCTTCGCCTGTGTGTTCATCAGATCTTCTCTTTTTTTGTTTACTTCCCAGATCTTCGAATGGTTTACGGGATCTTTTCGTCATTGTTCCAATGGACGTTGATGTCAACGGTTCTGGAGAGACTGAGGGCGCTCTTGGTATCTCATCAACACTTGGTTCTTGATTAACTAAAGTTTGCACAAAACTCGGCCAATCAATATTTGCTCCCAACCAATTCTCGTACTTTCTCCTGAAATTATCAAGGAATCGGTTGGATTTCTGCCACCTTTGTAAAGCGGCTCGCGTAAATCTCCGACAAAATTCTTTGAGAAAAACACGATCTTCGTCAGACAGGCAATCGCCTATGCGGGATACAACTGCACTGAACAATACTTCAGAACAAAAAAGTCTAAATTCGTTTCATATGAAAAAACAAATAAAAATATTATGACGATTTTTAAAAAAAAACGGCATGAAATTTTTCGTCAAATCCGCAACCAAAAAATTATAAATAATTAGCACTACGACCACCTCCAAGGATATTACGGTTAAACATGCCGTTTAGGAGATAATTCGATTTTTCATACTAGCTCCATACATTTTTTTCTTATAAGAATTATAACTCTTCCATTTGTGCACACATTTACTTCATATGACATTTTATAGAACAGTAATGATCAGCAGAAGTCATTTCCAGCAAAAAAAATAACATTTAAGAAATGGAGATCCTATGTCTTCTACAGCCGATTTTCGATCCACCGTGCGCCGCCTGCCCGAGGAGACACGCTTGCTTGGGCTGGATGAGGGCTGTGCCGTCCTGTACTATTAGGGCAAGTGAACGGTGGCGGCGGCGTCAAGGGCACAGAGGCTATAGACAAAATCCCTTTTCTGTAAGCGTTAACGCCAACGGAAAGATCAATTGTATGGACTTGACATTAGCTTTAGAGATGTCACATGACTGCTACTGTCAACTCCATACAATTTGATCTTTCCGTTGGCGTTAACGCTTACAGAAAAGGTATTTTGTCTAGGCCCCCAGGACCTCTCGCACGCTCCTGTCTTGAACCTTTCGTTTTCAATAATCATCTACTTACCTACTTACATAACTATAATAACCTATATCGTTTCATATCTGCAGTGAGATAGGTAGACTTGAGTAATGTAGCTTTAACAACTAGGTACCTAGAAAGCCTTTTCTACCTCTAAACCTGTTTTTTCTGTTCCGTGCTCTAAACATTGACGGAATAACATACTACCACAGAGCAGAAAATCGTTGCCGAGGCTTCCCGTGATCCGAGAGCCTAGACAAGCGACAATCGCTTCGAAAGCGTTTCGTATTTCTACGACTTTCAACAGGATTGACTTATGCTTTTCAACAGCTTATGTCAGTCTTATATATTTTTGCCTTTTCTATCATCGTTATCGGTGATAGAATGTGACGTTGTGTAGGGCCTCTGTGCCTTCTTGCCTATTTCTTTCCGCTAGTGATCATAATGTAGGTTTTTATTCCTACTATCCTACTAATATGTATTATAAATCTGAAAATTTGTGTGTATGGCTATGGATGTGTTACTCAATCACGCAAAAACGGCCGAATGGATTTGGATGAAATTTGGCAAACATGGTTTATAACCTGGACTAACACATAGGATACTTTTCATCCCGATATTCCCACGGGATCGAGACTTACGCGGGTGAAACCGCGGGGCGCAGCTAGTAATATTATAAATGTGAAAGATTTCACCCGCGTAAGTCTCGATCGTATTAGTTAGAAGTTAGATACGACTCTCATACGACTCTTTCAACGGGTAACATTATTTTAACAAACGTTTTGTTTACTGGACCTATCACATTTTGTTTACATTTTTCTGTCCAACTGTACCTTTTTTGGATACATTTCAAAGGAATTGCCGCAAGGGGCGAATCGATACACCAAAATAATTAAAAAAGGGGCGAGTGGAACATTTTAATCGATAGGGGCAAGATCCGAGGGGCGAGCGGAGCCTACACCCCGTGAACGAGTACCTAACGTAAATAACGTATGACTTTCAGAACCGCGGCAGAACGAGCGCGGCAGCGTGCGGCATGGAGTGCGGCGTGGCGGCGCCGGCGGGAGGCTATCCCACGCCTCCCGCGCACGCGCACCCCGCGCTCTCCCCCACCGAGCGCTCACCCGCCAAGTCCGGCCTGCACGTCAACTTCAGTGACAAGGGAGAAGTAAGTTCTATGCACCATGCACCGCCAGCCAGGGCTTGAAAACGTTACCAATTCACATTAAAAGTAACGTTAAATAACGGTATTTCCGTAGAGATACTTCGATATCGGTACGATTTGGTAGCGTTACTTAGTAGCATAACAAAATAATAACGTTATAAATCTTGGTAAAAATTACCGGTATTTTTAACGTTATTGTAAAAATAGCGGTAACAAATTACCGGTATTATGTTTGTTATTTTATGCGACGTTGCCTGCCCGTTTTCTCAAAGGAGGCCGGCGCGAGCCCCTCTTATACGCTGTCGGCGCTGTTGCCATTTCGTTTGTCGTCTTCTATAATCTCACGGCAGTCGCTCGCGCTTACAGAACACGCTCGCGAATTATTAGGTATTCGCGAATTATTAGTACTTGTTTTAGTCACGATTACGAAAAGAAATGTCGTCTATAGATATTTTGAAATAAATGAACAAAAACACAGAATAGCAAAGAGAATATTAAACACGTAAATAGTCGTACTGCACAGTCTGAGCGTCGATGCATAGTCCACTCAACGAGGAAATGATTGTTTGGAGACTACCGAATAATTCAAATATATAAATCGCTTATAAATCTCTGTGAATATTTCCTCAGACTGAAATACTTTCTGTGTACGTAAATATGTACTATTTAGAATAAGTATGTAAAGGAATCCAATATTTTACCGATTTCAGAGATACCCCAAATTTAACTTTTAACATTTTGTACTATAATTTCTACTGACAAATTGCTCTGCTAATTGTTATTTTATGCTTTTATGTCCTTAAATACACAGCATTGTTTGGTTATCCAAAATATTTTAATTTTTTTTTTTGCTAGCTACGTAATGTGAAAAATTACTCCGTCAATTATTATACCTTTACTAGTCTTCTGATTTTATATTATAAAAGATGTATCAATAATCCAACAAATTTTCGAACTTTCATATATATTATCGATACTGGAAATATGAAATAACGTAAGGTACAATTTGTCGAAAATGAGTTATATATATCATTGGATTCGGAATTTCTTGCTCTATCGCTTGGTATATTTAAAATCTCGATATCTCAAAGAAAATGTCCCTTACATCACATATTTTCCGTAGGCATAGACCATTTTTCTTCTAGAAACTGGCTGTATATGACATTTTAAATTAATATTTTTGTAAAAACTAATGTAAGTCTCTTTACTCGCAGTTTTTGGTATTTACATTTAAACAAAATCGAGTACATTTTACAACAGGTCACATAAGTTATTCCATAATTTGAGATTATGATTATTATGCCTTATACATTAATGTTCCTGGGTAGGTACAAATATCATGTCCCTTACATTAAATTGCGTACGTTAATTTGTCAGCATCGAAAATAACGAAAAAATAATGAACTGTCCTTTACATCACATTGGACTGCGTGATCCGTACAATTCCTCAAAACTTACCGAAACGAATTTTATTATGCCTCTCTGTCGCACACGATAAAAGGTAACTTGTCTGAGCTAGATAGCAATATAGATTGTGTGTGTTATTTTTTCGTATTTCACCGGCAATCATGCGCCACGTGCATCGATAATTGTTTACGTGCGTCTAAAAGTAACAATAACGCGGTTTACTCGCTGTTTACGTTATGACTCGCGTGTGAACTCTTTGCATACCACTGAGATAGGCTTCGACCAATTAATCTTACCCACGCGCTCGTGAATCATTGCCTGGTATCGGTCCTAGTCCACTCCACGTTCCCGAAACCTCTTCGGTACGACCGACGACTCCGCAGCAGGAGCGGGCTCAGGTCCCCGTGCGCCACATAGCCTGAGGGTGATAAGTCGGTGGTCACTGCAGTGCTCATGCACTCTCCAGTCGGTGACGTCGACCCCTCGCGTGGTAAACGGTACGTCTATGTTGTCGCGGCACCGAGTACCAGAGGGGTGAGTGGGCATTCACGTCCACGCCAGCAAGCACCCGTTGTCCCCTTAGGTTTCCCAGTACTTTGGTAAGGTGCTCCAAGTGGGTTGATAATTTCCTCAGAGTACTGGATATACGCACTCACGACGTGCACTGATGAGTCCTTCTAGGCTATGCTATGTGGCGTGTTAGCATGATCCTCCGTTGTGCCGAAAATACTGCAGCATTAATTTTGAAATAAATATATGTTAAAGTTGAGGATTGATAGGTCCTATGTGTGGTGAACACACGATTACATAAAAAAAAATCTATAGAAAAAATTCCAAGATACCTCTAAACCGAACTATAAACCGCTGGTATTCAAAAAATACTTCAAATCAGATCATGAAATTTTGCATAATAACTGAAATAACTATTAAGCAGGTCTTATGTGTTTTTTTTTAAATTACCATTATTTTCACCGAAAAAGCAATTACCTAAACATTTCGAGGCTTCCCAGTCACTAGCATCACTCTGTCTCGCTCTCACTCAGGTCGCGAGTAGTATGGTGCGAGCGAGATAAAATCTAAGGTAGGGTACAAGAGATCATAAGAGATCTTTACTTTGAAAAACTCTTAAGTTTTATTTCCTATAATGTCCCTTACATCAATGCTGTTCATTTATATCTCAAATTTTGTTAACGTATGTCACCCGTATTCTTTATTATTTAATGTAAGGGACATGCTATCTTTTAAACTATAGGCTTTATTGAAATTTTGCTATTTTAGCTTAAAAGAATGAAAAAATCTAAGAAACTTTGTACTAGACACTTTTTACATAAAACATATATGTAGTTAAAAAAATATAGTCAGTTTTGTAAAAAATATATCTTATTTTCGCTCTCCTGAAAACCTTAGGTTTGTCCCTTACGTTATTTCATATTTCCGGTATCGTTATGTTCGCTGATTTATGCTAGAGCGTAAGGGACCACTCGGAGCTGCGCTGCCACACACTTATAGTGTAGGCGAGTTTGGTGGCCACCGTTATTACAAATATTTTTTTATCTTAATACTTTCGCGGACAGTGAATGAGACAATTGAAGTTTTATTATTATTACGTCTATAGGCGTTTACTGCCCGCGAAAGTGTTAAGTTTACACTAGTCTGGAAGAATGACCTTCCATACAAACGTAGTATGGTGATTACTCTTCTGTTTGACACTGTAAGTTCAAAACTAAAAGTTATGTCAATTTTTCTTGTCATTATCTAGCCTTGTATGGAAGAATTTTAACTCATCTTCACCTTGCTTTTCACATCTACACTTTAACTTATGTGAATATTTCCTCACAGAAAGAAACGTCAAAACGGACTTCTTAGACTGTCGCGAGTCTAATGATGAGTACAATGACCCCTTAAGAGATTTCGTGTATGAAAAGATACACCTTATACAACGTGTAACGTTAAATGCGCAAAACCTGAAAATAGTTTGATCAGAATAACGAGCAGAATCAATTGAACCACTTTATAATATTGGTGACATTTAAAAAAAAATCTTCATTAAAAACGTTGCCGTGTCTATTTATTAATAGGTCAAGCCAGCGCGGCACAGCAGCCCGGTGACGACCCCTCCGTCGATAGAGCGTCGTCGCAGACGCAAGAAACAATCAGAATTGCCAGTAAAACTAAAACAGCACATAAAACCTTTACAATTTTTCTAATGGTTTTGTTTCTCAATAGGTCAATTGAATTAAAAATCAGTAGGGGGTCTGAGTTTTTGCGCATTTAACGTTACACGTTGTATATATCTCTTTGCGACACAAAATTCGTGCGGTGGACTCACCGCTAATTTGCAGTGGGAAGCCAACTGTGAATATAACCGCACGCGTTTTATTCATCTCAATGCGCGGACTTCTTTGACATTGCATATTTGACAGATTTTGCGGTTATCCATTTGATTTATGCCTTATGATTTATTAACACGTATGACTCCGGATTTTTAATTTTTCTGTCTATGATGTCTTGTTAGTTGACTATTTTGTCGCAGTTGGGTTTTAGTTTTATCACTTTTATTTTTATGTACGTATTTATTTATTGATATGGCACTTCGCGGCGTTAAGTTTAAATTCCATGTAATAGGGGGCGAGCCAATTGCCATCAACCGGGTACAAATCCAGACTCCAGGCTGCTACCAAGCAATCCCAGATAGAAAGACCAAATAACACTTTTCCCCACTTGTGAATCGAGCCCAGGAGACCTCATGCTCAGCAGTAGCGTTTGCGACCACTAGCCCTACGAGGCATTTTTCATAATATCACCGATGAAATATGGTAATAAATAGTTTGGTTTCGTAACAAAAAATACACTATGTGAATCTAGAACCCTGAGATCTTCTCTCTCTTGGAGATCGTCAAAAAGCATCATATGAGCCCAAACTCAATCGTTTTACTAGTACTAGTAGCCACTTAAAAATTACACTGTCCACCTTCTGGCACCATCTTCAGACCCTCGACACCAAGTCAAATATATTGGACTCATATCACATGAGGCCAAACTAGGGAAGTTTAGTAGCCACAGTTTTCTAGTAACCACTGGAGAATTCCAGTATCTATCTCTTGGCTCCATCACCAGATACTCGTTACCAAGCTCAATCTATTGGACTTGTGAAAACGAATCATATGAGCCCAAACTCGAGGGGTTTACTAGTAGCCACTGAAGAGTTGCACTATCCACCTCCTGGTTGCATCATTTAGATCAGCTTCCAGATTCCAAATTATAGTATTGTTATCCGAACTACATCAAAATGGTTGGGTCCAAGGTTTCATTTCAAAACGACAATTAGAAGTTGATGAATTACGTTAAAGATACCGTTACATAGATGTGAATGTGATTCTAGAACCCCGAGAACTTCTGACTCTCGGGGATCGTTTTACGTTTCGACAACACAAAGCTTACGAGTATTTGTGACATACTATGTTTGCCCTACCTCACCATGCATGAATTATTTTAATCGACTCTTGATGTTTTGTAGTATCCTCTTATTTTAAATGCAATAACATAAACACTAACGCCGGGTCAATAGGACTTCAGTGGTGGCGCGGACTCTACACACATTTATAACGGTGAACTTTTGATAGGTACCTAATCGGTGAGAGAATGTCAGTGACAAAATTAAGGAACTTTGACCTGCAATAGTTCTTTAACTACAGGTTCAAATTGAATGTAATTTGGCAATATACCTTGTTAAACTAAGCCCTCTTGGTAACTGAACTGGCTCTTAGCTTTATCCACAACCAAGGTACAGGAGGTCGAAAATGTTCTGAATGGCTTCTAGAGAAGATGGTACGGCTGTGCCTTTGTGTTTGTTTTGCTCGGCTTGGCGGAGGCACTGCCGTGCCCCCCGATATAATTTTTATTTTGGAACGTAAACCGTCAAACAGACGAGTAATCAACATACTACGTTTGTATGGAAGAATGACCGACTAGTGTAACCTTAAGATAAAAAAATAAAAATGTAATAACGGTGGCCACCAAACTCGCCTTCACTAAAAGTGGCATCGCAGCTCCGAGCGGTCAAGTGAAGGTCAACCCTTTCGCTCTAGCATAAATCAGCGAACCCTAAAATATACACCGTGACATTTTAATCGTCTTACAAAGGTGGTCCACTCAATGTATCCGACATAAAAAACCTCCAGACACGATTTTTTTTTTTTACAATTAATTAATATAATAGGTACAAAGAAAAATAAATATTGCATTAGAATTCTGAAACATCCTGTTATTAATGTTTACGTATCAAGGCTCTTACACACTGGGGCGATTCGCCACGCGACGCGAATCTGCGAAATAATATCCGTAGAACAATTTCTATGAAAACGCGCGCGACCCAACACACAGGAGCGAAATTCGCTCCGCGAAACAGATCTGCGCGATTCGCAGCGCCACACCAACTTTAGGAACATTTTGTATGGATTCGCCGCGAATTCGCCGCGAATTTCGCGGCGAATTCTGTGGCGGGCGCGACGCGAAACACGGAGGTATATAAGGCAGTGCATTCCGAGCTGAGCTCAGTAGTAGACGATCATCGTCTGAGGACGAAGGCAGGTCTGTGCGTGTTTGCTGAGCACGGGGTGCTAGGTTCGATTCCCCGGTCGGTCGACATTGCCCAACCTAACCTAAGTCTGACAAGGGACCTAAGACAACAACAACCAATCTTGCCAAGGGGTACCTACCGTGTGCCCAGTACTTACAGTTACTGGGTTGTGGAGGTCAGACAGGCAGTGGCTCCATGTAAAATACTGGTATCCAGCTGCATCCGGTTAGACTGGAAGCCAATCGAACATAGTTGTAAAAAGGCTAGGCAGCGTCTTTTCAGTAATATTAATATTAGACTGATAAAAAAAAAATTGTACACACGGCTACACATCAAGCTATACATTTCCAGTATAAGCTGACCTCGCTTGGTACGAAAATCCTATACAATGCAAGATCATAAACCTCCTGTTTTCTTCGCCGTAATCGGGTAAAAACAAGTAGGTACTTAGGTAAGCAAAGGAGTGGTGACCCAGTGTTATCAGCCCGTGACTTATAAGTTGTAGATCGTGGGTTCGAACCCAGCCAGGCGCTTTACTTTGTGTAAATCATCACCACTGCTCTCAAAACTGTGAAGGAAAACATCGTGATCATGAGGCAACCGGCATGTCCTAGAACCTAAAATTCGAAGACATAATAGGTACCTACCTAGGTTAGTTCCAATCATAGAAATATATTTCTTATGTCTATGATTCCAATACAATATATATACCTACTCTTATGTATGTAAATTAGGATAATTTCCAAAAGGCCATAAAAACGTGTTGCATTGCAGCCGAAAGCACACTTATTTTCCGAAATCACATAGGTAAATTGAAAACTAAATAAAAATGTCTTCATTTTAAAATAAATAAGTACCTACTGCGAAAAGCACGACCGAATTTGCCAGTTTCCTCATCGTGTGTTCAAGCGTAGGTACCTACCTAACTACTTAGGTTAGGTTGGGTTATGTCGACCGACCGGGGAATCGAACCTAGCACCCCACGCTCAGCAAACAGGCACAGACCTGCCTTCGTCCTCCGACGAAGATCGTCTACTACTCAGCTCAGCTCGGAATGCATCGCCTTTTATACTTTCATAATATTCAAGGCGAATTCGCGCGCGATTCGCCGCGCTACACCAACTGAATTCGCGGCCATTCCATTTTGTGTTGTAACGCCATACAGTATGTTTCATTTTGTGTTGTAGCGCGCCGAAGCCGCGAATTCGCGGCGTATTCGCGGCGACGCCATACAAAATGTTCCATTTTGTGTTGTAACGCCATACAATAGGTTTCATTTTGTGTCGTAGCGCGGCGAATCGCCGCGAATTTCGCGGCGAATTCTGTGGCGGGCGCGACGCGAAACACGGAGGTATATAAGGCAGTGCATTCCGAGCTGAGCTCAGTAGTAGACGATCTTCGTCTGAGGACGAAGGCAGGTCTGTGCGTGTTTGCTGAGCGCGGGGTTCTAGGTTCGATTCCCCGGTCGGTCGACATAACCCAACCTAACCTAAGTAGGTAGGTACCTACGCTTGAACACACGATGATTCCCCGGTCGGTCGACATTGCCCAACCAGTCTTGCCATGGGGTACCGTGTGCCGAGTACTTATAGTTACTGGGTCGTGGAGGTCAGACAGGCGACTCGCTCCATGTAAAATACTGGTATCCAGCTGTATCCGGTGAGACTGGAAGCCAATCGAACATACTTGGAAAAAGACTAGGCAGCGTTTTTTGCGGTAATATTAAATAATTTTGCAACCCATGCTGACCCGTGCACAGTGCTTATGTGTGCGTTGTTGATCTTTATCCTTACGCGTCCTGTTCGATTCAATATGCACTGCCGCCATGGCTACGTGTCATTTTAATAATCTATCGAAAAATGGGTTTTGCGAATCAAGCCAGTCTAAGCCTAAGCTGACTTCACATTATATTAGGCTTGCCGTACAACAAGAGGTCGGCATAAAGGTACCTACTGGAAATGTGTAGCTTGTTTGTGAAAATAAACTGTTTCGGCCTGCGCCGCCTGGCAACACAGTCGTGCGGCGGGCCGACGCGCGGTACTTCGCGCCACCTGCGCGAGCCCGCGAGCCAATGGCAGGGAAAGCCCCGAGCTGCGGGAGATGCGCGGGATTTCGTGCCACTCCACGCGATCCAATCACAGCGCGCCTATATCACGCCACCCTGCGCGAGCCAACGGCAGGGAAGCTTCGAGGGGCGCCAGAGGGCGCGCGCGCCGGCGACGCGAGCGGCGGAGGCCTGGTGGTGGTGGGGATCGGGCACACGGGCACTTGCCTTTGCGCCCCATCAGCAATGGTCGACGATAACGATAATAATATTGTAACGGGTCCAGAGACGTAAGGGGGATGCGCTAGGTTGGCCCGCGAAATTCAAATTTTCTTACGTTTTTTGCAATTTGGAGTTCAGTATCAGGTTGTATGTTGATCTAAATATTATTAGCGCTCGTAACAAATATGGATTTACAGAATTATGAACATTAAAATCAGCAATACAACTCTCTAAGCTCATGAAAGTGTATTGAATGACTATTTTATGAAATCATAAATTATAATACATAATAACGAGCAATAATAGACCAACTTACATTTACAATGAAAGTTTGTTCTTGTGTTAAATTCATCCCAACTACGGAACCCATTGTGAGTGGTCCAACACGCGGATCGGATAGACTGGAAGCTGACCTCAAATTAGTTGGGAAAACGCTAGACAGCTGACAGACTATTCAAAGTGAATTAAATCAAAAGCAAAATAGTAAGTCATTGCAATCTGACTCTTATCTCATTATCTTAAGTTATAAATTAGGATGTTTGACGAACTTTACTAAAAAACAATAATTTCTACATTTCAAACTAAAAAGTCCTCGCAAATATCAATCATTCGAATTTATACCTTATTGCAACTGTATAAGAATAACATGCACTGACCTCGGAGGTTATCAATATTCTGATGTTTTTGTTTTTATGTATGACTAGCTGTGCCCCACGCTTTCTTCTCAGAGTAGTCAGATAGGAAACGCCGACCTCATCTAGGTTATTTTTACAACTTTTTAATATGACGTGTAAAAGTGATTCCAATATCCTATTTACAGAATAAACAATTTCATTTCATTTCATAGGTCTCGATCCCGTGGGAATATAGGGATAAAACGTGTCCTATGTCCAGGTCATGGTCTACCCGTGTGCCCATCGTCTCCTCTCTAGAGTGGGGAAAGTCGCGGCGGCGGTGGCGCGGGGCGCCGGCTTCGAACGGTTCGCGTATTATGTTTTTATTAAACTCGTGATAACTTCAAAATTAAATGTCCGATTCGAATGAATTAAAAAGCATTTTACTGCTACATAAATACCCTTGATGTTAAAACTATTTATTTGAATAAGAATTAATATTATTTTAATAAAACTCCTTCGCAAATAATGCATTAATTTCGAACAAATTTGATTACCATTAAAAAGGTTATAGTGAGTCAATCTTAAACGATAGACATAATATGCCGTCGCGGACTTTTTTTTAGAACTTTTAAAGAGGAACAATTCCATCATACATGATATTTATATTTACGTAACATAAACCGTTTACGCAGCGCACGCAACGGTCAACGGAAGCTCTCAAAAAGGAATATTTTTTCCCGTTTTTGCAACATATTTCATTTATGCTCCGCTCCTATTGGTCGTAGCGTGATGTTATATAGCCTATAGCCTTCCTCGATAAATGGACTATCGAACACAAAAAGAATTTTTCAATTCCAACCAGTAGTTCCTGAGATTAGCGCGTTCAAACAAACAAACAAACTCTTCAGCTTTATAATATTATAGTATAGATATAGTATAGATTATAATATTAGTATAGATAGTATAGATAATGTATGTCCGGGCATAACTCCCGTCTACGCGCGGTCGGACCAATCTGTTAGAGGAGGCGCCGCTGACGCGTGCGCTGCGCACGCTCAACCTCATAGCGAATGAGACGGACTTATTCAGTTCACAAGGAATACATTGTTTATAATTTGTTATAGATGTTAAGTTAAGCGCATCTATCGCATTGGGGTATCCTGTAACGGTAGATGTAAGTAATAAATAAATAAATAAAATACACGAGATTTGCAAAATTCTGTTTTTGTTTGAAATGGTAAAATACCTATACTTCCGAGAGTGTCCCATTGTCATCAGGTCAAGATCTGATGATGAGATCCTGGAGAAATTGAGGGAACTCTTCAAATATTATAGGCACACCTATAGCGATTTCGATATTTTTTATACTTAGTACATCTTTCGGAAAGCATGATTTGATGGAGTGGAACTGATGATGAACACCACAGATGGCAACCGGAAATACTCAACAATAAGTAAGAAGTATGTATTTCATGGGTTGCGATTCGATTATACTTTTATTAATATGATTGCCAAGCAATTCATGCTCGTCACAGTGTACATAATTTAAAGGGTGAATTGGAGGTGATGGTGAAGTACCTACCAGGAGAACTGGAGAAATCCTCAACCATTAAGGTCCCTGTATCGGGAAAAGCAATAGGTATTTTGTAAAAGGTAATGAGCAATTGACATTAGGCTATTGTAACTTGGATAAATTACAAATTGACCCACTAAAAAGCGTAAAAATGTTTTTTAACAAACTTTATCACTTTACTCACTAATACCTACTTAAGGCCCGCGTTGAAATTGTCTGCGTTCGCTGTAGCAGCAGAGCGAGCTTAAGGGGGATGCGCTAGGGTAGCCCGCGAAATTAAAATTTTCTTACGTTTTTTTGCAATTTGCAGGTCAGTATCAGGTTGTATGTTGATCTAAATATTATTAGCGCTCGTAACAAATATGAAATTACAGAATTATAAACATTAGAATCAGCAATACAACTCTCTAAGTTCATGAAAGTGCCAAATGTCATGATTTCATGAAATAGTCATTCAATACACTACACACTAATACACAATCAACATACAACCTGATACTGACCTGCAAATTGCAAAAAACGTAAGAAAATTTTAATTTCGCGGGCTACCCTGGCGCATCATCCTTAAGAGCGCTAGGGCTCCGCTAGCAGACGAGTGCGTGATATTAGCTGTGCGAGAGTCAATTCAAGTAGGTACGACGTTTGAACGCGAACGGCTGTTGTGTTACAAGGTTACATAATACATCAAGTCCCAGGGACTAGTTCTACTTGCGACCACGACCAACGAGACAGTTTGTAGGTAAGTACTTACTTAGTTACTATAATTATTTTTGATTGGATCACTTCATTACACATTTAAAGTTATCACTGAGTATTTGTAAACATTACGCTTTTAATCCCCAAAGGGTTAGACAGTGGTGTAGGTACCTATATGTATCTAGTACACCCGCATTTCACCAGAGGTACCTTACCTATTCTATTATACATAGGTACTTAGTGAGCATAATAAATTATTAACTCACGGAGTTTTGGAAATACATAAGTAGGTAAATTAAAAACAAGTAGGTACTTTGGTAAGCAAAGGAGTGGTGACCCAGTGTTATCGGCCCGTGAATTACGAGTTGTAGGTCGTGGCTTCGAACCCAGGCAGGCGCTTTACTTTGTGTAAATCATCACCACTGCTCTCAAAACGGTGAAGGAAAACCATCGTGATCGTGAGGCAACCGGCATGTCCTAGAACCACCAGAACTTCGAAGACATAATAGGTACCTACCTAGGTTAGTTCTAATCATAGAAATATATTTCTTATGTCTATGATTCCAATACAATATATATACCTACTCTTATGTATGTAAATTAGGATGATACTCTTGTGTCTGCAAATTACCTCTTTACTCATAAGAAGGCCATAAAGGAACGTGCATTGCAGCCGGAAGTACACTTTTTTCCGAAATCACAATTGGAAACTAAATAAAAATGTCTTCATTTTAAAATAAATAAGTACCTACTGCGTAAAAGCACCACCGAATTTGCCAGTTTCCTCATCGTGTGTTCAAGCGTAGGTACCTACCTACCTACTTAGGTTAGGTTGGGTTATGTCGACCGACCGGGGAATCGAACCTAGCACCCCACGCTCAGCAAACAGGCACAGACCTGCCTTCGTCCTCCGACGAAGATCGTCTACTACTCAGCTCAGCTCGGAATGCATCGCCTTTTATACTTTCATAATATTCAAGGCGAATTCGCGCGCGATTCGCCGCGCTACACCAACTGAATTCGCGGCCATTCGATTTTGTGTTGTAACGCCATACAGTATGCTTCATTTTGTGTTGTAGCGCGCCGAAGCCGCGAATTCGCGGCGTATTCGCGGCGACGCCATACAAAATGTTCCATTTTGTGTTGTAACGCCATACAATAGGTTTCATTTTGTGTCGTAGCGTGGCGAATCGCCGCGAATTTCGCGGCGAATTCTGTGGCGGGCGCGACGCGAAACACGGAGGTATATAAGGCAGTGCATTCCGAGCTGAGCTCAGTAGTAGACGATCTTCGTCTGAGGACGAAGGCAGGTCTGTGCGTGTTTGCTGAGCGCGGGGTTCTGGGTTCGATTCCCCGGTCGGTCGACATAACCCAACCTAACCTAAGTAGGTTGGTACCTACGCTTGAACACACGATGATTCCCCGGTCGGTCGACATTGCCCAACCAGTCTTGCCATGGGGTACCGTGTGCCGAGTACTTATAGTTACTGGGTCGTGGAGGTCAGACAGGCAGTCGCTCCATGTAAAATACTGGTATCCAGCTGTATCCGGTTAGACTGGAAGCCAATCGAACATACTTGGAAAAAGACTAGGCAGCGGTTTTTGCGGTAATATATTATTAAGTAATTTTGCAACCCATGCTGACCCGTGCACAGTGCTTATGTGTGCGTTGTTGATCTTTATCCTTACGCGTCATGTTCGATTCAATATGCACAGCCCTATGCACTGCCGCCATGGCTACGTGTTATTTTAATATCTATCTAAAAATAGGTTTTGCGAATCAAGCCAGTCTAAGCCTAAGCTGACTTCACATTATATTAGGCTTGCCGTACAACAAGAGGTCGGCATAAAGGTACCTACTGGAAATGTGTAGCTTGTTTGTGAAAATAAACTGTTTCGGCCTGCGCCGCCTGGCAACACAGTCGTGCGGCGGGCCGACGCGCGGTACTTCGCGCCACCTGCGCGAGCCAATGGCAGGGAAAGCCCCGAGCTGCAGGAGATGCGCGGGATTTCGTGCCACTCCACGCGATCCAATCACAGCGCGCCTATATCACGCCACCCTGCGCGAGCCAACGGCAGGGAAGCTTCGAGCGGCACTAGAGGGCGCGCGCGCCGGCGACGCGAGCGGCGGAGGCCTGGTGGCGGTGGGGCTCGGGCACACGGGCACTTGCCTTTGCGCCCCATCAGCAATGGTCGACGATAACGATAATATTGTAACGGGTCCAGAGACTTAAGGGGGGTGCGCTAGGTTGGCCCGCGAAATTCAAATTTTCTTACGTTTTTTGCAATTTGGAGTTCAGTATCAGGTTGTATGTTGATCTAAATATTATTAGCGCTCGTAACAAATATGGATTTACAGAATTATAAACATTAAAATCAGCAATACAACTCTCTAAGCTCATGAAAGTGTATTGAATGACTATTTCATGAAATCATATTATAATACATAATAACGAGCAATAATCGACCAACTTACATTTGCAATGTAAGTTTGTTCTTGTGTTAAATTCATCCCAACTACGGAACCCATTGTGAGTGGTCCAACACGCGCGGGCTTTAGACTACCCGTAACGTAGCGACTGCCAAAGATCTACGTAAGACAGCCGGGACCAACACTGCTGCATAACGTGCTTCGGCACGGAGGGGTCTCGTTATGTAAAGGCCTATTCAGATCAGCGATATCGCTGTCGCGCTCGGTAGCGATAGGTACTGGTCCAAAGTGCCTAACCCTGAAGGTGAACCAGTATCGTGACAGCGATATCGCATAAAATAACTAAATGCTTGGAGGTACTGATTCCAGATTTAAATCATTGTAAATGTAATCTATAGAAGTAGGTAGGTACCTACCAGTTGGATTTCAATTCCTTGGCAATTTCCTACCATAGTTTGTCCTTGTGCCTGTTGTCCTTATAGTAAGGACTCCTCACGTCGTACAATACAGACTTCGCCCGAACTAAGGATATTAAAAGTTCTATATTCATGATCCGAACTGTTGATGAACAATTAAAATTCGATTGTGTCTCGTTAGTGACCGTTGGAGGTTTGTTTCACGAATTACTCTTCTTGTCAACTGTAACGGTTCGCGCACAGAACTTAATTTCAGCTCGGAGGTCGTCGGTCGAACTCGGGCGATCAACAGACGAACGACTCAGAGATTGTTTATAGATTTATTAGATTTCTCGTCAAATTAAATCACAATAATATTTTATTTATTTTTTTAAATATGTTCCAATTTTTAATTCAGCAGGGATCATGAAATGAAAATAAAAAGTTGTAATATTTTATGAAAAATCGCTCTTTCCTTTCGATAGGTACGCCATCTTTTCTGCACAACTTGTGTTGAGCTAAATCGGAATTGATTGAAGTCATCAAGACATCAACTGATTAATGAGTCGAATATAATATTTTGTGGGAAATAACACAGATGAGTACCTACATATAAAAGGTATTTATTTAAGGTTGATGAGCTAGGTTGGCCCGCGAAATTCAAATCTCCATACGTTTTTTGCAATTTGATGGTCAGTATCAGGTTGTATGTTGTTCCAAATAATATTAGCGCTCGTAACAAATATGGATTTACAGAATTATAATTATCTAATTGAATCGATCGATTTGTTTATTGTTTTCAGTGCAACTGCAAAGCTCTACAATCATGATCTTAAATGTAGTAGTAGTTCCATTACAATTCGCTAGATGGCGTTAATGTAAACAATCCCTCAAATAATTCAAAGACGTGTTAATTTATAAAATTCACCCTCTCCATATGTGGCTTCCAATTCCCTGAACTGGAAGCCACATATGGAGAGGGTTAGATCTAAACTGACTTCGCTCACTGGAGCCCTACGGAGTGTTGTCCGATGTCTTCCACGACAAGTCCGCTACAATATATCTATATAACACTCTTATAAAACCTCACGTGGACTATCTAATAGAAGTATGGGGCACAGCGGCCAAAACCAATATTGAAACACATAGTGCTACAAATAGCACAAAATAAGTTAATAAAGACACTCTTCCAATATGATTATAGTACACCAACACAAAAAATATACAATGAAACGAAGTTAATGAACATATCACAAACTTACATATATAATACTTGCATCTTAATAAGAAAAATACTTAATAAAAACATTCACACACAAATACATTTTACAAGGAAACATCAAATACATAAAATTGGGCTTAGAAGTGCAAATGACATACAACTATACACACCACGCACCAGCTATGGCAGAAGGAATGTGATGTACGAAGGTGCTGCATTGTATAATGAACTACCAAATAATATAAAAAACTCAAAATCCATGGCAATATTTAAGAAACACTTAACACTAAATTTGATTAATAAAAAATAAAGAGAGGGCACCTTTGTACATTACATACCACATCTAGATGCGCGCGTTCCGTGTATGTTTACATTTTAGCCGAGTTAAAATTATTGGCAATTATTACCCTACTTTTAGAATGTTTTGTGTGTACAAATTGTTTTCTTTCTTTTGAAAAACTGTACGTTAAATCATGTTTTTTTTTTAGAATAAGTTAATTATTTAAAGAAAAGAAAGAAAGAAAGAAAATACATTTATTTAGCACAGATTTCTCATGTAAGTGATATTTTTAATGGGAAATAAAGATATCTCTAATCCTAATCCAAAATTCAATATTTTCAAGAATACTTTATTTAACGAACAATAATTACTGCTTAAAAACTTAATCAAAATCAATTTATTTGTGGCGTACGCGGATCCGTGTATCCGCCCTCTCCGGGCGGCCTGCTGCCATATTTTTGACGTTTTGCATAGAAAAACTTTGTTTATCAAGAACAAGAAAGATAATTTTAAAGTAGGGACTTTAAAATTATCTGACAGGGGTCAGTATATAAAATAAACGAATGACGCTTTATTACACCGAACAAGATCAGGCGCCCGCCCGCCAGTCGAGTTTACGCACGCGCGCCACTGTTCGCTGTCTGATTTAGAGGAGTGTATTGTGAGTTTTTGTGAGTGTCATGACTAGTTTATGGCTGCACAACATGCCTGGGTAAGTCATTAACATATTATCGTAACAAATTAGCGTAACATTGAAATGAAAAATACAACCGACGCCGGACGCTTATTCCCTGTCTGTGTGTCCGGAGCAGGCGGCTCCTAATAGAAAGCTTGTAGGATGAAAAAAAACATTGGCAAGGTGTGTTTATTAATATTGATTAGTGTTAAATAGTTTATCTTTATGATAAAAAGATTACGAGACATTTTGAAAAAAGTTTTGATATTTTTTTCAATATCTTCTTTTTTTCGGAAAATGGAAAGACCCCCCTTTCCCTGACTTTATATTAAAATTAACAATTAATTACAAGGTAAAACTGTACTTATCCATTTTTAATTATTAGCTTATTTCATAACAATTCCATAAACTTTATAAATGTATAGCTACAGCTTCAATACGAATCTTATAAGATAGGTACGCCTGTTTTGATCCGCCGCCGCGCCGCCGCCGCGCCGCCGCCGCCCGTATCGGGCCGATTCACACACAGATGACTAATCTTCTCGGGATGGCGCAACATATGAGTGGATGCTTCGTAGAAAATTATGAGTGTACTGATACATTTTTCATTCCTAGTTTATCCTCATAACTCCTATTATTCGGATGTACAGTTTATTTGGATTTTTAATAAAGATTGGTTCTAATAGAACTATAATATCTTTATCTTTAATACACACATCGTTTTTAGGGTTCCCTACCCAAAGGGTAAAACGGGACCCTATTACTAAGGCTCCGCTGACAGTCTGTCTGTCCGTCTGTCACCAGGCTGTATCTCATGAACCGTGATAGTTAGACAGTTGAAATTATCACAGATGATGTATTTCTGTTGCCGCTATAACAACAAATACTACAAAACAGAATAAAATAAATATTTAAGGGGGCTCCCACACAACAGACATGATTTTTTTGCCGTTTTAGATAATTGTACGGAACCCTTCGTGCGCGAGTCCGACTCGCAACTGGCCGGTTTTTTATGGTTGATTTTCATTCAATCAGCTACTCAAATGGTGTTAGGCAGGACACCTGGTCAGGCGCAGTGAGGACAGGTGGAGTCAGACAGTGACTGAGTGGCGTCCAAGGACTAGAGAACGAAGTGTCGGTCGTCCGGCGGCGAGATGGCTGTATACGTATTATTAGGTACCATCGCGGGTAGAACCTAGGTGAGGCTGGCACAGGAACATGGGGATTGGCACATGAAAAGAGAGGCCTATGCTCAGCAATGGTTGAAGTCAAGCTATGGATTATGATGATGATGATATTAATTGCTCTATATTGAAAGAATGTTTTTGAAAATATGCTTTTATACAAATGCTAGAGATAACGCTAATTGCATGTTTAGCTCTCAAAACGGTACTAGTATAGGATTGAGCATGATGATTTGACTATAGAAAAATTCACGGAGATACGGAATTAGATAAGTAAATTAAAAGTAACTAGTCATTTAAACAAAATATCAACTATGGGTCTGTAAATGAATAATTATGATTTCAAAATGATATTAAGTACCTACCTGTTCTTAAAAGGCCATAACGATTTTCGATCGGCTTCCGGTCTAACCAGATACCAGTATTTTACATGGAGCGACTGCCTGTCTGACCTCCACAACCCAGTAACTGAAGATACTGGGCACACGGTACCCCTTGGCAAGACTGGTTGGGCAATGTCGATCGATCGGGGAATCGAACCTAGAACCCCGCGCTCAACAAACACGCACAGACCTGCCTTCGTCCTCAGACGAAGATCGTCTACTACTGAGCTCAGCTCGGAATGCACCGCCTTTTATACCTCCGTGTTTCGCGTCGCGCCCGCCACAGAATTCGCCGCGAAATTCGCGGCAATTCGCCGCGCTACAACACAAAATGAAACCTATTGTATGGCGTTACAACACAATATGGAACATTTTGTATGGCGTCGCCGCGAATACGCCGCGAATTCGCCCCCGCGAATTCGCGCGAGTGTGAAAGGTGTTGCGACGCGATAATATCGCAGTTCGCCCCGCGAAATGTCGCGCGACGAATCGCCCCAGTGTGTAAGAGCCTTCAAACGGTAGAACATACCTACGCAGCGCACGGGTCGAGTAGATCATTCCAATACCGAAAGCCAATCAAGCATAGTCCACGTGGACTGTCATCCAATGAGGAGCTCTAATGCTATCCTTTGAGTAGAACCGCGCGTGTCACGCCCCGCCCCTTTCACTCGAAAAATAAGTGAAGGTCAATCTCGCTCGCATCGTCTCAGTTGCGGCCGAATACCGGAAGTGGAACTGCGCGCGCGCTACCGAATATCAAACGTTGTTCGCGATCGTTACAGTGCAAGAAGTGAATAGTTCCTCATAATCATTGTGAAGTAGGTATTCACAATGATTATGAGGAACTATCGAATATCGAGTACCTACAAATGGTGCGCCTGTACGCAGTGAGTGGTGACAATTTACGGGGAGCAAGGAGATTGTACGCTGCGCCAAATAATCTGAAAATGTTACGCAACCGAGGTGTGATCAACCCGCAAGTGCCAGGACTGCAATTTCAGTAACTACATATCTTTTGTTTGTTATTTGCTAGGTTAGTAGACATGAGTCAAATTTCTATCTTCACTAGGGTCGAACGAAGACAAATTGATCAGTTATTGAAATCGGCCGTATGTTTGTAACTTTCTTTTTTATTAATCTGCACTTACTATGTACCTATACCCCATTTGAAATAAGATTAGATATTGAAACAAACCTTTATACAGTCCGTTCAACCGATTTTGACTTCTATTCCGTAGGCATAAGGATGGCATTAAAAGAAAAAAAGGTTACACACATTTTTGCAATAGGGGGAATGAACTCTGTTAAAGATGCCGCCGCTTCAGTCCGTGCCGCCTTTGGAACGCAATGCTCGGACCGCGCTCATAACAGGGTGTTTCAAACTACGTCATGCGTCTTACTATTGAATTATTTTTTATTTTTTTTATTACTCAAATGTTCATAAATACCTATCTTTTTTTTATGAATGTGTAGTAGTCATTGGATACATGAAGTGGGCTGCGGATGAAAGACGATTAAAATGCCACGGTGTATATTATATGAACGTTCGAAAATTGATAAATCGTTTTTTAATTTATAACCATAAGCCTAATAAAGGTCTAAAAATTGACGGAGTGATTTTCCACATTACGTAGTTAAGCAAAAATCGAAAAAAAAAAAATTAAAAAGGAAAATATTTTGAATACCTAACTAAACAATGCTGTGTATTTAAGGGCATAAAACCATATTATAAAATAACAATTCGCCGAGCAATTTATCAGTAGAAATTATAGTGCAAAATGTTAAAAATTTAATTTGGAGTACTTATCTCTGAAATCGAAAATATATTGGATTTTTTTAAATACTTATTCCAACTAGTACATGCGTACGTATACAGAAAGTAGGTAGTATTTTAGTCTGATGTATTCACAGAGCTATAAGCGATTTTCATATTTAGGTTAAAAAAATAACTTCTCGTACCTAACAAAATTTGTTGGATTATTGTACGTCTATACTTTGTATTACCTTTTTTTTGTTGATTGCGATTGGACGAGAGCTACGGTAACAAAACTAAATCATAACGGTAAAATTTTCTGTAGCGTAGATTTTATCGTTACATATTTTAACGATAAAATGTGCCAGATATACCGGTAAAAATTATAACGTTATTTATTAGATAACGATATCTGCATTAAAAGGCTGTAACGATACCATATTTTTACCGGTATTTCAAGCCCTACCGCCAGCACCCCACCAGCGTCCAGCACCGAGACCGTAAAATGCTGATTCTTTCAAAGGCTTTGAAAGTGTCAGCAAGTCAGGGCCTCAGGCGTCAGGGGAACCATATTATATTATTACCTTATCTGGGGTCTCAACTCGAACAAATTATAATTAGTCTTGGAAAAAAATCATAGATGGCAGCATAAGTAACAATTTATGAAATTAACCATCACTAAAAAGCGTTATACGACAAATTTTGGCTGAGGTAATATTAGTAAAAATCAAAACATCTTTGTTTACTCAGCAGTAAACAAAGATGTTTTTATATATTTATTTATGTATTTATACTCATAAATCTCGGATTTTCAACAAAAAACTTAAATTAAGCCGTTTACTTCAATTCGAACCCTTAGAATGATAAAGTAGCCATCTGCTAATCATTTTGTTGAGAGCTCTTTGCAATAGATGGCGTTTTACTCAAGTGATGACAGGGTCACTTTAAACTTGCGTTTATGTTGTTTTATTAAGGAAATTATTTTTTTTTTTTTTTTTAATCTAGTACTTTACGTAGAAATATAAAAATTCTACACCTAGGAAGAAAAATCGTAAAAAAGGAAACATCTAGGAGTCTTGAGTAGTATCTAGGCAAGACTCTTAGATGGCGTTAAAAAAACTACAGTCTCTGGCAATTAGTGAGTCGCTGATGCTGCCATCTGTTAAAAAAATGGAGAACGAAAAATAGCCAGCTTAATAGCCAGACTTACTATGCGTTTGCACCAGAAAACATTTAACATGTAGATGTTTCGAAACTTGTCACATGAAACAAATCTCATTACTTGTTTTGTTGAACTTGCGTTCGCACAGTATGAAACATGAGTAAGTCTTAAGACAGATCTCAAGATTTGCTGTAAACTGCGTTTGCACTGTCTAGAAACATACACAATAGACATGTTTTGTATAGAGATTTGTCATGTTTGCGTTCGCATTGTTGTTTGTTTACGTCAATTTATGTCTCGCAACTTGTCCATTGCTTGATGTTTAGTGTTACCCGAGTATGGTGGTAAACATCCCGTGTTTATATCCAAATATAGAGTGTTCCAAAGTAGACACGATGGAGTTTATAGAGCTTTGGCAAGGTTTCCCATGTTTGTGGAATACAAAATGTGTGGACTATAAAAACCGACCAGTGTCAAAACATATCTTACAACATGTTACTAGATTCATACAGATAATTTTTGATACGAAATTGGTTTGTAAAGACATGTGGCGAAACATGTCGAGTGATATGAAACGTCAAACATTATTTCATTCGCTTCAACAAGTTGCGTGACGATGCGAACGCGAGTCGATACATTGACAGAAAACAGAGATTTCAACATGTTTTTAGGTGAATGTTTCGCCAGTGCAAACGCACGGTTACTATGCGTTTGCACCAGAAAACATTTAACATGTAGATGTTTCGAAACTTGTCACATGAAACAAATCTCATTACTTGTTTTGTTGAACTTGCGTTCGCACTGTACGAAACATGAGTAAGTCTTAAGACAGATCTCAAGATTTGTTGTAAACTGCGTTCGCACTGTCTAGAAACATACACAATAGACATGTTTTGTATAAAGATTTGTCACGTTTGCGTTCGCACTGTTGTTTGTTTATGTCAAATTATGTCTCGCAACTTGTCTATTGCTTGATGTTTAGTGTTATCCGAGTATGGTGGTAAACATCCCGTGTTTTTATCGAAACATAGAGTGGTCCAAAGTAGACACGATGAAGTTTATAGAGCTTTGGTAAGGTTTTCCATGTTTCAGGAATACAAAATGTGTGGACTATAATAACCGACCAAAGTGTCAAAACAAATCTAACAACATGTTAATAGATTCATACAGATACATTTTGATACGAAATTGGTTTGTAAAGACATGTAGCGAAACATGTCGAGTGATATGAAACGTCAAACATGTTTCGCGGCAACAAGTTGCGTGACAATGTGAACGCTAAGCATACACTGACAGAAAACAGACATTTCAACATGTTTTATGTGAATGTTTCACCAGTGCAAACGCACGGTTAGGGTGGTGTCATTTCTTTGTATGGGATTGGGTATCTGTACGTAGTATTATAATATCTGTGCTTATAGTGATATAAGGGCCGGCGCACACCTGTTAAGGAGCAGCGCGGCGCGGTTGTCACTGTTAAACAAATGTTAACGTTGCGTGCCTAAAAATAAACTTGAGAATAGATAACCTGAGACGCGCGCCTCTTGCCGCTTACGGCGCGCTCTCGAGCTGATGGAAGTTTATTTATTATTAACTTTATTTCAAGGGGTACAAGGTAGATATTTGTTTGGCAGTGACGAATGCGCTGCGCTGCGCCTTGCCAAATGTGCGCCGGCCCGGTGTGCCTTTCATTCATATCCTATTATTATAAGTATAAGTATATATATATTATAGTATATACAGGGCGTCACACGGATATGCCACATGGAGGGAAAGTACCTTGAATATTGTAGATGGAACATTTTACTGAAAGAAGACATTATATGAATTTTAAAAACAATTTAAACTGCATTCATAGATATTTAAATAATTACATGGTTGAACCGGGAATCGAACCCGTTACATGAGAAAAATATTCACCCTGTAGCTTTATCATACCGATCGAAAGGCTGCATCATAAGGATTATTATTAGCTAAATAACATAGTGTCACAAATAAAAGGAAGACCATGAATTTTGTGTGTGTTGTTGGTGGTTGTTGGTGTGTTTTCAATTTTCGTTTTTTGCCACCGACTTCCGAATTTATTTTTTCCCCCTTTTTGGTGTTTTTTAGGATTCCGTTCCCAAAGGATAAAACGGGACCCTATTACTAAGACTCCGCTGGCCGTCCGTCTGTCTGTCTGTGCTGTCGGTCTGAACGTCAGAGGGTAGGGTCGTGGGACTCGTGGGCCAGAAGCGTACATCACGTATGCGGGACGAAATCCGCACGATATTAAAAACACCCATAATATTATATTATTATACCTATGTATAAGGATTTATGTTTTTGATTTATCTTTCCTTTGCATTTGCACGCGTGACTTCGCGTCCTAACCGAAAAGATCTTTCGCGTGAAAATGCGATCGTCGCGTTCATTATGTCACTCATTTGTTCGGGGAACACCAATGACTATATGTATAGGAACACCTATCGACGCGATCACCGAAAAAAAGTGACATGAACGCGACGATTGCATACTTGCGCGACGATCGCGTTGCTTAGGTAGGACACGGCCTGATTTAGCCTTTAAAACAATAGAAATAGTTTAAAAAAAATCACAAACAGAAAAAATACACACATTCAAAGCAGCTAAAAGCCTCATAATGCAAAGTTAGTTTGTCAATTTCATTGCTTGTCCAGTCACTTAGCGACACACTTATGTAATGATTGAGAAGCAATTAAAAAGATCTTGGTTTAGGTAAGTATAAATAAAAGCGTATGATTCCAATGAACTGTAAGTACTTTTATTCAATAGGCAGACACAATTTTACAATGAGAAAAAAGATGCGGTAGCCATATTTTTTGGAACCGGAAACAACAGGTGAAAGGTACTTAGTGTTGCCAACATACAAATTACATTGTATTTATTTTACTTTATTGCTAACATATTTATTTAACTCACTGCAAAAATAGTACAGTCGCTGTGATATAAAATATGAAAACAAAAATAACGTAGCAAGAAATAACGAATAGACGGCAAGAGATACTTACTTAGTGTTAAATAAATTACTGGTTTATATCCATTAGTTTAATACATAGTTTAATAATTTTCAACTAATGACACAACGATGATGTTTCCCCTTTTTCTCATCTATCACCTTGTTTCCAAGGAGTTACTGTTCTAAACAAGAAGGCGAAGGCTGAATATATATCAGTCCTCCGCCACCATTCTAGGATCCGGTACTCGCGAAGCCGGCAGGATCTGGTCAATGTGTCTCCTCCATACTACACCGTCATCCGTTTGTACTTCATAGTGGAGGAGACCGATCCGTTGTAAAATTATTCCAAATTTCCATTTCTTATGACCTGAGTAATTTCGGGCTTGCACTCTGTCCCCCGTAGCAAATTTTCTTAGTACTTTAGTTAGGAATTTATCCTTCCCTGAATTAGACTTATGTGGGTTATCTGAGAACATTACATGTAAATGGGTCCTCACATCTCGCCCAAACATTCATTGATAAGGCGTAAGCCCGTTTCGGCCGGGAGTGCGCCGCAGTCTATTTTTGATAATTAGAAGTTTCTCATTTAAACAGTCACTCTCGCCCTCCATTGCGCGTAAGGCTCTCTTTATAGTTTGAACAAAGCGTTCTGCCTGTCCATTCGTCGCGGGGTGGTAAGGGGCGGATGTCCTGTGTGTAACTCCAATTTCTTTAAGAAAACTCTCAAATTCCTGCGCAGTAAACTGTCGCCCATTATCCGACACCAAAATATTAGGTATTCCAAAGGTACAGAATATCTCCTTCAGCTTCTGTATGCACCAAAAACTTGTAGTAGTCTTAGTCGATATGACCTCTACCCACTTAGTGAATGAATCCACTAGAATAAATAAATATTGTCCTGAAATAGGGCCGGCGAAATCAATATGTATTCTTTGCCATTGGTCTGTTGGTTCTTCCCAATGATGTAAGGGTGCCTTTGGTGGTTCGTTCTGTTGTAGGCGACACGCCCTACATGATTTTACCTTATCCTCAATCTCTCTTTCAATATTTTTCCAAAAAACAAAACTACGGGCTAATAATTTCATCTTAAGAGTGCCCATATGCCCAGCATGTAGGTCATCTAGAACGCGTGGGCGTAAGGTCTACGGAATCATAATTCGGGTTCCTTTCAATATACACTCGTCTTGAAGGGTTAATTCATTGTCCTTATAACCAAGTTCTCGTAGCGATCTACCAGTTCATAAGTGTTATAACAATTGCTGTAGTTCAGGATCCTTTTTTGTTTCTTGAGCTATTATGTTAGGACGGACTTCTAATATGTTGATCTGCTGTATTTGAAAAGCACAATGTTGGTCGATGGAACTTTCTTTAGGGTTTTCAACAGGGAATCTTGAAAGGTAATCTGCATTGAAATGGTTCAAAGACCTTATATTCGATTTCATAATCGAATCCGGATAGAAAATGAGCATAATGGAATAACCGCATTGTACTAGGGGCCGGCAAGGTCTGATTGGGATGAAAAATTGATGTGAGTGGTTTGTGGTCTGTCACAAGGGTAAATTTCCGGCCATAACAATAATGAACGAATTTTCTTAGGCCCCAATAAATCGATGTAGCTTCCTTGTCGATTTGGCTGTACTTCTTTTTACTGTTCGTTAAAGATCTTGATGCAAAAGCAATCGGACGTTCTGATCCGTCTGGAAGCCTATGTGATAAGACGGCCCCGAGTCCTGTAGGTGAGGCGTCTGTTGCCAATATCAACGTTTTGGATGCGTCAAAGTGTGTTAGCACTCTTTCGCTAAGAATCTCTTCCTTCACTTTGTTGAAACTTTCTTCACATTTCGATGACCATATGAATTCAGTCCTTTTTTTCAACAATTCATTTAATGGGCTCGTAATAGAAGCCAGTTTAGGTATGAATTTGTTGTAGTAGTTTGTTGTACTATTAAGTCTTCGTGATTGCCTTTACTTTTTCTTTATACTTGTGAAGTCCATCTTTGTCAATTGTATGGCCGAGATAGTTTATTTTGTGTTTGAAAAAGTGACATTTCTCTTTATTCACTCGTAGATTACTTTCTTTTAGTTTTTGTAAAACCTGTCTTAGTCGTTTAAGTAGTTCTTTTTCTGAAGATCCTTGTAAAATAATATCGTCGAAGAAACATTTCACGCCTTCTATTCCTTGTAACAATTTATCCATGAATTTTTGCCATAAACTTGGGGCAACCTTAACTCCAAACATTAGCCTGTTTACCTTGTACGTTCCCCTGTGTGTACTTATCGTTTGTAGAAGTGCACTCTCGTCATCCATAACCATATTTAAGTAAGCTTGACAGATGTCTAATGTACAGAATAGCTGGCCTCCGTTCATCTCTGCGAAAATATCTTCTATGATAGGAATTGGGTATTTTTCATCTTTTATAACTTTATTCAAAGTAACTTTGTAATCTGCGCAAAGCCGTATATTCCCATTTGGTTTCACAATTGGAACAATAGGAGTTCCCCAATCTGATTGATCTATCTTAGTGATTATACCTTGTGTGCATAAACGATCATCTACTTTTGATTTCAGGGCGTATGGAATGCGTCTCGGTTTAATAACAATGGGTTGAGAATTCTCTTTTAGATATAAGTGTGCTTTCATATTAGGTATTTCCCCCAAGTCATTTTTAAATACACTGTCCGTATATTGTTCAAGCAAGTCGTCCAATCTTGTAGGTTCCATGGATTGTAACATGTGCATGTCGGCTAGTTCAATTTTTACCTCTTTCATCCAGCTTCGGCCAAATATTGGATCTACTTGTTGGTTAATGATGTACAGTTTTCCATAAAAAAACTGGTTTTTGTAGTTGCAATTAACGAATGCTACTCCTGTAGGTTTGATAACTTCAACCGTGTATGTTCTCAGTTTCATGTCAGTTTTGAATATTTTCTTCTCTATTTTTAATTTTTGGTACTGATTTAGTGACATAGACGATAATGCAGCGCCAGTGTCGAATTCCATTTGTACTTTTTTATTTTCGATGGATAATGAAACTAGGTACCGCTCTTGAATTTCACTTTTAATCATGTTGATTTCACAAATGCTTTCTACAGAGATGTTACTAGAGGTGTCATCGACTTGGTTCGTATTAATGTTGCGTTGTAAGCAAACTCGAGCTAAGTGTCCTTCTTTCTGACATTTTCGGCATACTGATTTAATGGCACCACACTCATTAGCTCGGTGATCGGTTTTACCACAGCGGAAACATTTCCCTTTCAAATCCTTGATTGTAAGTGATGGCCTTTTCTTAGAGTTGGTAGGCGAGGGTTGAAAAGTTGGTCTATTCGTAAGTGAAATTTTATTGATTCCGTCAGTGTTTCTTTTAATTTCAGTAGCCATGGTACAATTTTCTGCTTTTCCCATTTCTATTGACGTTGCGATCTGCACTAATTTAGAAAACGGTGGGGTATCTCTGTCTTGCAGAATTCTTGATCGTATTTCGCCATCTTGTAGTCCTCGTATGAGTTGCAACGATAAGAAGTTGTCTGAGGTAGACTTCTTGCAATGTTGACATTTGAACTCACAGTTTGAGCAAAGCCTCTTTAGTTCTGCAGCGTATGTCGCGACTGGTTCCGTCGGTTGTTGCATCCTTGAAATGAATTTGTGCTGTAGATGCCAAACGCTAGGTTTTGGGTCAATGTATTCACCAAGTATATCCGATAATTCATCGAATTCTTTGTTCAATGGGTCTTCTGGTGAGCATAAATCGTAAATCTTTTGATGTAACTCTGGGCTTAAAGTTGCCAGTAGCGTGTGAACCCTTGCCTTTGGATCCATTACTCTGTTCATTATAAAGAACAATGTCAATCTCTTGATGAAGTTTTCAAAAGATTCTGTATCTTGTAAGGGTTGAAAATTCAGTTTCGGATAATATTCTTGTTGTGCCAGGTTGACGCAGCTTGCGTAATCTATTGTTGTTGCAGGTTGCGTAGTTATTTCATTATTCTTTCTCATTGTTAGTAATTTGCATTTGAGGGAGGTGTATAGTTCTTCAAATTCGTACCTGTATTGAGTTTCCTCCTCCAATTCCCCCTGGTCAGTCTCGAGTTCGATTTCCGCTTGTAGTTCTTGAAATTTTTGTAAGTTTTCTCGTAGATTTTCTAAACGAGTTTCAACTTCTTCCGTTGAAAGTTCGGTTTTCGAAATTAGTATGTTTTCTGTCCGTGTAAGAACGCCTCGTAATGAAGCACGAACTCTTTTTTGTCTTTTTATATCGTTCGGCATTTTCGTCGCCAATTTGTTAAATAAATTACTGGTTTATATCCATTAGTTTAATACATAGTTTAATAATTTTCAACTAATGACACAACGATGATGTTTCCCTTTTTTCTCATCTATCACCTTGTTTCCAAGGAGTTACTGTTCTAAACAAGAAGGCGAAGGCTGAATATATATCACTTAGTTTGCTATTTTGTTGTTTTTCATGATTTTCAAGACAAATATAGTAACATACTTGTGCTGATATAATTATGATAAATTGGTAAATGGTTCCTTATATTATAAAGTTTTTAGTTTGGCTTAAATTTTTACAAGAAACCACAGAACAACACGGCATTCTTAAATGTTGTCATGATGGCGGTCGAAAGCGCACTAGTTCGCGGACTTCGCGGAGACGGCCATTTGCCTATGACGACATGGGCATCTTGATCATGTCGCGCGGACACAGACACTGCCCCCATGCCACTTCTCCTGTTTTATATTTCGATGTCAAAGTCTCTTTTGAAGTAGTACAGACATAAATCTTGGTCAGGTTCAGGTCATAAAATATGCGATGAGGACCATCATGCAGGTTAATATCTCAGATGGTCTTTTTTGGAATGAGTGGACCCATATAAATTTCGGTGGTTGGCACAGGTGAAGGAGCGGCGCGAGAAGTTCCTGACGGCCAAGTACGGCAGCCACCAGATGGCGCTGATCCGCAAGCGCCTCGCCGTCGAGATGTGGCTGTACGACGAGCTGCAGAAATTGTATGACACGGTGAGTGCCGCTTGGTCAGCCAGCAGCATGCGTGTTTTTATCATTACCGACTGTGGCACTTCCGAATTAGTATAAAAAGACATTACATAGGTAATGGAAGTGCGTTCTCGTATCTTATTGGCTGCTGTATCTTACCTCCGTGTGTTGTAGAAGGACGCGGCGTGCGCGGGCGCGGCGCCGGCCACCTCGCAGGAGGTGGAGGTGGACATCGACGAGCTGCTGGACATGGACAGCGACGAGCACCGCCGCCGACACCTCACGGTGCGTATCACACAGCTCACACTCCCGACACGACACACTATTCACTCTCCCGACACGACACACAACGCACACTTCCGACACGCTACGACACATTCTCACAGTCCTCACTCACTGCTGCCTCAATGCCCCACCATCATTGTATTCCTATTCGACTAACGGTACATGCATCCCTATGGCCGTTTTCACACTGCGACAATAACGTCAGCTCGGACAACAACGATATCAACGGTATGTGACGAGATGTAACGAACAGCTTATTGTCATGCGGTATGATGCCACAGCAGCCTCGAATAATCGCGTTGCGCCAGCAAAAGCTTACATAGCCGCGCGATTCCAACAGTGTAGTAATAGATAGAGTATTCGAGGTAATAATGGTAGCAGTGAACAAGTGCACTGTGTCGTGCGCCGATATCGGCACGACAATCAATGTCAGCGACGATACGGTTGACTACACCGACACAGTGGGAAAGCTTTTAGTAGTAATTGTATGAAACTACCAGTCCGACGATATCGTGTCGTTACCGTTATCGTCCAATGTGAAAACGGCCTATAACGTAGGCATCCAGATCAGCGCAGCTCTATTTCACAACCATTCGACAGGCTATAAATAAAATAAATAAAATATCTTTTATTTCAGACAACTTAGTCCATATAGGTAGTAGGTACAATTGTTTTTTCGAAAACTTACAGCACTTATGACATTATAACAAAATTAAATGAGATCCATTTACATCTTGGACGAGTACAGTAAATAATTAAATAAGAAAACAATGAGATTGTGACTTAGCCACCATTGACTCTAAAACAACAAAACTAACCTAGTACAATTATTACACAATTGACAGTATGACACCCCCTTGACATCACATTCCCCGGCCGATTCACTGTGCGCTATGTTATGCGCTATGCTATGATTCGCTATGCTATCGAATCGAAAATATACATTTTCAATTACTAATTTGCCTTTCCCCCAACAGAAAATAACTGTCGGTACTAAAATTTAGGGTTTAGGGTTTGTGAAAATCGCTATAGGTGTGCCAATAATATTTGAAGAGTTCCCTCGATTTCTCCAGGATCCCATCTTCAGGTTCAGACTTGATGACAATGGGAAAATTTCGGAAGTATGGGTTTTCAAACAAAAAAAAAGAATTTTGAAAATCAGTCTTGAAAAAAAAATATATATTACCTATAAAATTGCCGTTTTGTATGAAAAAATTTAAACGAATTTTTTTCATGTATTTTTTATTTGTATTAATCGAAGTAATCACCCATGCAATCAATGCATCTTAGCCAACGCAGTGGCAGTTTATTGATGCCCTTCTTAAAGAAATCAGCTGGACGGGAGGCAACAAATTCTTCAAGGGCATTTTGTACTGCCTCTCGGGTATTGAATTTTTTTCCCGCCAAGAAGTTATCCAAATTCTGGAAAAAGTTGTAGTCTGTAGGCGCAAGGTCTGGTGAGCAGGGCGGATGACGGAGAGCTTCCAACCGCAGTTCTTGCAACTTAGAGACCGTCTGCTGTGCAATATGAAGTCGCGCGTTGTCGTGCAGGAGCAGCGGAGACAAGCGATTGACCAATGCTGGTTGGAGATGTGCCAGCTTCTCCATCATTGTGTTCAGTTCTTCACAGTACACATCTGCAGTAATGCTTACCCCGTTTGGTAAGAAGCTGTGATGAATCACACCGGCGCTAGACCACCAAACAGTGACGACCGCGAGGTTCATTTTTCAGGTCGAAATTTCTAGAACGGAAGCGAGCAAACCAATAACAGGTGGTGCGTTGGTTTGTAGTGTTAGCTGCGTAAACGTGGTTGATGTTGCGTGCCGCTTGTGCCGCGTTGCTGCCACGACGGTACTCATATTCCATAATAACTCGAATTTTTAACGTATCCATGATGACGAAAAAGATTGAAATGCGATGAAAATGTAACACTAATCATTAAACAAAATGACTTCTTTTGAAAAAAGAATTCCATGTTTTTAAAATAACATTAATTTGAAATTAGAATTCTTAGACAAACAAAAATTATTTTGATTTGAAATGGCCAGTACTGCAGAACGGCAATTTCATAGGTAAAGACCTATTATATATACTTATAATATACTAGCTGCCGCCAGCGGCTTCGCCCACGTGTAATCTTTATAAATTATAGCCTATGTTACTCAGGGTGAATGTAGCTTTCTAATGGTGAAAGAATTTTTGAAATCGGCGCAGTAGTTTTTGAGTTTATTCATTACAAACATACACACAAAAATACAAATCTTTCCTCTTTAAAATATTATTTATTTATTTAAATCACAATTATAACACCTTAACAGAATAATCCAAAGCGATGTTATAAGTACACTGTTTACACAAATTAAAAAAACATCACTTGTAAGCAGAATTAAAAAGAATTGTATACCTACCAAGTCATATAACAATTAATATAATATAAACATGACAAATCTTATAAGATGAGACCTCTTTCAATAAAATTTTGTGCCATTTTAATGAATTTCGGCAGGTTTTGGCCAAATATATCCTCCGATATCGTAATAACATTAATAATACGTGCCGCTCGAGACATAGGGGTAAACTTGAGTAGGTTAGTCGTAGCTACTGGCACGTCTAATAGAGCGGGGCGGCGGCGCAACCCCCGCACCCGTCCGGCGCGCGCAGCCGCAGCGCTGCCAGCACTTCCGGGTGGTGCAGCAACCCTAGCAGTACGTTAGCCACGTACTTGACCAGCGCGACGTCCCTTCTTACTGCTAGACTGATGTACCCGACCATGCCCAGGACGAACAGACTCGGGTACATCAGGGGATAAAAAGGATAAACCCCGTACTGTTTACGGTAAAGAAACCTAGAAAATGTATTTTGTATTTTTTCTAACATAAGGCTATATTTCCCTTCATGCGGGTTCCAGATTATTGCACTTGTTTCGAGATGACTCCTCACAACTGCATTATATAAAACTTTAACAGCCGCAGTATCGGTAAAATCCTTACGCTGCCTCAAGATAAAACGGAGATTTCTAAACGCCCTGCCGCACATCTCAACTATGTGTTTGCGGAACGTCAGCTCAGATACCATCTGTACCCCCAGGTCTCGTACATGTGAGACGCGCGATATGACTTCGCTGTCCATCTCGTACTGATACTGTAGTGGAGCACGCGCGCGGCTGTAGCTCATCACACAACACTTTTTAATATTAAACTGCAGCTTGTTGCATTTACTCCATTGGACTACATTATCAATGTCAGACTGGAGTCGATTACAGTCTGCAGTGTAACCAACATTAAGGAATAATTTTAAGTCATCTGCAAACAGTAGACACTTCGCCTCTTTCACGACTGTTGTCAGATCATTAATTATTAAAATGAATTCCAAAGGTCCAATATTACTCCCTTAACTAACCCCGGATAACGTGTGATAAGGTCTGGATTCATGTCCCGCAAACTCGACGTACTGTCGGCACTCGCCAAGGTAACTAGCAAAGAACTTAAGCAAGTGCGGTGTGAATCCCATAGCCGAGAGTTTGCACAAAAGTACATCGTTATCCACGGTGTCAAAAGCTTTCTGGAAGTCGAAATACGCCACATCCACCTGCCCCCCGGCGTCAATGACAGGCGACAGGTAGTTAACAAATGACAACAAGTTACCTCCGTACTGCGACCCGGCCGAAAGCCGTGTTGAGCGTCCGACAGTTGTGAGCTCACTTGTGTATAAATACTTTTATGCAACACAGATTCAAATACCTTCGCGAACGCCGACAGTACTGCTACCGGTCGTTATCCACTCACATCAGTGCCTGTACCCCCTTTAGGGACTGGGGTAACTCGGGTGATCTTCTAATCGTCCGGGTAGTGACCCTCCCGCAAACACAAACCGAAAATATGCAACAAGGGCTCCTCAAAAACCATACGACAATCTTTGACAATGTAAGGTGGTATGCCGTCAGGACCCACTGAGCGTTTGGGCTTGAGATGCAGGAGTCTCGCGCACTGAGGCGGTCAACATGCACGCGCGCCGCTCCCGCCGCCTCGCCACCCGCGCGCTCCGCGGCTACCCAGTCAAGCACCGGCCGGTTTCTCACTGTACACCGAGACCTTCCTTTGACCGTCCTTTGTGACTTTGGGTTTATTGCGCCTGGATTGCTTACTCCTAATAAAGTTCCAGAACGATTTCGGATCCCCTTGTAGGTTTCTCTGGAGTCTATTTTGGTAGACTTCATAGGTAGAAGCTATCTTTAATTTGACACGAGTTCGAAAACCAGAAAACATTTCATAATCACTATGGGAACCAGTTGTCTTATATAATTTATGATAACGCCACTTATGTTTGATATCCCTTATCAACTCAGATGTGTACCATTCTGGATAACTAAACCTAGACCCATGCTTATTCAATTTAACATTTTTCTTAGGAACGCCCTCGTCAAGGATCTCATTCACAATTTTATAAAAGTAATTAAAGCCGCCTCTGAGTTCTGAATGTTATACAAGAACTCCCAATTTACTAGCCTAAAAGAATTAGAATTGTACAAACCTAGAAAATCAGCTTTATTAAAATTCCACCTGTGTCTATTGAGTGACGAAACTCTTTCATTCTGAGAACCCCCCCCCCCCCCCCCCCGGTTACCCTCTGGTTCCCGATGAGAAAGCATGACGCTAATTACTAACGGCGGGTGTTGTGTGTCAATAATAAGTAATGGTTCCTCCGAGAGTTGTCCCCTTAAGTCACTTAACTCAAACATTGACAATACCAAATCTAAGGTACGATTATTAATATTAACAACATTATTTACCTGCCGAAATCCACCGAAGGCAATAAAATATTCTAAATAACTTTGAATATTCACCGTCGTAGGCGGCATATTAAAATCACCCATCACTAGAACTTTGTCATGTTTAACACAAACGTCCTCTAATATATGAAATAAATGCATATACTCAGTTGCATCACATTTTGGCGGAATGTAAACAACACAACACAAAAACACAAAATTATTTTTTCTGTGTACCGTCGCACACACTATCTCAAATAACGCCTTGTCCACATTGTCAACAGAAACGCGATTTAAACAAAAACGCGGGGAAGCCGCCAAAAATACTCCGCCTTGTTTACGCCCGTCTGCTCGATCACATCGTAGTATGTTGAATTCAGTTGGAATTAATTCACTTTTCACAATTAGTTTGTTGGAAATAATCCCATTATTGAGACCTGACTCTGTAATTGCAAAGAGATCATACGTCGATGCCAATAAATTATTATGGAACGTATTTGTTTTCATTCGTAATCCTCAAACATTCTGATAGTACACTTGAATGCACTTTTTGCTGGCTTTGATTGCCTTTTGATGGTTTGCGGGAGTTTCGAAACATATAATGGCCAACTATCCACGTTATTTAGTTTATCAAAAAGGGATTCCGGAACTCCAACCATAAATGACGCATAGTCTCTTGCACTTTTCGGAACAATTTTTTCAACTTTAATATCTGCAGATCCACAGATTCCCTCCACATGGTCACCTATTGCCTTCTCCGTTGTGTCTGGATGTAGTGACCAAACATGCAAAAACTTCTTCATCTTGAAATTGCTTGAAGCGTAGCAATTTGAGTGTTTCCTCCTTTTTGTATGGCAGTAACCTTTTTTGTGCGTTTTTTATTATTAGCTAATACTTTCCATTCCTCGGAAACAAGGTTATCCTCCGATACTGTCTCAGCGGTTTCCGATAAATTCTCGCTGGTTTTTTGCAGTGTGGACGCAGCCTTATTCTTGGCTCGCTCGGTCGCTCGGCGCGCACGTTCCGTCACCTTTTCGTGCGGTTCCTTAGCAACACTTCCAACTTTTATCTCACTCGTACGCTGCGTATGTGGTATCCCGACTGGTTTTTCCATCTCGCTCTTCGAAGTATCCATTGCAACAACGTGAACTTCGATCTTCTCAATTTTAGTGGACAAATCTGCAAGTAGCCTCGTCTGTTCCGTGATCGTAGCAAAATAATTTCCGATCGTCCTCTGCTGATCTTCAATTTTCTTGTTTTGCGACTCAATCATTGCTGTTTGAGTCGCAATTTTTGCTGTCAACACTGCCACTTTCTTCATCAAATCGTTGAACGCTGATTCGACATTAAATTTGGACATTTTAACCGCTAATTGGATTAAAATCACGGAGACGAAGTTCGCGTGTCAAAAAAAAAAACAAGTCAATTAATCAATCAAAATCAATCAAATAGTAATCAATTATTAGTGTAGATGAACATCCCTCCTCCTTTTAGAAGTCGGTAACTGTCCATGGGTGGGGTATAATCTGGTGAGGGGCACGTGATCATTTTTTTTTTTTTATTATTTTTTTTTTTTTTTATTTAAATTCCTTAAAAACTACCATTACAGGTCGTAGCCTAATGCGATAGCCAAGGAATGTATACATAATTAAAATTAAGATCATAGTTTATAACATAACATAAATAATAGTACTTTTGCGAATTCACCCCAGTGACATGTAAATATATCAATTTTGACCTGAATATCATTGATGGTGCGAATTGCTTGAGTAAGAGGAGTTTTGGCCAGCAAGTTGGTCCTGGCTGATGGTACGACCAGCAGTGGCGGGGGCCTTCGCCTCCACACATAGCGGTCGGGTACGTACAAGAGCAACCGCTGCAGCACTCTCGGATTGTGCTCAATGCCTCGGAGCAGTTTCACCACGTACGACACCAGCGCAAATTCCCGTCGCACCCCTAGTTGATTGTACCCCACCATACCCAGTACGAATAGAGTGGGGTACATTAAAGGGTAAAATGGGTATACCCCATACAGTTTCTTGTACAGGTGGCGCACGAATTTGTTCTGGACTCGTTCCAACATACCTGAGTACTTAGCCTCATGTGGAGCCCATATGACAGCACTATGTTCCATCATGATCCTCTGCTGGAGATAACGTCGCTTTCAACTTTATAATATTGACGTTTTACATTTATTTTTGCAGACATTACTAGCAGATGCCAAAAAACCACAAAAAGATGTACATGTAAGTAGTTACCTATTAATAAAATTAAGTATGATTAGATTAGCTTTGATCCCGTAGAGGCGTAGGGAACGGCAGCAGAGGGTTACGATAAAAGTCGTGCGCGCCGCGCCGGGGAGCGGGACCTGCGCGAGGGCCGGGTCCGTGCGACCGTCCGCCCGCCCCACGGCGGAGGACATCCACACGCAAAAAAAAGGGTTGTCCCACCAAAGCTACAGAAAAGCTAATTCTTCGACAGAGAAAATACAATAGACGCTGATATATTTAGTAACCTATTCCGCTTGACTATTCTTCAAGAGTCATAAAAACCCTGTAAGAAATCGACACGCTTTTCACCTCTCAACGAGGCATCTTCAGGATGACGATTGACCAATTGCAAACCAGAACGCGACGTGTTACCACACCGAGCGCTGGACGCAGAGTGTCTATTGTATTTTATAATGGATTTCCGCAAAGTCACGCCTGAATCAATTCAAATCTTCGACAGAGAGTAAATTCAATATTTCTTTGTTCGATGAGCTTTAGAGCATATTAGAATAGTATATTTTAAATTAAATACTATTTCGCAACGTTATGTCCAGTTCGGCATGGTACAGTTCATTCATCATATGAAAACCGTTCAGCCGCGTGCTTGTACAGATAACATACTGCCACGCATAGGTAACGCAATCTCGATCGAGATTCGAGTTCTCGAGCCTTTTTTCGAGATTCAAACGCTTTGGAAGAGAATCTCGTTCCTTCTTGACATGTTGTTTGAGATCTCGAAGAGATTTCGTGACGGAGCGCGCGCGCTATAGCAGCACACTCTACTTCTTGAAAAACGATTTTCATGGATTAATGGTGTGCTAGTCATACCTGTGTCTACGAGGCTGTGACATACCTAAACGTGCCTAAATACACGGTCTTCGTGATAATATGGGAGAACTGTACTTGTAACTTGTAGTCGATACTAGGTTAATTTTGAGTTGTAGATTTTTGTTGATTTTGTGCCTTTCCACCAAAGATTGTTTAATTTACAAAATATCTATTCAACTCTGGGCGTCCATCTAAAGATTTACGTCCGGAATTGAGTTGATTTCAGTCCTACTAAGTACTTACCTATGTCTGTCTACAGTCACGAGCACCAATGTGTATACACTGAGCAACTGTATTGATTGTAATTTTATGTTATAACGAAAATAGTATTTTGTAACCCATATTATTATGAAATAGGTATCATCTCAAAATTGCAATCGTTATTCCACAAGAAAATTGTTATTGAATTTTGCTGAGTGTAAGTATACATATTTTTGCTCATGACTGTACCATGTGAGTTTTAATAACTGTATGCTTTACTTTTCAGAAATTCATAAACGACTTGCTAGAAAAGGCGAAAACTCTGTAGATTATGGAACCAAATCTCACGGGTCAAACGCGAGGAGCGGCCTCGTCACCGCTCCCTTTAGATGTAATTATTATAATCATGTCCTAGCTCGTTGGTTGAGCGTGCGCGAGCGTGCGCGAGCCCGAGTGCGCCGCCCGGTGGCCGCGCCGTACACTACCTACACACTAACATGACATATCAGCGGTGAGACACAGACGGGCGGTGAGACGCAGAGTTCATACCTACCAGTATTTTAAATGATGATTGAGCATCTTGTACGTACTAATCTACCGAATTGGTATTAGGTATAAAAGCAGACGAATGGGAAAAGGCTTCAGGCGTAATGCAAGGTAGTGCCCGGGTAGAAAAATATCAGTATTTTGTGATGTCGTAGGATAGGTACCTGATCGAATCTGCGAAAATCCTAGGACGGTGGAAAAGGACCGGATCTGTAGAATCTACGAATGTCTGTCGTAATTATACGAGCTGTCATCAGGTTCTTTACAAAAATCCCAAATCATTGGAAAGTTGAACGCTTTATCATGGTTGAACATTTTATAGCATCGCTCTTGATAAAAGTGCCAACAATTAAAGACGAAGGGATTTAACGATCAGCGCATTCGTTAGTGTATCCTTATCAAATCCTTAGGCTTATTATTTTTGAAATATTACGGACGCTTTTAACGTGTGCACGTCTTTCTACATTGTTCTCACATGATGTATAATAATTTGACCAATATTTTGTTAAAAAAAGAATATTTATAAAAGTGTCCGTGGAGTTTCTTGTCCGTTCTTCTCCTACGCTTTAGAATGGGCAACTAGCTTCACATTTGTCACTGACCGACTCGTTGACAATGCAAAAGTGCCTGTAAATAAATGCTTTGAGTTTGAGTTTATTATCAGCGAAGCAGCGTTCACAACGTGAGTGGTTTTATTCGCGACTTACCTACCTTAGCCGGATTTTTGGAATGACCCTGGAAATAGTTCGGGTGATTACGAAAATCTGTGTTATATTACAAATATCTGGTCCTTTGCAATTGTCTTACGAGTATCGCCATAAATATATATAACTTCTTTCTATGAGTATCGCAAAGAGCCGATGTAGTAGATTATCTTACGACACATCCACTTGCCAGCCTGTTCACTCAAAGAGCCGATGTAGTAGATCATACGACACATCCGCTTGCCAGCCTGTTCACTCAAAGAGCCGATGTAGTAGATCATACGACACATCCGCTTGCCAGCCTGTTCACTCAAAGAGCCGATGTAGTAGATCATACGACACATCCACTTGGCAGCCTGTTCACTCAAAGAGCCGACGTAGTAGATTATACGACACATCCGCTTGCCAGCCTGTTCACTCAAAGAGCCGATGTAGTAGATCATACGACACATCCACTTGCCAGCCTGTTCATTCAAAGAGCCGATGTAGTAGATCATACGACACATCCACTTGCCAGCCTGTTCACTCAAAGAGCCGATGTAGTAGATCATACGACACATCCACTTGCCAGCCTGTTCACTCAAAGAGCCGATGTAGTAGATCATACGACACATCCACTTGCCAGCCTGTTCATTCAAAGAGCCGATGTAGTAGATCATACGACACATCCACTTGCCAGCCTGTTCACTCAAAGAGCCGACGTAGTAGATTATACGACACATCCGCTTGCCAGCCTGTTCACTCAAAGAGCCGATGTAGTAGATCATACGACACATCCACTTGCCAGCCTGTTCATTCAAAGAGCCGATGTAGTAGATCATAGGACACATCCACTTGCCAGCCTGTTCACTCAAAGAGCCGATGTAGTAGATCATACGACACATCCACGTGCCAGCCTGTTCATTCAAAGAGCCGATGTAGTAGATCATACGACACATCCACTTGCCAGCCTGTTCACTCAAAGAGCCGATGTAGTAGATCATACGACACATCCACTTGCCAGCCTGTTCATTCAAAGAGCCGATATAGTAGATCATACGCCACATCCACTTGCCAGCCTGTTCATTCAAAGAGCCGATATAATAGATCATAGGACACATCCACTTGCCAGCCTGTTCATTCAAAGAGCCGATATAGTAGATCATACGACACATCCACTTGCCAGCCTGTTCATTCAAAGAGCCGATATAATAGATCATAGGACACATCCACTTGCCAGCCTGTTCATTCAAAGAGCCGATATAATAGATCATAGGACACATCCACTTGCCAGCCTGTTCATTCAAAGAGCCGATATAATAGATCATAGGACACATCCACTTGCCAGCCTGTTCACTCAAATAAGCGATACTCGCAACCGTCACCGGAGCTATCCCGCTGTCAACTGTATGATCCTGAACAGGCCTTCCAAAACATAATTATAATAATGTAAGATAATATTAATTTTAGAAGTTATTGTAAAGTTTGCTTACTATACATATATATTAGTATAAAATACATTTGTACATGAACCACGTGTTTGAACAAGGTGCATCAACATACCCAGTCGTGCGTGATGTCGTCGGAAGCGGAACATTGAGTTCAGTGAGCCAGGCGGCCTCGCGCCGCATGGCTCTCGCAAACCTTGGCACGATCGTAACCACGAGTCAGCGACAGTTCATGCGAAGTACTAATTGTTATTTGTAAGAGTAGGCATAAAGAGTGCAATATAACGCTTGTATAATGTGTATCGGATGTTACGAAAAGCAATCTTCTGCTGCTAAATGTACATAGTGCGAAATAAAACTTGTGAAACAGTCGTCGGATGTACTCTGACAATGTGCGTTACGTAAATACTTGCGAGTTGGTCCGAGAGGCCGCGACCGCGCGACTGCACGTCGAGATGCGCACACGCGCCCTCCGCGCGCCGGCACAACTGCTATCAGTCAGTGCGGCCGTCATTGTTTGAATTGATTCGCCATTATACTTACCCTCTTATTCATAAACGTTTCTTAAAGTTAAAGAGTCGTATAAACGTCGAAAATGTATGGTTAAACAGTTGCTAATTCATAACTTAACTTTAAGCAGCATTTATGAATAAGGCGGTTAGTATTTTAATGTTTATGGGGTTACTGAAGTAAAAACAATAATCACAAGTATTAGTGGAAGCATCTGATTTGAATACGCTTCGCGTAGCAAACTAGATATTATGTAGGTACCTATAAGTACCTAGGTATATAGTTTATACCTACCTAGTTATATAGTTTATACCGAGCTCTTATTGGATTGTACGAAATTCGGAAAGCGTATAGGTACCTACACTATGCAAGTTAAGTTCAGTTCTGGAATAGTAGTTATTTATGATATAAGTGCGGAAAGTAGGTGATTGTTTAAGCCGACACGAGTCGGAAACCATCTTAGGCACGTGTATCATACGTTTTACTATGCATAGAGCAAGAAAAAAAAAAGCATTAAAAAAGTATATATTGATCAAACCTAAATCGTAGGTAATTAATAACGCGTTTAAGGAAGTATTAGTTTTATTGCTATGGAACTTCGTTCCTGACGGGGCCGTCGGCACATGGCGGTCGACGCCTGTCAGGTGACGGGGCCGTCGGCACATGGCGGTCGACGCCTGTCAGGTACAAAGTTCCTTGTCACGTATGATTTAAAACAAAATTTGAGGCTGACGAAGGAGTTAAAAATTTAAAAAAAAAAATGACATGTAAAAAGTACCTACCAGTGCGAAAAAGTGGCACTTTCCGCACAATTTGGCTATGCTAAACATACATACACATGGCTGAAGGCTGAAGGTATTGGGTGTGGTCGTGTCACTAACATGCTAGCTACAGTGTGCTGGTGCGCGGAGATGGTGTAACACGTGTCGAGTCGACGTATTATTATCAGTCATTGTTACACATTAGTAGGTACCTACGTTGCAAATGGTTGTATTGGAGCTAGTCTCGATTGTGTTCGCGGTCTCCGAACGAAGCACTTTGTACCTAATAAATAATTTTAATAAATTTGTTTATTTTATTTGACCCCTCACCATCTTGTTTTGTCCTTCAGCATGGGTTCCCAACCGTCAGCCCCGGATCAAGGGGGGCAAACCGGGACATCGGCGCGCAATTTTTTTCCCAAAAGAGATAATTTGTATTTGTCACATTAGGTAGGTACTTAGAAAATCCTTTGTCCTGAATGACCTCTTTGTGAATGACTAATGGGGATGTACGCGCAAAGCTCAGCGCAGATGTCGCCTTCGGCGAGACGGCCACTGTCAAAACGTTTTCGCATTGTTTACATCAGTGTTTTTTGCAATTTTTTGTGTTGAAACCGATTCACCATCGTTATTGTTAACATGTATTATACCTGGAAGCTCAAAGAATTGAAAGACGAATTGAAAAAACGAGGAGCAAGGATAACTGAGGCCCTAGACAAAGTGACATTCTATCAGCGATAACGATGATGGAAAAGGCAAAAATGTATAAGACTGACATAAGCTATTGAAAAGCTTATGTCAATCCTGTTGAAAGTCGTTGTAGAAATACGAAACGCTTTCGAAGCGATTGTCACTTGTCTAGGCTCGCTGGAAAGAAATCAGATCTTGTTGAGAGGTAGGCTTATAACCTCAGACCAACAAAAAAGGTTGAATTGATAGAACAGACCGAAAAAAAAACGTCAGACCAACAAGAAAGGTTGATTTTGATGTACCTACGGCATGATCCGTCTTTCCTTTTTTGTTGGTCTAAGCTTATAACTAATAAATATTTTTCATCAGTGCTAGCCTCTAGATTTGGATTTTTTTTTAGTTGTAACGTGTTCATTCTTACTTGAGTCATGGTAGGCAAAATTACGAAAAATGAGAGATCATTACTTTAATGATAAATGTTATTCTTAATTTTTTAGGTTAGAAGCTTACGACCGAAACTTTAATTTCGGCAATCAAAGCCCTCAAGCTTCTGAAAGCCAAACGATTGTCGTTCCTGAAGGCGATTTTTACCAAGACGTTAATAGCTCCACCAACTTGCCGAAGATTACGAAACAACATAATATACAAAGTTACTTTGACAGGTACCTAACATACCTATATCTATTTCCAATGATACATAGTAAATGTTTGATATAATGTTTTTAAGCGTTGTATCTTTGGGAAATATATGAACACCAGGGTTAGTACATTCTGGTACAGCACAGAGAGGCATATTTCGAGAAAATTGAAATTTACTGAATTCTAGGTTACAAAATGTATGGAATTGACAGTTTTAAATGGCCGTGTCGCCAATTCGCCACCTATCGGGATAAAATGGCAGTTTACATCCCCATTGACGGATCAACGCACAGCCTAAACCGCTTGATCGAAGAGACCTGAAACTTGGAGGGTGTGTTCTTTGTATGAAGTAGGCATCCGATAAGAAAGGATTTTCCGAAATTCTACCCCTAAAGGGGTAAAAAGGGGGGTTCCGTTTGTATGAAAAATACGTAATATTGAAGCTAACTCAAAAACTACACAAGCAAAGTTGATAAAATTTATATGGGACCACCTCGGGAGTATACCCTTTCGAACTAAAAAATATTTTTTTAAATCGGTTCACAATTGGCGAAAATATCGGTGAACATAAACTTACAAAAAAAAAACCGACATAGGAACATAGAACCTCCTCCTATTTGAGGAAGTCGGTTAAAAATAAAGAATAATGTGTATCAGGGTTTTTCAAAAATCTACTCCTGACGGAGTGAACAGGGGTAGTCTCTATCACAGCTCAAACCTCTAAATGGCACAAACGACACAACGGAAATTTGGCACAGAGAGGCATCCACTAAGAAAGGGTTTTTTGGAAATTCGACCTTTAAGGGAGGTGAAAAGGGGGATTTCGTTTGTATGAAAAATCTTATTCCTTGAGTTAATAGACTTGAAACTTGGCAGGAATGCATATCTAAGTACTTAAATAAAAAAAATTTGTCATTTTTAGTTTTTTAACCGACTTCTAAAAGGAGTTATCAATTCAGATGTTTATATTTTTTTTTTATGTATTTCCGGGCATAACTCCTTCATTTATACACGGATTTGGAAAATTCTTTTTTTGTTTGAAAGGGTATACTTCCGCGATGGTCCCATTGCCATCAAATTAGGATCTGATGATGGGATCCTGGAGAAATCGAGGGAACTTTTCAAATATTATAGGCACACCTATAGCGATTTAGGTATTTTTTATAGTAACTCGTGCAGTTGCTCTCGGAAAGCACCATTTGGTGAAGTGGAACTGATCATGAAGAACACAGATGGCCACCGGAACTACTCAATAATAAGTATTCAAATCAAATCAAAAATCAAATCAAATTTTTTAATTATTCTATTCAATTTTACATATTTTTTCATTTTCCTATGGCTAACTTTATAACTGTAATTCTGTTTCAGCATGGAATCTTCAGTAAGGTCGATAGTTGTAATGGAATGAGGGTTACAATTAGTATTTAATAATTTGTTGTATAAGTGGTTAGTTTCTTTAACCTGAGTACATTCTTTTTCTTTTTCCAACTGAATAATACGACTATTAGCTTGCATTAATTCATCTTTTAGGTTCCTAACTTTACTTAAAGCCTCCTCCATACAAGTAACTACAGTTGCTGAAACCATCTGTGACCACCTTCAGTTGATCCCGTTCATCAACAACATCCAGATATTGCTGATGTAGGTCTACTAGCTCCCGTTTAAGGCTTGAGTTTTTGTTAACTATCTTCTTGACTTCCTCCTCACTTTCATCATTCTCTTGTAACAGCTGTTTACATTGGAGTTCAGATGCTTCAAGTTCTTGGAGGGCCGTTCTTAATTTAAGCTCCATATCCTGAGCAGTAGCCCTATGGGTCATCACAGGCATGGTTTCAGGATTAGTTACTGAAATTAGAATAAAGAAACGGTGAGAACAAGTAGGACAGACAAATAAAATAAAATAAAGGTGGAAATTAAAAGGAAAAAAAGGGAGAAGTTAGCGTTGATCAGTGGTGAAATAAGGTAGGCTGTTACTTAATTGGCTTGAAGAGATATAATCAAAGCTTTAAATATCAAAATTAATGTAAAATGTTCATCCTTTTATTTCTTTAGGATTTTACTTTTCCTTATGTGGGTAGGTTGACCTAGATTTTCCTAGATTTGCAAGTATTATTTGATGTTAAAATATAACGACAATGCAAAAATAATGATCATAAACGTCGTTATTGTCGTAATTATAATAAAAATCAGATTGAGAATAACAGAATCTTCGCTAAGTTTCGTTTTCTTCGATGCGATTTAGACAATGCAGAGTGATAATCAGTCGAACTATTTATGTTAGACTTAACGAAGACGTATAACAGAGGTAAAGTGACGATTGTATGCTATTAAAATGTAAAAGTAAAGCAATACTCCCCGTTTAAATCCGTGGCTCGAGCGTCAGCTGTTGATTTTAGGTTACCGGTATGTAACCAAACACTGTTTCACTTAAGTAAATTTACAGGAAAACAATAGTCCTGAGTATTTATGCAGTTATATTACGTTTACACATAAAATTACACCTTAATTTTACTTAATTACTAATTAAAATTAATTTTAAAATACGGAACAAAAATTTGACATGTCACTCGGGCAGTGTTGCCACTTTTCTCTTTTCAATTGTTTATTGCAATCCATAATGTACAAATTAGGTGGTAAATATTTCACGGGTTGTGATTCGATTAGGTACTTTAAGGTTGCTAACCCATTTATGCTCGTCACAATGTATGTATTAGGTCTTTACCTGTGAAATTGCCGTTTTGTATGAAAAAATTTAAACGAATTTTTTTCATGTATTTTTTATTTGTATTAATCGAAGTAATCACCCATGCAATCAATGCATCTTTGCCAACGCAGTGGCAGTTTATTGATGCCCTTCTTAAAGAAATCAGCTGGACGGGAGGCAACAAATTCTTCAAGGGCATTTTGTACTGCCTCTCGGGTATTGAATTTTTTCCCGCCAAGAAGTTATCCAAATTCTGGAAAAAGTTGTAGTCTGTAGGCGCAAGGTCTGGTGAGCAGGGCGGATGACGGAGAGCTTCCAACCCCAGTTCTTGCAACTTGGAGACCGTCTGCTGTGCAATATGAGGTCGCGCGTTGTCGTGCAGGAGCAGCGGAGACAAGCGATTGACCAATGCTGGTTGGAGATGTGCCAGCTTCTCCATCATTGTGTTCAGTTCTTCACAGTACACATCTGCAGTAATGCTCACCCCGTTTGGTAAGAAGCTGATGAATCACACCGGCGCTAGACCACCAAACAGTGACCATCACTTTTCTACGGGCAAGTTTTCGTTTAGAGCATTGTTTAGGTACTGAACCAGGATCCAACCAACTTGCTGAGCGCTTGCGGTTATCAAACAGAATCCATTTTTCATCGCAGGTAACAATGCGGTTCAAAATTCCTTCATTTGTGTGTCTGTTGAGCAGTGCAACGCACGCCTCAACGCGTACTTCGCGCTGGCGATCATTGAGTTTGTGGGGCACCCATTTGTCAAGCTTTTTTACCTTGCCAATTTGACGCAAATGGACCAATATTGTTTTGACGCTAACGTCGAAAGCTGCTACTAATTCAGCCGTAGATTGTGTATCATCAGTTTCCACAATCGCCTTTAATTCGTCATTGTCGACCAAAGTCTTCGGACGACCGCGAGGTTAATTTTTCAGGTCGAAATTTCCAGAACGGAAGCGAGCAAACCAATAACAGGTGGTGCGTTGGTTTGTAGTATTAGCTCCGTAAACGTCGTTGATGTTGCGTGCCGCTTGTGCCGCGTTGCTGCCACGACGGTACTCATATTCCATAATTACTCGAACTTTTAACGTATCCATGATGACGAAAAAGATTGAAATGCGATGAAAATGTAACACTAATCATTAAACTAATGACTTCTTTTGAAAAAAGAATTCCATGTTTTTAAAATAAAATTAATTTGAAATTAGAATTCTTAGCCAAACAAAAATTATTTTGATTTGAAATGGCCAGTACTGCAGAACGGCAATTTCATAGGTAAAGACCTATTATTATGGTGACGTGGGGCTGATGGTGAAGGTGGACCAGCAGAACTCCTCAACGATTAACGTCCCTGCACCGGGAAAAGAAATCTTTTGTAAGAGGAGATGAGCAGTTGACATAAGGCTATTGTAACTTAGATAAAGTACAAACTGACCCACTAAAAAGCGAGAAATAAAAAAAAACAACCGACTTCCAAAAAATCACTACAAATTGAAAAATAACTTTAATTTCGGAAGTCGGTGTCTTTGGTTTTGAATTTTCGTTGTTTGCCACCGAGTTTTTTTTGTAAAAAAGTTTTTATCTAAAATAACGTGTATCAGTGTTTTTAGAGAATCTACGAGGATTTTACTGCCAGGTTTGATCAAAACAAAAATTGATGTAAATTATCTTTGAGTCAAATTATGTAAACATCTCAATCCACCCCTGTGGGGATGAAAAGAGACGATACAGTTTATATGAAAAAAAAATAGGAAATATTATAATATTATTCCTTTGGTTAATTATCTTGAAATTGACGATGCTTGCATTAGTAAATAATAAAAGAGTTTAGTTAGAAATCCGTAACATAGAGGAATTACGGGGTGCCAAAGTAGGTAGGTAAGTAAAAATTTTTAACGCGTTGTCGGATTATTTCGAAACTTGGTACGGTACTAATACTTAAAACAAAAAGTACGTATTTCGGGGTTTTTCTTTTTCAGCGCTAGTCTTTTATATGATAAGCGTAATAAAACGAAAACAAAAAGAAATGGAGGACTGAGGGCCCGAATTTTATCATGGTCATAACTTTCAAATACAAAAAGTGGTGACCTGTTCTTGCTTTCATTTTCATTTTATAGGACTAGCTGTAAGTTAATGGTTCCATTCTATTTGCGTAATAAAATTTTACGTGTATGAGAACTAAGGGCCCATTTTGAACGAAGATAAACAAAGTTGTTTTGCGATAAAATATCTTGTTTTCACAAATTATGTTTGGCATTTTTTTTATAATAATGAAAATTAAATTCACCTATCACCATCTTGAAGAGTACCACAAGCGAAGCAATTCTGAAAATGTATGCAGCTCATTAGGAAAGATCAGATTTGCAAACATCTGATAATGAGATGCACCCTGTCGACATCAACAGAAATGAGAACAAGTTTAGACGACATTAAATTGTAGGTTCAAGTTGGTTGCTGCCAGGGTTGCGGAATAGTCCGAAAGGGATACCGAGACCTTGGCAACAGGCAACTGAAAGAACACGGGTGGGTTTTAGTCAGTAAGGTCCGTATTACAGAAGGAAACTCAAGTATTGATCTCTGTTTAAAACTAGTTTTAAGTCCGCTTTTAATTTTAGAACGTTGCTCGAGCATAGTTTCATTGATCTTAGTTCAACTGAGTTTGGCTTTATTTTAAATCGCTACTCAGTTACTCAATCGAACCCAAGCAGTGATCAAATCTGTAATCACCCAAGTGTGGTCGAGACCGCGCTTGAGCATAGATTGTCATGTCAAATTGACAATATTTCTTCTGTTCCAATATGATTTATAAGTCAATGGTTCCAATAGTGCAATGTCGAGTTCTGTTGATATTTTTTTAAATTAGGTACCTACTATCAAAATCATAATCGATATATTTGAAGAGGTAGATAATTATAATAACTTATTTAACGATAATTCTATAATAAGGTTGAACTTTTTCCAAAGTACTAAATTTTTTCTTCCGTCCTTGTATTTTAAAAGTGTTTAACCGATCGATTCCCAATGTGATGAGATGTGGATGAATGTGGGGATGATCCGTGAATAAAATCAGCTAAACAAATAATTAAAATGAAAACAACAAACGAGTGTTTTTCACACTGATGTTAGAGTCTGACACGCCCTTCCGCTCCGCCCAGAGCGGGAGAAGTCATTTGATGATTTCCCACGCCAAAAAATAAAAAAAAGTTTCAAATTGGTTTTAAATTCCAGGTATGATTCCTGTCACAAAACTTTTTAATTATTTTGTGCCTTTTTACGATTACTAAACAGATAATGTGTTCGATATTCATGTTAAAATTAATACGAGTAGTGATGATTTATTTCTTGTGTGATTATTAAGGTTGCTGCCATTGATATAGTATATCAATGGTTGCTGCGCTAGGGTAGCCCGCGAAATTCAAATTTTTGTTACGTTTTTTGCAATTTGCAGGTCAGTATCAGGTTGTATACCTGATACTGACCTGCAAATTGATCTAAATATTAGTAGCGCTCGTAACAAATATGGATTTACAGAATTATAAACATTAGAATCAGCAATACAACTCTCTAAGTTCATGAAAGAGCCAAATGTCATAATTTCATGAAATAGTCATTCAATACACTTACATGAGCTTAAAGAGTTGTATTGCTGATTTTAATGTTTATAATTCTGTTATAATTTTTTTTTAAGTGCCAAAAAACTGTGGGAAGTTCATATACTTGAAAAGGTCAGAGCGGATGTGACGTAACAGTTGGTACAGTAAAACAATCAATCTGTCAATGAGTTAAGTATGATTTATAAGTCAATTTTGTACGAGTGTGTGACGTTGACTGACACATCGCACTCTGAGAACGAAAGTGATTCAAGTCCAAATTTACGTTTTATTTGGAATAGAATAAAACATTTTCTATTCATTCTAGAATAACTTTTTAATATGAAAACGAAAGTTACGAATTTCTTTTCTATAATATTATTTGGTTTTATCACTATACAACGTGTACCGTTAAATGCGAAAAACCCCAGACACCCCAACTGATTTTTAATTCAAATGACGTATTTCAGGGAAAAAAAATCATTTAAAGAAATTGTAAAGGTTTTATGTGCTGTTTTAGTTTTACTGGCAATTCTGATCGTTTTTTGCGTCTGCGACGAAGCTCTATCGAGGGAGGGGTTGTTACCGGGCCGCTGCGCCAGGCTAACAGGTTTGCGCAGGTGATCGCTGACCTATTAATAAATAGACACGGCAACGTTCTCAATGAAGATTTTTTGAAAAATGTGACCTATTAAAAAGTGGTTCAATTGATTCTGCTCGTTATTCTGATCAAACTATTTTCAGGTTTTCCGCATTTAATGTTACACGTTGTATACTTATAATAAAAAATATTTTTTCTGTATAAAATAACCTTTCGAAAAAATAGGTCACTTTAGTTTTAGAAATGACTCATGAGTTTAACTCATGCCTTAACAAATAAGTGACCGAATTTGATTTATGTCACCTAGGTTGTTCATATTAAAATCAGAAAGTGACCGAATTTGATTTATGTCACCTAGGTTGTTCATATTAGAAATAAGAAAGTGATCTATACCATAAATTGTAGCAAAACTTACACCCACAAATCATGTACGTTTGCCCAGCACGGCCCCCCAAAATTTGAGTTTTAGGTGTGCGCCAAAGAAATGTACTCGCCTCTAGTAGTATATGTACCGGCTTCTTTTTCAATGTACCTCTGTACTTTTGAAGAAATATGCAAAAAAAGGGGGCCGTGCCAGCCAAACGCTTTCAGCACGGCCCCCTTGTAACTTGAAAAATATATAGCGTATTACAAAGTTTGATAGACTCAAGGAATGTACTCTGTTAGAACGTTATATGTACCGCAACAGATGTTGTGAATTCGTAATAACAAATGCTAGGTAGATGTGGATAGGGGGCCGTGCTGAAAAAAACATTGTAAGAAAATATAAAAAAAAGACAAAACAACCTAAGCCAAAAACTATTTAATAATAATTGATGTTTAGCAAGTAACATATGTACCGCATTGGTTTCCCATACAACGTGCTAAATTTGGAAAATAAACCAATTTTACTTCATTCAGCACGGCCCTCTATACTTGCCTATATCTTTTTAAATATGACATGTTTGTTTACAAAGTTCGACATCCTGAATTATGATTAGGAGTACATTCGTTCCAAATAAATTGCGATTCTGCTGTATTAGTACTTTAAAAGATTAATTGGATCAAAAATATCGTATATTACAACTGATAGGGTGACCATGATTCCATACATTAGGTATGTCGTAGACGGTCATTAGTACGGTCGCTAAACGAAGCGCGGCACATGACCATGACCATGACGAGTAGTGGCAGCACTAACACGCAGCTGTCTTCGTGCGCAGTTGGCTACGTGCTATATATTCTAACCGCCTTCCTAATAAACGTTGTATAGCGCCTGTATAGTTACACAACGCTTTGTCTTCTTCCTTCAAAAGTCAAATTACTTTTGAAAGAAGACAAAGCGTTGTGTAACTATACAGGCGCTATAAAATGTTTATTAGTAAGGCGGTATACCTATATTGACTACCTACATTGAAATAAACATGTTTTTTGCCAGTGCAAACGCACGGAAATGATGACGCGCAAATGATGATGTGCATGCTGACTTCGTGCATGTTTTCCGTTTTAAATGGTTTTGAACCATTCAAGTCTGAATTGTTCACAACATAAAACAACACAAATTACTTAACGTAAAGCACATAAAAACAGAATTTTACAGGAAGACGATATCTATCTGCACGTTAACTGCCAAACTTTGTCTATCAAAGTAGTGTGCTAACGTTGAACTCAAACTCAAACTCAAAGCATGTCTTGTCTTTCAAATAAACCAATTACTTACAGGTACTTTTGAATTCGTCGGCATAATTATTATGTTGTTTTTCTTCTTGTGCGAATGCAACAAAAGATATCAATTTGTCTATAGAATTCTTTGTCTACGTTTGAGCCTAAACAGCCAGCCAAAACTGTTACTGCCACCACAGAAAATACAAAAAACTAAAAAGACTTTTCAATTTTTTTCTTCATTTTGTGTTTACGTCTACAAAATTCCAGTGAAAACTAGCCGACATTTTTATATCTGTGGTCAACGTGTCTATTAGTATTTGGAAGAACACAACTTGTTCAAACAATATTAGACTGTATCATAATAAAAAAAGAGTTTAAAGTGGCACAGGCGCAGTGGCGGGAAAAGCTGAAAAAAAAAATGCTATGTGTAACCTAATTAATGCAATCTCCTTTAGGGTCAAGTTCAGTACCAACATGAACCTACTTATATCCAATCCGTCCAAAATAGTAGTGAGTTCGGAAATCGATAAAAAATAAATACTCCATTTTCGTGCTTGAAATAGAATTCACTGCACAACCACGCGTAGAAAACACGTTAATACTGAAAGTTTTTACATTTACTGCTGTAGGTATATTAGGCGCGTAAAGATGTGACTGATCAATAAACGCTCAAGCGCAATATGAAGTAACCGCGACACCAGCTCCACTTCAAAAATTACGGCAGCGTCAGTGAACTATGAAGAAGAATGTTTATTTCAATGTAGGTAGTCAATATAGGTATAGAATATGAAGCACGTAGCACGAAGTCAGCTGCGTGTTAGTGCTGCCACTACTCGGGTCATGTGCCGCGCTTCGTTTAGCGACCGTACTAATGACCGTCTACGACATACCTAATGTATGGAATCATGGTCACCCTATCAGTTGTAATATACGATATTTTTGATCCAATTAATCTTTTAAAGTACTAATACAGCAGAATCGCAATTTATTTGGAACGAATGTACTCCTAATCATAATTCAGGATGTTGAACTTTGTAAACAAACATGTCATATTTAAAAAGATATAGGCAAGTATAGAGGGCCGTGCTGAATGAAGTAAAATTGGTTTATTTTCCAAATTTAGCAAGTTGTATGGGAAACCAATGCGGTACATATGTTACTTGCTAAACATCAATTATTATTTAATAGTTTTTGGCTAAGGTTGTTTTGTCTTTTTTTGATATTTTCTTATAATGTTTTTTTCAGCACGGCCCCCTATCCACATCTACCTAGCATTTGTTATTACGAATTCACAACATCTGTTGCGGTACATATAACGTTCTAATAGAGTACATTCCTTGAGTCTATCAAACTTTGTAATACGCTATATATTTTTCAAGTTACAAGGGGCCGTGCTGAAAGCGTTTGGCTGGCACGGCCCCCTTTTTTTGCATATTTCTTCAAAAGTACAGAGGTACATTGAAAAAGAAGCCGGTACATATACTTCTAGAGGCGAGTACATTTCTTTGGCGCACACCTAAAACTCAAATTTTGGGGGGCCGTGCTGGGCAAACGTACATCACAAATCGGCGCAAAACTGACGAAAAGAGTGTATCGGTCACTACGGTACTAAACTTCAAACTTGATAAAGTGTACTTTTTGAGTCATTTTGTTTATCATCAACATCATTCATTCGTATTTTACTAATTTTTTGGGATAGGTCACTTTCGTTCTCAGCGTGCAACTTTTTGTTTGTTTTCATAATCTGTGACGTCACCACACCAAGCGCGCCAAATGGAGGGCGTTTAAATAGCCCGGTTCGGTTGGATATTTTTAACAGGTTCTGCTACTTTCATAGATACCTTGATTCATGGGATAGGAAAAAAAAAAAAATTGCATGGAGTCTGTTCGATTGTGAGCAGGCCGAAACGACGCGTGATTTAGAACAAATTGATGAAATAGCACCTCTATTGATAGCGATAGCAATGCTTGCTCAATCTCAGATACCCTTACATTACAGTTACGAATACTGAATCACATTTGATCATCCATGGTATGAAGCCATGATGAAGCAGATGTTCATGAAAATTGAAGTGGCTTGTAACTACATGTGTATTGTGTTTGTGTAGGCTGTTCGAAGGGGCCCAGAGTGCCCGGTGCACGCCGCATGTTGTGTTGGTGGCTGGTCGAAGGGGCCCAGAATGCCCAGTCCACGCCGCGTATTGTGTAGGTGGCTGGTTGAAGGGGCCCAGAATGCCCAGTCCACGCCGCGTTGTGTAGGTGGCTGGTTGAAGGGGCCCAGAATGCCCGATCTACGCCGCATTGTGTAGGTGGCTGGTTGAAGGGGCCCAGAATGCCCGGTCCACACCTTTTGGTACTTGCGCGCCCGGTCCATACCGCATGGTAAATTGGTGGTTGGGTGTGGGGCCTAGTCAAGGAACATAATTATAATCACTTACGGCGAGGGCCTAGTACGCCCAGCTCATGCAATGTGTAATCGGTGCGTCAACCCTGTGCTGCTGCTAAGTGAGAGATCCTTACGTAGCATGTCAGGAATGGACGAGCTGATGCTAATGGAATGTTGGAATTATTCCGATCTGTCACCCCGCTTTGTCCCCTTAAGGTGACGGATAGGAAAAAGAGTTTGATCTGTCCCCCTGTTAGCAATGAGAGGACAGTTCGAACTTTATTCACTCCTTAACGGTTTCATCTGTCCCCCTATCACTGACAGGGGGACAGATGAAACTTTTTATTCCTGTTTGTCCCCCACAGAATTTAATATATTAATTCTTAAAACTAATGCCACACATACTGCAACATTACATTAAATTAAAGACTAGTGGTTTAGGTTTATAATCATCTGTATTTAAATAAGTTACAAATATTTCTTTTGTTTTTCTATTAATCAGCCACAGTCCCATAAATCACAGTACGTATAGTAGATACAATTACAATCAGTCTTCAGATTCGACTTAATTACAATAAAAAATATACTAATAATAAGAATATTTTGTTTTGTTATTGATAGAATCAGTTACAGTCCGATAAATCACAGTAGGTATTGTACATATTACAATCAGTCTTCTGATTTGACTTCATATTAGGCTATATGAAGTCAAATCAGAAGACTTTACAAATGAAAACTTTTAAATAATAATAAACTTAAAGTTGTAAATAATCTCAAAACATAAATAAACGAAAATCACTAGTATAACGAATTTTAATACTTTTCCAAAGGTCGTAAGAATAATATATGTATAAATAAAATATCTATCGAAACTTCTCCAACAAATGACCAATAGTAATTTCACCACCTACAAACTGCATTTGACAATTATGTATATATTCGTCTTTCATAATATTTCTCTTTGTGCGACAATTTGACGTCGGAGGTAATAGGGAATATGCATGTGATTCAAATATGGGTCAAATATTTTTTTTTATAAACTATGTTACTTCAGAATTATGCCTCCATCAATATTTTTGAATAAAAATTCTTTTTGAGCGAGAAATTAATTTTTTTAAAGTCCAAAAAAACTGTGGGTAATTTAAATACTTGAAAAGGCTAAGAGCGGATGTGACGTAACAATCCGATATAACAATCAAAATGTCAATGTCAAGTCAATCAACAAGTGTCAAGTGAATGTCAAACGCTCATAGAAAAAGGAGTGTTTGACGTTGACTTGACAGTTGCTTGTCTGTTTTTACGGACTGTGACGTCACCACACCAAGCGCGCCAAATGGAGGGCGTTTAAATAGCCCGGATCGGTTGGACAAACATTTTTTTAACTACTTTAAATTGCTTTTGTGCCGTCGAATTTTTTTAACTATTATTTGACGATGTAAACTATCGAATAAAAATATTAAAAAAATACATGCATATTCCCTATTGGTTATGGATCTGTTGTGATATGACTCTATAAAAAGCTGCATCCTTTTCTAGAATAACTAAAAGCATATTTAAGTTGGGATTTTTTTTTTCCAATTGCATTATTTAATCCATGGTGCCAGCCTTCCAGAAAGTTTGTAGTACGATGACGTTCATTAAAAACACACCATATTTTTCTAAACTCAGCATCATGCGGTCTAATCCATTGTTTGATCATATACAAACGAAATTTCTTGCTCTGATCATCATCTGGACTTTCTGATGCGATGTATGACCATCCATTTAAAATTTCATTATCAGGTATCAATGGAAGTATGGCACTCAGTGCCACTTGTCTTTTCAAAAGTTTTGACTTAGTTAGCCCAAGAGCTGCTCCCTTCTTCCACACAGCTTTATTATAGTGAAAGAAACAACCTTTAACTGTGACTTCTGGAAAAACCTTTTTGATAGCGTTCATTGCTGCAATTTCATAGTCTGTTTTATAGGTTTTGGGTTTCCACTCTGGGATTTGTGACTTAATCATGTTAAATAAAATTTCGTAGCTCTTCTGATCCTTATGACTCATTAATGAGTAAACTACTGGCACAATATCGGTACTCATATTTTTACTGCCGAAGTCTGCATGTACAGTATAAATCTGTAGAAATGGTTTCGGGCAGCTTTTAAATGTTCCGTCACTTAAAAAGTCTTCTAAAGTACTTAAAAGGTTTCTCATGTACTCGGCACAAAAAAATATTATTCTATAACCTTCATGACTGTAGTCAGCTAATACAAAAGGTATAAATTTGGGAGGTATTATTACTTCGTCAAGATCATTAAAACATATTTTTTTCATTTGTATTGCTTCCCTCCGGGTTTTATATAAGGTACTCTTAATATTTTTAAACGGTGGTATTTTTGTTATTAAATTCAGACCTGCATCTTTCATAGAAGCTAAGGCTTCTTTGCAAATTCTTGGTACACTTTTACAAGCTTGAGATGCGGAAATATCTTGTTTGACTTTATGTAATTTTTTATCCATATTTTTGGCGAAATCAGGAGCATGTGAGTGTGGAGTTTCCTTAACAACAGCATTGTGCTGTAACAAAATATAAGGTTTTACTTCAAAAGTCATATTTTTGCAACAAAAATGGTTAGCGCATGACTCAAGAAAAAGCCCTACGAAATACTTAACGTAACATGAAATATTTTCTATTAATAGATAAAAGAAATCAATGTAAAGAATGCCCCGTTGATTTTTTTTTATTTTTTATTATGACGTTGCCCCACAAGTTTGTTTCTTTTCCACAGCTGAAAGAGTCCGTAGACTCGAGTATTTGATATAAATATCAACTTGATACCTTACGCGTTTCTGAGAAAAAAGGTCTCGACAGACAGACATACGGACAACAAAGTGATCTTATAAGGGTTCCGTTTTTCCTTTTGAGGTACGGAATCTTAAAAACGACATATTTTTTTAATTATAATTATTGTACATACCTAATATTTTCTACAATAAAGCTTCATGAATCACTAAACAGGTACATATACTTTTCTTACCAGAATGTTTACCAATCCACGACATGTTGCCTTCTTTGGTTACACTCGTAGACAGTTACTCCATTTTTTAAACTCTTCTTTTTATAATATTGATGATCGGCGTATAAAAGCACCTGGCCACCACCTTTTTTTTATAAAAGACCATTGGTTGTCTACTGTAGCAGAAGTACCAGGTATGTTTTTGAATTCGGACATGTTATTGTAATCTGAAAAATAAATATTGGTGCTTAATAACTTTTGTTCTAGGTATGTTTTCTAAAAATTTGCATTAAAACTTGCTAACAATTTCCAAAAGTCGTATTGTGTTTAGTGTACATTCTATATGAACTTACCTCTGTCTGTAATTTCCTCTCAGTTTAATGATACTGTGCAATAGTTCGCTTGAAAACTACATACTTAGTAATATAAACACTTCACTCAAATTAATTATTACGAACATTTTAACACTGACGTCTCACCTTCAAAAATTGTAAATTTGCACTAGTTCTCTTAGTAATGCGCATCATTGCGGCTGCCCGTATGGCCCCTTGAGTAAGAAAGAGAGAACCGATCTATTGTTTATTTGCACCGAGTAAATTCCCGGAAGAGCCGGCTTTTTTGGAAACAATAATGGAGTGCAAGTAATTCTCAACCATATTGTATAAATCTTTAAGTTGTCATTCGCAAAATAAGTTTTGATATTAACTATAGTACTGACATACAGAGCACAGACAGAAATTTTATTTTGTTTGATAACTCCTATAGGAATGAAAACGTCAAAACTTGAATTTATTTACTTCATTCCTGAATAATACAGAATTAATTACTTTAATAGAAGCTGCAATTTTATCTAAACAAGTAAAATTTTCTTATTAGGAACATTTCCTCATCTAAAAGTTAACATATTGTTAGTAAAAATTAACATTTGTAATATGAAGTCAAATCAGAGGACTGATTGTTATTATACTTATTATACCTGGAATACCTACGACGTGATATATGAGACTGTGGCTGATTAATAGAAAAACAAAAGAAATATTTGTAACTTATTTAAATACAGATGATTATAAACCTAAACCCCTAGTCTTTAATTTAATGTAATGTTGCAGTATGTGTGGCATTAGTTTTAAGAATTAATATATTAAATTCTGTGGGGGACAAACAGGAATAAAAAGTTTCATCTGTCCCCCTGTCAGTGATAGGGGGACAGATGAAACCGTTAAGGAGTGAATAAAGTTCGAACTGTCCCCTCATTGCTAACAGGGGGACAGATCAAACTTTTTTTTCCTATCTGTCACCTTAATTAAGGGGACAAAGCGGGGTGACAGATTGGAATAATTCGAATGTTGTTTCTTCTGACATTTGAGACCATATCAGGATGACTAAGCACACGAGGACGTGTGATGTCAGGGTGGTCGTGACGTCTACAGATTTTACGACGCTAAACTTACGGAGTTGATTTTCGAACGATTGTGACAGCTGTCAACTTGACGTAACCCCGAGTACTGAGGAGGCGGTTCCCCGCCAAAAAATAATGAAAGATCGCGGAGAGGGATCGAAACCGGGAAACCGGCAAGGCTTAATGGCCTTGCCGGTTGACTCATGGTGACTACCCTGGCAGGGCAGTGAGTTGATTGATCGGCGCTCGCGACTCACGTACTCGGTGGAACGTCGTTTACGTTATTGTTCATTCCTTAATGTGAATATTGTGTTTCCTTTAATTACATCTCCTAGCCCGCAAACCTACCTACGCATAAGAGACAATAAGATCTCTTCTGATAAAGACCAATACTTATTGCAAATAAATGATTATGAGTATTGCCTTTAAACTTTTTACAAAAAAAAAAAAAACTGACTTCCAAAAAAAACACTAAAAAAGTGAAAAATAACTTTAATTTCAGAAGTCGGTGGCAAAAAACGAAAATTGAAAAGCGAAGACACCGACCTCCGAAATTAAAGTTATTTTTCACTTTTTTAGTGTTTCTTTTGGGAGTCGGTTGCTTTTCTTTTTTGTAATTTACTTGACGTCACAGTCCTGTCCAAATTCACATTTTATTTTTATTTTTTATTTATTAGGAACAACAAACAGCAGTATATTAAATATTACACATGATAGGAGTACTAAACTAATAGAATTAGCAAATACACTACTCACGACGTCATCCACAGATTACCATATAAAATAATTAGCATAGGTACTGTTAATAATAACAATAAGGGCAAACTTAAAGATACTCATCACAAGGTTAAAATTATTACTCGGTTTGTTTTTAAAATGTATCTCTGAGAGCATAAAATAAAGTGAGAAAAAAAAAAACTAATAATATCTGCGTCCTAATACTACTGCGTACTAAATACATTATTCGTAGTTTCGAAGCGTGAGACCGATGTTGTTGACTTTTTAAGGAAAAGTCTAGTGATTATATTTATATATTTATTTTCTGTACAAACATTATATAAAATTATGATTAGTTTTGGAATACATTCGAATGGGAATACATAAACGGAATCGTAAGTTTCGTTAAACAGTCTACGTGTGAAATGTGCGGGGCGTACGGCCACCGTAAATGCGTTAGAGCGAGCTCCTGCAGCTCACAAACAGTTGATGATTACGACTAGCACTAAGTATAACATATGCAGTGGGAGGGAGCAGGGCGCGCTCGGCCGCTCAGCCCTGCATGATGAGGTGCACGAAGTTCTCGTAGTTGATGTTGCCCTGCGAGTCCTCCTGCCCCTGCAGCAGCTGCTCCACCTGTCACACACGCACGCATTACTACCTCTACTACATCGTCGGCGTCGCTCGTCGGAGCGCAGACTCGCTGAGCGCGCTCTTCCAAGCTTACCATATTGTAGGTAGGTACTCTATTTTTAATTCAGCGGCACGCAATACAATTTATTTCAAAAGGCCAAAACGTTCTGCTAACCAATGTGCTTTGTTGGCGGTTGCGGTAAACTATGCGACGTTCGACTGCCGCTGCCAGTGCTGCCATTAGCGACTGTGACCATTAGCTAGTTACAGTACTACCAACCGTACCTCCATCAGTAGTAACATTTACACTACGAAAACCGCTGCTACGACATAAAGGTGCTGTCAATGTCACATATTTACCACTGATGTGCGGTTGTTGCACGGGCGCTTTTTAACATGCGAACCGAGCGTCCGAGCTTTTACAGTGCCAGACACACATAATATGCGTGCCTTCAATTATGTTGCACAACAGGGGGCCAAGTCTACTAATTTACAAACGTGTCAGTAGTGGCCTCGCAATAATGAGTTTTTGACAGATTTTGTATGGCATATCTGTCAATAATTGATCATTGTGATACGAGACCACTGACGCGTTTGTAAATTAGTAGACATTTTAACTATATTTGCCACCGATTATTCGGGAACTATATATACCAGGAAGATTTACGTGATGCTTTTTTAGGGTTCCGTACCCAAAGGGTAAAACGGGACCCTATTACTAAGGCTCCGCTGTCTGTCGGTCTGTCTGTCTGTCCGTCAGTCACAAGGCTGTATCTCATGAACCGTGATAGCTAGACAGTTGAAATTTTCATAGATGATGTATATCTGTACAACAAATACTAAAAACAAAAATAAAATAAATGTTTAAGGTGCTCCCATAAAACAAAAGTGATTTATTTGCTCGTTTTTGCTCGATATTGAAAACGACAACAGGTAGACGCTTGAAATATTCACAGAATATTTTGTTACATATTCACTTTAAAAATAAATAGTTAAATTAAAATAAAACAAATATGTCGTTTTTATAGATAATGCTACGGAACCCTTCGTGCACGAGTCCAACTCGCACTTGGCCGGAAGCTCGCGCGGTGCGCCATACAACTAGATACATATACGAGCTGAAAAATACCTATAATTTCGGAAGTCGGTGTCTTTGAGATGTTTTCCCTTTCACACCACACCTGCAGCTCGTATAAATAAGCCAGGCCGTCACACCACTCATACGTAACTAGCACTATGCCCGCGACTACGTCCACGTGGATTTCGTACTTTCCTCTAAAAATTTCAGCAACCCCTCCACCCCCTTTGAAAGATAGTTTTCGAAAATTCATATTTACGACTTTATTATCATTTTGCACCCCGTTAGTGGCTGATTTTTGAAAAACCCCGAAACACATTTTTTTTTTGTTTTAACTATTATATTAGTAGCGTACCAAGTTTCGAGTTATTCCAACAGCGCATTAAATTTTTTACTTATACACCCCGTGATTCCTTTATGTGAGGGGTTGCTTAAAAAGCTAAAAGTGACAATCTTTATTATTTACTAAGTAGCAAGTATTGCCAAATTTCAAGTTTATTAACCAAAGGAATAAGATTTTTCATGTAAACTGTATCCTCTCTTTTTACCCCCACAGGGGAGGAACTTTGATAAATCAATTGAGATATTTACATAATTTGACTCAAAAGATTATTTATACCAATTTTTGAGTTAATCAAACAACGCAGTAAAATCCTCCCCTGTAAAATTAATTACCGCTTTTCACCCCGTTTGGGGTAGATTTTAGAAAAACCCTGATACACGTTATTCTTTATTTTTGGTTTTAAGTATAAATACTGAGTTTCGAGTTAATCGGAATGCGCGTTATAATTTTGACATCCCCCAATCCACTTAAAGGGGTATAGCTTAGAAAAAATAAAAATGAGAAACTTTATAATTTACTTAGATAAGTATTCGTGCCAAGTTTCAAGTCTATTAACCCAAGGAATAAGATTTTTCATACAAACTAAGTCCCCCTTTTCATCCCCTTTAAGGTTGAATATCCAAAAACCCTTTCTTAGTGGATGCCTATGTCCTAATAACTATCTGTGTGACAAATTTCAACCTAATCCGTTCAGTGGTTTGAGCTGTGATATAGACTACCCCTTTTCACCCTGTTAGGGGTAGATTTTTGTAAAAACCTAGTTCACATTACTCTTTATTTTTGGTTGTTAGTATAAATACTAAGTTGCTAGTACACGAGTTGCGAGAACACGCTTTAAAATTCTTCTATACAAACTTTGACCCCCAATCCCCGTTTAGGGGGTAGTTTAGAAAAGCTAAAAATGACAAACATTATCATTTACTCAGATAAGTATTCGTGCCAATTTTCAAGTCTATTAACTCAAGGAATAAGATTTTTCATACAAACGAAATTCCCCCTTTTCGCCCCGTAAAGGTCGAATTTCCAAAAACCCTTTCTTAGTGGGTGCCTACATCGTAATAGCTATCTGTGTGCCAAATTTCAGCCCAATCCGTTGAGTGGTTTGAGCTGTGCGTTGATAGATCAGTCAATCAGTCACCCTTGTGTTTTATATATTATAGATAGACACGTTTATTAGTCCATATCGGCGATACGGCTATTAGTATTAACCGACATTTTTAAAAACTTTACAGGAGAGCATTTCAAAGTTTCATTTTTAAGAAAAAAAATCATTATAAAGAGAGTACTTATTCATATTTTTACAAAAAAGTGTTATACAGGGTGTTAGTGTAAACACCGTTATCCTTGAAACCAGTGTTTTTTTTTTTTTAAAGAAAGTCTACATTTTTCCACAAGAATATTTTACCCTACACGCAAGGGCAACGAACTTGCGTCTCAACACGGCGGCCGGCGGTTGCCGGGAGCGGGCGGGGCGCGCGGGACGTTACATGACCGGCCGTCAGCTGTTTCGCAGCTCTCTCGAACGCGTATCCATGAGTATCGGGACAGTGACGGATATTTACTTTATAAAATCTTTTAATGAAGATAAGGTTTTTTTTTTGCTGTTACTGGGTAATTTATTTTTATATTTAAGTCAACTACCCATGGTTTGAGTGACAAGTGACAACGGTGTTTACCCTTGCATACTGTATTTTATTTTCTGAATATCTCATTACAAGAAATAAATGTCGCTTCATACAAAATTACCTGAAATCACTTTTATTTAGAAATAGGCTAAATGATTCAAGCGCTACAAACTATAAATTATAGGTTCAGGACAAAAGAATTTAAGCAACACTCGGTATTCTTTTAGTGTAAGGATAAATGTTATAGCAACCGTTGCGATATTAAAATAGAATCAGGCTATTCAGCTTATGCAGCTGATGTATCATAAAGTAGTTTCAGACCAAATAGATTTATGTAGCTCTTCACATTAAGTATGTATAATAAATTCCAGGTGCAGGCTAAATGTTTTAAGCGACATCAAGCATGAATTTCAGATGCAGGCAAAACGATTCAAACGCCTTATGTTACGAAATGTATGTCAGGACAAACAGAAAAAACAACATATTTTGTCTGTGTGAAGTCCATCTTTCGTAAAATTGTATAAAATTTGGGTCGCATCAATCAAATCCGATTCAAACTAGACCTACATTTACTGATGTTTCAAGCGACAAAAGTGCTTAGATCGCCACGAAACCGCCAATTCAAACGACGCAGAAAAATCTGGCGATTCCGAATATACAGGGCGTTCCACGGATATGCCACATGAGGAAAAGTACTTTGAATATTGTAGATGGAACATTTTACTGAAAGAAGACATTATTTGAATGTAAAAAACAATTTAAACTGCATTCATTGATATTAAAACAATAATATGGTTGAACCGGGAATCGAACCCGTTACATGAGACAAATTATCACCCTGTAGCGTTATCATACCGATCGAAAGGCTTCATCATAAGGATTATTTTTTGCTAAATAATATAGTGTCACAAATAAAAGGAAGACCATGAATTTTAACATTTTTAATACAAAATTAATCAATTTATCAAATGCTCAAAATAAGTGCCCCTTCCTGTTGAATACAAAGTCGCACTCTTTTGATTATTTCGCTCCCTGTCGATTTTTTGATCTTATTGTGGTGGATATTTAGAATAATACGTCTAAGTTCTGCTTGTAGCTCGTGGACACTTTCATATTGGTTCTTGTAAACTAAATGAATGTCAGATGTATGTCCTTACGGCAAAGTCAGCTTTTCATTTTTCTGAACAAAATTTCACATCAAATGTTAAAATTCATGGTCTTCCTTTTATTTGTGACACTATGTTATTTAACAAAAAATAATCCTTAGATGAAGCCTTTCGATCGGTGTGATAAAGCTACAGGGTGGTTATTTTTCTCATGTAACGGGTTCGATTCCCGGTTCAACCATGTAATTACTTAAATATCAATGAATGCAGTTTAAATTGTTTTTTAAATTCAAATAATGTCTTCTTTCAGTAAAATGTTCCATCTACAATATTCAAGGTAGGTACTTTCCCTCCATGTGGCATATCCGTGGGACGGCTGTATATAACTCAATATCGGCCAGGTTGTCGCTTAATACAAATAGCCCGTGAACCCTCGGATATCTTGAAAACTACTGAACCTTTCTGATGAAACTTGAACTGTTCCCTACTGAAGTAAAGTAAGCCATAATAAAAATCTATAAAGGTTCTTACATACTGGGGCGATTCGTCGCGCGACGCGACACCGCCGCATTGTTTGCCGTGAAGTTTTCTCAGAAATTGTTTTGTTAAAATTCGCGTCGCGCGGCTTATCGCGCCAGTATGTAAGAGCCTAAAGGGTTCCTTTCTAATAGTTTGGGAGAAATGTGTGGACAAACATACGTACCCACAAACATACAAGACGCATCTATAAAATTTTGAATATTTGTTTGGAAGCCCTTAAAGATTTTCATTGTGTATATATTGCATTGCAGTTTCAATAATATTACATACTTAAATACAGTCGAAAAAATTGAATTCTGACCAACCTAATGCTTATTTTCGTACAGACATTCAAATACAATTAGGTCGACATTCGCGTAAACATACATTTCCTTGCTAACGAATTTGTCATCTGCCATCTTTGTTATTTTGACGGTTTCAAACGATTTATCGTCAAAGTGGGTCATGATTCACTTAGCCTGACTGTACATGAGTGTCGAATTGATAACCTCCTTTTTATAAGTCAAATCTAACTATCTAATATAAATATTATATAATAATATTATAAACGCGAAAGTTTGTAAGTATGGATGGATGGATGGATGGATGTTTGTTATTCTTTTCAAAAACTACTGAATGGATTTGGATGAAAGGACAATGCCAAGAATCGGCTCGAATTGTATGGAGCGTCCGTCAGAATTTCTATAATAATGATAATTCATAATAAAATCTGTAGAACCACACCGTTGAAAAGTTATTTTAAATAGTTATTCAATTTAACAACACATTCCATTGATTTTTTTGCACAGAAATTGTTGCTAATTTCAACTAGAAATGTTGCCAATACGCCAATACCAAAATAAAACAATATCGATACGAAATTACACTTGCGAATCGATTACAATAATATCAATATGAAGATACGTAAGTGGATTTATTGCTTACATAATCGTTACTCGTAATTATATTAATAAATAGCGTTAGTTATATTTTTGGATAAGTTTATTATATTTTATAGTAGGTCATGTTATAGTTAAAAATATTTTTAATTCGATTATCGATACCGTTTAGAACAGTTTATTCCTAATAAAGTAATTATAGTGCTGGCAGCACTTGATGTAAAACTTTAACAGGCATTTGTCATTTTCAAAAAAGTTTGACTTCTCCCGCCTGGTGTCACGAAGTACAGTCGGTTAACGAAGTAAATATTTCCGTATTTTTTGAGTTTTGTGTTTGTATATTGCTGTGTTACTGGCCTCCGATTTTTCTACCATTTACGATTTGACTACCTTGGCTTTTGACTGAGGATAATATGCTAAAAGTCATTAATTCATTTAATAGTTTATTTCATGAAATCGTTAAAATCAGAAGTGCCAGGTGGTCAACTTAAAAAAAAAAACTTTATCTTTTTTTTTGGTGTACTTCTAATAGAAAACTAATTATACTATCTAATTCTATATTTATTTTCCTTTTTTATGAAATATAGTTCATCTTTGTCGGTTCTGGCCGAGTCTTGTGGGAAGCCCTGCCATTCTCCTATAGCAAACAGATAGTTAACCTGGATTAACACATAGGATGCTTTTTATCCAGATATTCCCATGGGATCGAGACTTATGCGGGCGAAACCGCGGGGCACAGCTAGTAATACATATAAAACGTATAGAAAAATATTAATTCGGTGGCAAAAAATTCCGAAATCAAAGTTATTTTTAACTTAGTGCTTTTTTTTGTAAATAAAAAAAAATGCATTCTAAAAGATGCTAGCTGCAGATTAGTGTGTAGTACGAAGGGTGGTGTGCGTGTGATGGTGAGGTAGGTACCTCGTCGTCGCTGAGCTTCTCGCCGAGCGTGGACAGCAGGTGGCGCAGCTCGGCGGAGGAGATGAACCCGTTGCCGTCCTTGTCGAAGTGGCGCAGCCCCTCGATGAAGTCGTTGGCGGTGTCGCCGCTGCGCGCCTTCGAGATGGCCTGCGCACAAATAGCTTGATGTGTAGCCGTGCGTACAAAGAATATAATTATAGAACATATAAAATTATTAAAATTACTTCCCGTTTTCCCCGTACGCTGTCCCCGTTAATTTATCCATACTAAAATTATAAATTCGAAAGTAACTATGTCTGTCAGTCTGTATGTTACCTTTTCACGCCTAAACCACTGAACGGATTTCGATAAAACATAGGCTACTTTTCGTTTGAATAGGGGATGAATGTTTGTATACGAAACCCAGCATTTCTTAAGTATCCCGGATTCCCGGTAGTACATTCCAGTGTGACGATATCCGACATCCACAAAGGAAAGGTTCCCCTTGAAAAGCTCTTTCCATTGGCAAGAAACCCATAGGCAGGTGGTCCTTTATGCAAATTATCAAATTGTACCAGTGGAAGACTCTTATAAAATTCCAACAAAGATGAATTTTGATATTTTAGAGTTAGTAGTAGCAGTTAGATAGATAGATAGATAAAACGATTAGTTCAACAACATTAATTGCGTTTGCGTTATTTACGTTGTTGAGCATATTTTTTTTTGAAACTTATGAAGCATTGGATTAGAAATTTGTTTCAATTCAGATTGTGGATCGTGTATTACGCAATTAGGGTGCAGGTTATAAACTATCTGTGCCTTTCATCCATAGTCGTTGGGCAGTTTTTGCGCAAATCCGGAACATAGATCCAAACAAACAGACAAACGGACAAAAATCCTTAAATATATATTTTCGGCATCAGACTCGTTCCCACACCTCGTAACTTAGTTTGACTTAGTTATTATTTTATTATGTATCCCATACTTCCCGCAACACGGGCAATATTTCCTTTTTTTTATTGATGAAAAACATATCTGCGGGCTGCAACAACATATGATAATAATTTATGTAGTCGGTGGTTTAAATATTATTTTATCATTACATAATGAAGGTATTATCCAAGTTTAGTCAGATAGTAACTTACAAAACCCCGAAACGCGTACTTTAATTTTTTTTGTTTTAAGAATTAGTACCTACCGTACCGAGTTTCGAGTTAATCTGATAGCGCGTTAAAATTTTTACTTACTTGCTTTGCCACACCGTTATTCATCTATGTGACGGATTGCTTCAAAAACTAAAAGTGACAATCTTTATGATTTACTATGGCAAGTATTGCCAAGTTTCAAGTTTAATAACTAAAGGAATAAGATTTTTAATATAAACTGTATTCTCTCTGAAATACCCGCTTTTCACCCCCTTTAAGGACGAATTTCCAAATACCCTTTCATAGTGGATGCCTATGTCCTAATATCTATCTGTGTGCCAAATTTCAGCCCAATCCGTTCAGTGGTTTGAGCTGTGACGTAGACTACCCATTTTCAACCTTTCATTTTCCCTTAGGCTGCGGCCAGCCCGGCGGTTGAAAGCGTCCCAAAGGGTCATGGCCATTAGGGTGGAGCGTCAATTTTTTTAATTCTTTTTCTATATTGAATAGCACTATAATGTTGCATTGCACCCTCAATTACATAAAAAAAATAATCAATAAAATATTGGAACCTATTTTTAGCCCTCTACTGCCGCTTGAAGATTATGAAAAATCTATAATGTGCATTTTATAAAACATCACATAATAAAACAAACTTTTTTTTAATTGTTATTGTAACTCATAATACCCTAAATATGACTAATTTTATAAAAAAAGGGCAATTTACTGATAAACGGCACACAAAGGTACGTTAATTCGGACGTCAATTTGAAGAAAATGAAGAAATATTGCGGGTATCTTTGTAAGTTGAGTTTTAGATTTTAGTTCATAAAATGAGTGTTTTAGTGTTAATTGTACGCTGAAATATAATAGTATTTTATTTTTATAACATTCTGTATACGCTTAAAGATATGTCTAATTTCCTAAAATTATGGCCACTTTGAGCTAAAGTAGAGGGCTAAAATATATGTCCAAAAAATAAACAAAAAAATATTCACTTATAATTTAGCCAAATGCAACTTTGTGCAGGTATTCAAAATCGATTCGATGTCATTTTTTTTTCTCCATACATTGACGCTCCACCCTAATGGCCATTCGGCTGGCCCGGGGATACCGCTCGGTCTCCCGAGAGGCGGCGAGCCTCCTTGCCGGATTACCGCCATGGGATCTGGAAGCGAAAGTGAAGCGCCGGGGCGTAACTCCGCTGCCGCAAGAAATCGCGGCACAGAGGACAGAACTCCGGCAGGATCTCATGGCGGCATGGAGAGTGCGATTGTCGCAACCCAGTGCTGGGCACGCCACAATTGCGGCGATAAGTCCCCTCTTTGAGGAGTGGCTAGAGAGGCGCCACGGCTTCCTCACTTTCCGCCTGACGCAGGTCCTCACCGGACATGGCAGCTTCGGGAGGTTCCTGTGTAGGATTAGGCGGGAGGAAACGCCCGGGTGTCACAACTGTGTGGGTCGCCCGGAGGACACGGTGGAGCATACGGTGGAGGTATGCCCTGCTTGGTCGGAGCACCGCCGTGTCCTCGTGGAGGCAATCGGCAGCAACGACCTCTCGCGTCCGGCCCTGGTCCAGGCCATGGTACGGAGCGAGAGGGCATGGGAAGCCGTCACCTCCTTCTGCGAAGCAGTAATGCTCGCGAAGGAGGAGGCGGAACGCGTGAGGGAGAGGCAAAGTTTGCGCCCTCACGCCCCTAACCGCCTCCGGTGGAGACACCCTGGGCGTCGGGAATCCCAGGCGGATTCCCAACCACCATAGGCGCGGGCTTACGGACGGCGAGCAATGGGTAGCTTGTTCCACGCGCGCCTCGAAGAGATGTCAGCAAAGTCAAAGTCAAAGTCAAAGTCAAATAATTTATTTCAACTAGGCACATTAAAGGCACTTTTGAACGTCAAATACATAGAAATAGAACTGATTCTAGTTGCCCCTTCCAAAAGGTAGTTTTCGTATGGAGAAGAATGGGCAAGAAACTCCACCGTTACTCTTTTAAAAAAAAAATGTTTTACAATATTTGGTATAGGTACATCAATTATATAATTACATGTGAAGACGATGCACCGAGAATACAATTACAATAGGTAAAAAGAATTAAAAATTAAAAATGGAGCAATGAAAAATAAATAAATTAAGTATGTGATAGGTACATGGTGCTCACATATTTACAAACATTAAAGTATACGTACGATAACACAATATTTCTACAAACTTGCAAGTAATACTAATAGGACAGTGTGTGAGATTAATTATCATAAAATGTAAAAAAATCGATGATATAAAAATAATAAAAAATAAAAAAATAGCACAATTGGCGGGGTCCGCTAGGACCGATGTCTGCCAGGGTTGCGGGAAAGTCCGAAAGGGATACCGGAACCTTGGCAACAGGCAACTGAAGGAACACGGGTGGGTTTTAGTCAGTAAATGTCTGACACGCCCTTTCGCTCCGCCCAGAGCGGAAGAAGTCATTGGATGATTTCCCACCCTCAAAACAAAAAAAAAGGGTTAGATTTTTGAAAAACCCTAATACACATTATTTTTAATTTTTGGTTTTAAGTGTAAATACTGAGTTTCGAGGTAATCGGACAACACGTTAAAATTCTTCTATACAAACTTTGACAGCCCCCAATCTTCGTTTAAGGGGTAGGGTAGTTAAGAAAAACTAAAAATGAAAAACTTTATAATTTACTTAGATAAGTATTCGTGCGCAGTTTCAAGTCTATTAGCTCAAGGGATAAGATTTTTTATACTAACGAAATCCCCCGGTTTCACCCTCTTAGGGGTGGATTTTTTTTTAAATCGTTTCTTATCAAATTTCATGTCTTTAGGACCAGCGGTTTAGGCTGTGCGTTGATATCTCAGTCACCCTTGCCTTTTCCATTTGGACATCCGAAGGAATTGAAATGCAAAAAAAGTGTGTTTGCTTAGGTCGCGCACTTTGCGACTAGTGTAGCTAAAAATATAGTTAAGGGCAGAAAAATTAAAACCGTTAGGCCCTCGGAACATTCTGAAAAAATCATTATGGCTCTAAGGCTTCAAAGTTTGGAGACCCCTGACCTAAACGAGTCTTGCACAGTTGCGTTTTACGTCTTTTTTGGAAAGCTAACAATAAAAAAATCTCTTATTAAAAGTCCGCCGGCTCTAACTCCTAAACCTCTCAAAAGCGTTTGACTGCGTTGACTACAATACACTGATCTGTAAATTACACCACTACGGAATTCGTGGCCAAGCTGCTGATCTTGTTCTTTGCTATCTATCAAACAGGCAGCAAAAAGTAAATGTAAATGAGGCGACGTCTTCCGGGTCTCTGGTTAAGATAGGCGTGCCTCAAGGTCCGATGCTTGGCCCTTTCCTATTTCTAGTTTATAATTTATCCTATAGGTAACCTAGCCTAAACTAATGACTAACCTACTTAAACCTAACAGACAATCGAAGTGCAACAGACCTTCAGATGTGCCTACTAAAACTAAGAGTAGAACAAGAGAATTAAGAACTAAAAACAAACAAAAGGACAACACTGATTGAAGTCAAAAGAAATATATATATATATAGACTGAGGTCAAAAGGAGAGGACATTAAGTTATAAATAATAGCAATTTTTTTTCTTTTTTCTGGTAGCTGTGTTGTGTAGTTCACACTCTTTCTTTCTTTTCGTTCTGTTTTTAGAAGTGATGACTTTTAATTGGCTGTCAGTCTCACATACAGTTTTATTTTTCTGTTAATTTTAGCTGTAAGTCATCCATAGTAAATAAATAAATAAATAAATAAGAACCTAAGTCCAAAAGCAGGAACATCAGTCTATAAAGAGGAGCCTCAGTTCAAAAAAATACCTCAGTCCAAAAATAAGGATTTCAACCTTATATTTAATGACCCTCCATATACATCTTAGTCCGACTTTCAGCCAAATCGGTGCTTAGAGTCTTGACTAGTAAGATGAGTAGGTCCACAAGAGGTGCGTTGTGCCTCTGGGACATACGTCAAACACGACCCTCTTAATCGTCGCAGTCGGGTAAATTATATTTATGCATGATGGGATAGAGAAACGCGTAACTCCTTTTCGCCGCAGTTGGGAAAAGAAGAACTAAACGACTGCCGGCGAAATGCTTGAAGGATATCGCAAGCTTTCTTGCAAATAAATTGCATGTCGATAATGTTACCTAGTTATTAGGTTTTAAAGGGATCTGCTTACCATGTTCAGATAATCCCATTTATTATTTGAAACATATCTTCGATTTGTAATTAATTAAATATTGCCGTATTTACAATGACAACTAGAAAGACATGAGCAATGTAAGAAAAAAGTAAAAATGTCAGTTAAACGAAATGAAGGCTGCATGGGCCGCATGGCATGGCAGATTAAAATAAGTCCCTACCTAAAAAGTTCTGAAATAATTTTGGAAATATAACTAACAAAAAAATATAAGGCAAACGACTAGTGTATTTCAGTTGACGACTAACGATAAAGGCAATAATTTCAGGATATCTTTTATGTGGTACTGTGGTGAGGACATACTTGGTTCTAGAGATGACTCTAACAAAACGGTGCGCTAATTTTCCAGAGATATAGTCTAACCCTGAAGACCTAGAGAAATTTCGTCTCCATACAATGTCACCGACGTTGAGGGTGATAGCCGAACGGTTGGTATTATATGATCGGGAATTGCAGAGGAAAGCTATGGATAGATTATCGGCGACTTTAGCATAAACCTCGGCGAGGGAAGATAGATTAGACGCGTGTTGAGACCGACTCTCAGTTAAATTGGTGCTTCGAGTCTGTCCATGCGCACGAGCAGGATCTATAAGGACTTCCCAACAGAACATAAGGCAGTTAGGCGTAAAACCAGTAGCCAAGTTATAACAAGAGTTGAGATACCTATAATTTGACTTTGAGTAATAATTTCGTCCAATTTCTCTGGTTTTCACCGACCAGTATACTCAGACACGTGACGACGCTTTGGTTATAGCGTTGTACAGTATTGGCCTGCGGCGTATAGTAGGGTGTATATATTGTTGAGTCGATGTGAAAAGACCTGAGGAAAAAACGGTTGCTACGAAAAACGGCGTTATCGCAAAGAACAGCCCGTGGCACTCCGAAGTTAAAAAATATTTTGATTCCAATTTGGGAACTTGTGTCTACCTTTTTTAGGGGAAGCAACCAGACATTTGGAAAACACATCGACCATTGATAGAATATATATATCGATAACCATAGTAAGCGATCGGCAATGGACCAATTAGGTCTATGGAGATAAGCTGCAGGGGTAAAGAAACGTCCTTCGGATAGCACATCTGTCCACGTTGTTGGGTGTTAGCAATTTTGTAGGTTTTGCACACGTCGCATTGTCTCAATGTTTCGGTGACGTCGCGAAACATATTTGGCCAATAGTATAGTTCCTTAAGGTAGGACTTGGTGACGCCGCGCCGGGATGTATGAAGGGAAATTGTTGTGAACTTCCCAAATGGCGTTGGGAACTTTCGCAGCCGGCAATACGACGCGCCAGGGATCAGATGATAAAGGGCTGGAGATGATTCGTCTCAAGAGAACGCCGTCCTGAATGGCGTAAGCAGGAAACATTTGCGGCGTTCATATTTAAGTAGTAATTCGTTTTTTATCTAAAACTAGAAGTAATAATAAATATACTGTGGCGCGGCGTACACCGGCTTATCGGCCGGCCCAACGCGTAGAGAAGGCTTAAAAGACACACTTTAAAACAATGAAACGTACAAAGTGCGGTGTGCATCTCAACGTTGCACCTAATGGGAGTCCAACTCAGCATGTGTCAAGCAAATACACCTGACGCTGATATTCTGCTGGATCCCTGCAGTGACATAAGGACGTCGAGCAGATACGAGATAATATAGTGAATAATTGGTGTTGTGAAAAGTTGAATGTGCGGAACAAAATTACGTAAGTAAGTAATACCCGCAATTTAAATAATGTTATCTACAGTAAAGTTTAGCATTTGGAAACGTTCTTGTACGATGATGATTATGTATTTGAAACTTGATTATTTAAATAGATAAATGTATAGCTTATACAACCTTATTTTTTGTTTATGCTAAACCCGAAAAGGGGTCATTGTACTCATCAGTTTGAACAACTTTTTCTATGGGACCAACCTTGAAATCGCGAAAAAAAAAAATCAGCTGTTCCATACATTTGTGTTCACTTAAATCGACAAAATGTATGGAACAGCTGATTTTTTTTCGCGATTTCAATGTTGGTCCATAGAAAAAGTTCACAGTGACATCCCTAACACTAAAAACCGCGATGCCCGATGTTACTTTTTTATCAAACAATATTACTGTGCTAGTGTCAAGTCGCACTTTTGAGTTTTTAGGGAGAAAAAAATTAAAAAGAAACTGAAAAAAAAAAAATTACTCGGTATCCGGAGGTGGTTTTGCAAAAATAAAAACTGGAAAATATGTGCACAAAGATGCTCTATCTTATCTATACTAATCTATACTAATATTATAAAGCTGAAGAGTTTGTTTGTTTGTTTGTTTGAACACGCTAATCTCAGGAAGTACTGGTTGGAATTCAAAAATTCTTTGTGTAGGATAGTCCATTTATCGAGGAAGGCTATAGGCTATATAACATCACGCTACGACCAATAGGAGCGGGTATAAATGAAATATGTTGCAAAAACGGGAAAAAATATTCCTTTTTGAGAGCTTTCGTTGCGTGCGCTGCGTAAACGGCTTATGTTACGTAAATATTATGTATGATGGAATTGTTCTTCTTTAAAAGTTCTAAAAAACAGTCCGCGACAGCATATGTCTATCTTTTAAGCTTGCCTCACTATAACCTTTTTTTATGCTAACCAAATTTGTTCGAAATTAATGCATTATTTGCGAAGGAGTTTTATCAAAATAATATTAATTCTTATTCAAATAAATAGTTTTAACATCAAGGATATTTATGTAGCAGTAAAATACTTTTTAATTCATTCGAATCGGACATTTAATTTCGAAGTTATCACGAGTATGAAAATGTAAAATGCAATACGCGAACCGTTCGACACCAGCGCCGCCCCGCCGCCGCCGCGACGTTCCCTATTCTAGAGATGAGAGGAGAGGATGGGCACACGGGTAGACCATGACCTGGAATAGGACATAGGATAAGTTTTATCCCTATATTCCTACGGGATCGAGACCTACGCGGGTGAAACCGCGGGGCACATCTAGTATTCATATAAAATAAATATCTTGGACAGTTACGTTTTCAGATTTTTTTTATTTTTTTTATGAAAAGATCACATGAACTTCATGATTAAAAAACAAAAAAAGTATTTGAAATGGACACGTGAGTGTTTTACTCGTGCATTGCATCCCTTGATCGATAAACACCATAAACACAGCATAGGGATTTTTTTTGGTCAAATGGAACACTGTGCTACCCCACACAAATTCGACTACCACTCACTACCTGCTATGTAAATAACAGTGAAGGAGAAAAATTAAGTAATAAAAACTAAAACCCAACTACGACTGAAAAGGTATAAACAAGACACCACCGACAGACAAATGAAAAATCCGGAGTCACACGTAATCTGTTCGATTTATGCCGCCCTAACACGTGTGACACCGGATTTTTAATTTGCCTGTCTGTGGTGTCTTGTATATTGATTTTTTTTAATTATTTTGTGGTTATAATATATATATTTTTGAAATGTGCTCATTAAGCCCTTTCATTTGATACCCAACATGGTACGATTAAACCATATTTTTTTTTTAAGTCCCTCACTTTATGTCCTCTAGAGGGCGCCATTTTTAATTTAATGTGACTTCACATAGCCTATAACTAGCGGACAATCACGACGCTTCTAACGATACCTCATTTGTCAAATTGTGATAAGTGGTTTGGAAGATAGGAGAGAACAGAAGAACATACATACATACATACATACATACCGGTCAAAATCATAACCCTCCTTTTTTCTTCGCCGTATTCGGGGAAAAATTAAGATATCATCTAGATAAACTAAGTGGGAAAAATACGTAATATTGAAGCTAACTCAATCAAAGCTAGCTAGCAAAGTTAATAAAATTTAATATGGGACCACCTCGGAAGCATGACCTACCAAACAAAAAAAGAATCATCAAAATCGATTCACAATAAAATTGGCGGAGTAATCGCGTAACAAATATACAAAAAAAAAACATACAGACGAATTGAAAACCTCCTCCTTTTTGAAGAAGTTGGTTAAAAAGTTCATGTCAAAATACCATCAACAAATAGCTGCTCAATTTAACACTGAACAAAACAATGATTCAGTAGAGCAGCATTTACTTGTGATATCATAAATATTATTGTGTAAGTGGAGGTAGTGACAGGCCTGTTTATCAGCATTATTATTCCTGCTATCCTAAATACTTAATTTATTTATAAATAATATAATATTCAGCAAGTCCTTACCTGGTAAATGGGAAGAAACACTTCAAATGAAATTCTTTCATCAGGCTTCAAGTGTAGGGTGCATTTCTTCACATCAGACTCAGTAGGGTTCTGTCCAAGAGCTCGCAGGGCATCCCCAATCTGTGCTACATGGATCTTGCCATCTCCACGTGAATCAAATAGTTGAAATGCTTCCTGAAATTCTACAAAGATACCAAAAATTAACAATGTTAAATGAGGAAATATAAGTTAATTTTATTTACGTAATTTAGATAGAACAGTGAGGTTGTGGCACAGATGGCTGGGAATCGAGGATACCTTCTACGGAGGTGAGCTTCAGCTTGGAGGGCGGCTCGTACATGAACATGTTGCGAGGGCGTGTGGCGACGCACTAAGCGCGACCCACTCCGCTAGCGAGCGAGGCCGAGGCCGCCGGGCCAAGCGACACACCTGGATCGCTTTAAAATACAAACCTTATAAGGAAACTAGGGCGCTTGTAACAGACCGCTTTCGGTAAAGACGTTGATTGACATGATATGACTCACGGTTTACGCACGAGTGTCACAACGCAAATCGACTCTCTGCGTTCATTACATACAAGTGACTATAAACGAGTACCCGACGAGAAGCTGGAGCGCTGCACGATCTTACGATTCTTTTCATATTCACGGCAAACCACCAGCGTAGCGAACTTTGCAATACTTAACAGATATTGACGACGACTAACCTGCCAGTTGATCTTCTGAATACCCAGCCTGCAACAAATTTACATATAAATTTATTGTTTTTCAGGTTTTACAATTATTTCTACACTAATTTATTGCCTTTATTTTACCATGTTATTTATTAATTTTAGCTTGCTGAGCTCTGGAATTGTTATGAGTCAGAATTATTATCCTAGCCCGTGTAATCAAGTAATCAACAAACACTATATTCTCTATTCTCCTTATTCAACCATATTTCTCATTCATTCGTTCAAAATGGCAATGACAAAAGAGAAATCATGGAATTAGTAAGTACTTTATTCATCCGTCAAGGGGATGATTCTACCCGTGCGTTTGCACTGGCGAAACATTACAACAAAAAATGTTTAAATCTCTAGTTCCTGTCAAAAATTGTATCGAACATTGACAGAAGATAGAGATTTCAACATGTTTTATCGCAAATGTTTCGCCAGTGCAAACGCACGGTGATAAGTTAATACAAGATTATGTTACTAAACAACTTTCAATAAGAAACTCTAAAGTGAGTGATAGACGTGCGTACTTAAGTACGCGGTCTTTAAGTTCGCGACCTTACTGGGGTCGCCATCGGTGACACACATGAAGCTTTCTGAATTTCATTGTCAAATTGTCAAATTGGCTCGTGGCTCCCGGCTCGCGGCGATGACAGACGGGCGAGTAAGCTCACCGAGCCATAAGTACGCGTACTTGCTCGTACTATCACCCGTTTTAGAATTTCATTGTTTTTTTATTGTTGTTGTTGCGATTGTTTAAATAAATAAATAAATTGTCAATGCGGCTCGCGGCTCGCGGCTCGCGGCGGTGACCAGTGACAGACGACGAGCCAAGGCGGGTTACGAGCAAAATTTCAAACCTGTTGGATCGCCGACGAACTTAGTCGGCGGTTTTTAAGTCCGCGTACTTAGCATGACACACGGGCGAGTAAGCTCGCCGAGCCATAAGTACGTGGACTTAATCACACGTCTAGCACCATGGTGGAACAATCAAGACAAAACATGTTGAAATCTCTATTTTCTGTCAATTTTTGACAGGAACTAGAGATTTCAACATGAATTTGCCTTGAATGTTTCGCCAGTGCAAACGCAAACCTCCGTGAATTTAGCCGAACGATTTCATTATTATGAACTTTTGTTGATGCTAATCGTTAGAGAATCGTTAGAGAGGGTTAGAGAGAAAAGAAAAATCGTTAAAGAGTAATTAGTTTTTATGTAAAAACAATATTAATTTCTCGTGTGAAGTTGACCCCCCTTCCCGCAAAAATGGACTTAGACGTAATTTTATTTTTTTAATCGTTTGCGAATCTTTAGAGAGAGATTGAAAGTTACACAAAATCGTTAGAGAATTAATATTTTATTTGATATTAAATCATTTGTAAGAGCGTGACGTTAGCCTACTTCTGTGAATTTTGCCCCTATATAATAATTTTCAACTTTTGTTAATGCTAATCGTTAAAGAGAGTTAGAGAGAAAAGAAAAATCGTTAGAGAGTAATTAGTTTTATTTATCAACGATTTTAATTACTTTTGTGTTTATTATTAATTATTTTTTTTATTTTTATAATTTGAAAATCGTTAGAGAGAGATAGAGAGTTAAAAAAATCATTAGAGAGTTAATATTTTAATTGATATTAAATTATTTCTGAGAACGCGTTATAGATTAAACAGGCTCGCTCTTATTATGGGCAACATATTCAGCCGAACGGTACTTTTACTGTACACACAGCTACACATTAAGCTATACATTTCCAGTATACGCTGACCTCGCATTGTACGGAAATCCTATACAATGCGAGATCAGCATAAACTAATAATAATAATCAGGCAATGGCTTAATTGCCAAGAGCCTCGACCAACACCTAAGGAGGCTCTCATTGGGCAGCTGGATTAAGGGCTTGATTAAAAAACCTGTACTCCTGGACACGGCTCGCATTGTTAGGAGGTTCCTCTCTCTGGGGCCCTGACCGCCGGTAGCTTGGACCCTGTTCCCGATACCAGTGGGCTACTATTTTTTATATTTTTAAATGTTTTATTATATATTTTTATTCTAATATTTAAAAATATAATTTACATGTATGAAAAATGAAATAATGAAGTAATAATAATAATAATATTTTATTCAAAAATAACAAGGCATAAAAATTAGTATAGTTTTGCTTAAATGTAAATTATTTTTCTAAGACTTACGTGCCTGAACTGGGTTATCCTGTGTTTCAGGCGAGAAGAGCTAAAAATAGAGTTATAAAATAAATAAATAATCAACAAGCTGACAATAGATCACTAACTAACTTTCTAAATTCGAAAAATACTTAACATAAGTGAAGTTTGTACATTAGTATATTTACTTTAACACAGTCAGTAAATTCTCTGTATCTTCGTAAGGCATACTTTGGAGAGCAGCCTTGAGAGTTCTCTTACAATTTATGTAGTTCAGGGAATAAATGTTGACTTTCGAGTTAGTCTATTATAGAGAAGAGAACCGAGGTACAGGTAAAATTTGGATACAAAAGCATGTTTAGTTGTATTTTGTGGGCAAACTATATCTTTACGTCTTTTATTAGTATTTGCAGTGCTGTAGGGAAGAGCTGTGTGCTGCTTTAATACAATACCCATTATAAATAGTTGCCGAACTGTTAATACTTCACACGATTTGTATAGGAGGTTAGTAGGGAAATTCCTTCCAATCTCGATTCTAAGTCATAAAACAGGAATTCTCCATCGTAATTAAAAAAATGTTCTTGATCAGTAGGTACTATTATCATTTTACTCCTGCTAATCCTGTGGAGTGTGGACTATGCTGAAACATGCACTTCTTGCACTTATAGATATAATCTAAAGAAAGGTCTAAAAGAATTATGCTACACATTTTTGACTGAAAATATCCCATTTCATCTTATTTCAGAATATGGTACATAAAGTAAATAAGTTAATTAGAATTTTTGTTTGCATTGTCATATTTCATATTCTTTACAACAAAATATTGATTGACTGTAATGACAGTACCATGTGTCAATTTTGAAAAGTTTGTTATTTTCTTCACTTTATTAGCCTAGATAATAAGAAAAGTTTGTTCGTTTTAGGAGTAAATTAACACTAAATTAATTATTTCTTAAGAAATAAGCAGTACCTTTGTACTCATATTTTACCCACCTTTTGTGTGTTTTGAGCATAAATGATGCACTATACGTACCGAATCAAATTGAAACTACCAACAATATTTCGTATTCTTATCAGGTATCACTGTTAAATGATCGTTGATCAAATACACAACTTTACCACTCATAACTATAACGTTCCCCTGCATCATGTCATGTATCAGTAGTACCTACTACTCACGGTACTACTCGCGCTCACGGTGCACAGTGAGAAATGTAAGTGTGGTCGCTTCATTCAATGCAATAATTCTCGCGGTAAATCTCTTTGATCTGCCTTAAATGCCGCCACCAGAGTTATCAATCACCCAACGTCAAACGCCAATGTAAATGCCGTTGACAAATTCTCGAGGTAAGTCGTGGTGTAGTACACCAACGGTTAACGTCTATTGCGATAATCCGTTGGTGTGGCCCCAGCATATAAGAGATTTGTCATATTTAAGGGATACAAAGTTTTTTTAACCCTGTCCTCCCTCCCCTATCCCCTTTCGAGGTGGAACGTTTCTAAATTTTAACCTGTCCTAGGGTAAAACGCGTTCTCAGAAATAATTTAATTTTAATTAAAATATTAACTCTCTAATGATTTTTTAACTCTCTATCTCTCTCTAACGATTCTCAAACTATAAAAAAAAAATTACGTCTACGTCCATGTTTGCGGGAATGGTGGCCAATGTCACAAAAGTAATTAAAATCGTTGATAAATAAAACTAATTACTCTCTAACGATTTTTCTTTTCTCTCTAACTCTCTCTAACGATTAGAATAAACAAAAGTTGAGAATAATTATATCGGGGGCAAAATTCACAGAGGTGGGCTAACGTCACGCTCTTAGAAATTATTTAATATCAAATAAAATATTAACTCTCTAACGATTTTGTGTAACTCTCAATCTCTCTCAAACGATTCGCAAACGATTAAAAAAAATAAAATTACGTTCAAATCCATTTTTGCGGGAAGGGGGCCAACTTCACACGAAAAATTAAAATTGTTTTTACATAAAAACTAATTACTCTCTAACGATTTTTCTTTTCTCTCTAACTCTCTCTAACGATTAGCACTAACAAAAGTTCATAGAATGAAATCGCACAGAACAAAAGTTCTCTGTGTCTGTGGTCGCCTCGGTCGGATACTCGGCCGGCGTAGTCAGCGATAGGGATGCAAAAAGTGCTCAAATGTATCGATATATATATATCGATACATTTGAGCGCTTTGAAACAAAAAGAAACACCTTATATATATAAGGTGTTTCTTTTTGTTTTCATACTCGAAAATTCACGAAATCTCTTAAAGCGTTTACGCTGAAAGTGGGAACGTCGCAAATAGATGTCAAATATTTCGCTGTTTTGGTTAATTTGGCAATTTTACTGTTTGGAAATATGAAATAATAATATGGCTTGCTAACTGTTTAAAATATTGATTTTGAAATGCAATAAATAACATCGTAACACTGAATACTTAGTTTTAGTTGTAAAAAAAAAGGATTTAGAAGTTTTCCATGTGCTTTTTTTACACCTAAAACTATTTATACAGTAATATTGCCAAATTAATCAAAGCAGCGAAATATTTGACATCTATTTGCGACGTTGCCAACTTTCAGCGTATACGCTCTTATGGGGTAATTTTACTCCTCATTATGAATAACTTTCAATATGGGACCAACCATGACATACGAACAAAATTTAGGGAACAGCTGATTTTTTGTTGCGACTGCACCCCGCGGTTTCAACCGCGTAAGTGTCAAGCCCGTGGGAATATCGGGATAAAAAGTATCCTATGTCCTATTCCAGGTCATGATCTACCTATGTGCCAAATTTCATACAAATCCGTTCGCCCGTTTTAGCGAGAACGCGTAACCGTTCGTTTGCACTCAGCACTGGCGAAACATTCACGACAAAACATGTTGAAGTCTCTAGTTCCTGTCAAATATTATATGGAACATTGACAGAAAATAGAGATTTAAACATGTTTTGTGCTGAATGTTTCGCCAGTGCAAACGCACGGTAACAAACAAACTCACTTTTAATAAATATACGAGTATATCATATAGTTAGGTTTTGATACATTTTAGATACCAAATCGCCTAAAAATATCGATATATCGAACAAAACATATCGATATTTTTTCTACAAACCTAGTCAGCGAATCAGCGAGCGAATGGCGATTGGTTGGTGAACGGACGGGCGTTGAAGAAAAGAAAATGGCAAAATGGTGTGATCCATTGATCTTTTTAAGAAGGTTAGTGTCCAGTACCTAGATAATATGATTTATTTCTCTAAAATTATTATTATTTGGTACTAGAGAGTTCTTAAAACCTAGTGCCAATTTTTGCAATTTCGGAAACGATTACCGTTATCGCATTGTGTGGCAATTCGTCGACGGACAGGCGACGACGGCGCCGTTCGGCTTTCGCTTTGTTCATTCATCTCCACGTGCCTTCCGCCATTTAGAGTGCATTTATCGGCAGATTGCTGCAAGTCAAACGAATTTTCATCGTCTTATTGATTTAAACTCAAGGATAAGATCTTAAGATTACATATTTTCAAGTATTGGAATCGATCGATGACGATTAATAAAGCCGCAACCCGGCGGCGTGGTCGTGCTGGCGGCAACATTGAGTGCAGTAGCGCTGAGCAGCGAGCTGGAGGCATCAGCATTGCACTAGCATGTGAGTGAGGGCGCGTCCGCTGGAGCTGACAGTGCGTTATGTTGCAGGTGACAGCGCGAGGCGGGGCGATGGCTGCCGGCGCCGAGTTCGTCGAGGGCTGGCTGGTCGCCCAAGTGTTGGGTGAAGGTGCTTATGGCGAGTAAGTTGATTCCTTCGAAATAATCAGTAATCCGTATTTTATGAAATTATCTGAAAATATGTAGTAGGTACTTACCTAAGTGATCCACAGTACTTGACTTAATTATGCTGGCTCTAGGTATGAAAAATATTGTGTCATAGTAATGGGGATAACATTATCACGTCATAAACTTGAAACAATTGCATTCATAAAGGTCAGTGGGTCGTCTTAGGGGTGAGGAATTTTTCTTCATTTTTATAGAAGAAAGTTCCTTTCCGAATGTTGTTTATTTTAGATTTTTCTAGAATCAAAAACATTCCTAGTACCTACCTACTTATATTTATCATCAGCTTCACTTCCTAAACTCTTTTTTTTGTACACAAAATAATTTTAATCTTTCCACAATCAATCTACTAAAAACATACCTATTTAATATCCTGAATCCTGATGAATCCTTTGAAATCCTCATTTAGATCAGTTCAGCCGTTTTAGTGTGACAGCATGTGTAACAAATAAACAAACAAACTCACTTTCGCATTTACTACAAATTTCACACACAATGAGGAACAAGACTTCTTGGAAGAAGTCTTGTTCCTCATTGGGGTCGTGTGAAATTTGTAGTTAATTACTTTTGAGTAAATAAAGATTCATTAACCACAAATATTTGGATCTGTGGCTGAACTTACTACCCTAAGGTAAACTGGGCAGTAAAATACATTTAATTCTAACAATATTTATTAATAAAAAACTGATAAGATGGAACTTTCAGCAAAAAAACTGACTCCCCATGCTCTTCAATTTGAAACCGATATAAATCAGAAAGTTCAATTAACCATAGCCAAATGTACTATACAAGGTGTAATTGAAATAATTACAACCAGTGAACCATACATATGAATGTAAACAAAGCAAAAGGTGTATCTATGTGAATATAGTAGCAGGTGGCGTTCTGCCTACCTAATGCCTAATTAATGCCTACCATGGGAAAAGGCGTGAATATTATGTATGTAAGTGAAATAACTGAAAATCTGAAAAGGGGTTATCATTATGAAAATTTCTTGCCCCATTCGAAAAAAAAAGTTTGCCCTGGCATGCGGGGGTGTGATGGTAGTGTTATTTCGAATGTGATGCATGTTTTGTTGTGTAATATTATGTTAGTATTCATTTTCTAGAATTCATCAAGTGGAGTTCAAATATTGTTAAATTTTTTGTTTTTAAGTTTTAGCGAGACAACAACCAGCAATTCATTTTTTAACCGGCTTCAAAAAGGAAGAGGTTCTCAATTCGTCTGTTTTTATTTATTGTGTTTGTTACGCGATTACTCCATCAATTATGGATCGATTTTGATGATTGTTTTTTTTGTTTGGTAGGTCATGCTTCAGAGGTGGTCCCAAATAAATTTTATTAACTTTGCTTGCATAGTTTTTGAGTTAGCTTCAATATTACGTATTTTTCCCACTAAGTATATGGACGATGTTTTATTTTAAGTTACTCCGTCACTGTTATTTACATAGCAGGTAGTGGTATTCGAATTTGTGTGCGGTAGGTACCACAACAAAAAAGTGAAAAATAAAAACTTTTTACAAAAAAAAAACAACCGACTTCCAAAAAAAACTAAAACGTGAAAAATAAATTTCGGAAGTTGGTGGCAAAAAATAAATAATTGAAAAGAAAAGACCATGTCACCGAGGACCTCAAGGATCCGGTAGATTTGGATCATGAGAACAGGGCACTAGCAGCCAGATGCAACATGTTGGCTCACAGATTCGCCCGTTGTAGTAATGAGGTTAAAATAACTCTGTTTAATTCAAATTCAAATTTATTTATTTTAGGACAACTAGATCCATAGGTTATTAAACAAAACACTTAGAAACTATTGTTAGTATGTACTTAGATACAATCACTCTCTATGACTACTCTAGGATCAATCTATCCATTACACACAAAAATGCACCTGCTTAAAGCTTATTGTCAAGGCTTCTACACGGGCAGTTTGTGGGTCAATGGTACGCGGAGGGCTCTAGATGCTCTGCGTGTGCAATACAATAATGGCTTCAGGGTGCTATTGAGGTTGCCCCGGTTCTGCAGCGCGTCTAGCATGTTTGCTGTAGCACGAACTGACGACTTTTATGCCATTATGAGGAAAAAGGCTGCATCCGTAATAAGCAGAATGAGGGTCAGCAGCAACAGCATTTTGAAAACCCTAGCTGAACAGCACGATGCACCAATATTGAGAGACTGTCCATTTGCTTGTGTGGCAGGGATGGAAATAATTGTGTGTACCTATTTAATTAATAATACTAACCCTTAATTGATAAGTTTGTTGTTGTACTAACCAGTGGACCATTGTTGTCAAATTAAATAAATCACTACATAGTATAAAACAAAGTCGCTTCCCGCTGTCTGTCTGTCCCTATGTATGCTAAGATCTTTAAAACTGCGCAACGGATTTTGATGCGGTTTTTAATAGATAGAGTGATTCAAGAGGAAGGTTTTAGTACATAATTTGTCAAGTTTTTGTATACATTGGCTAAAGTATAATGATATTTGTTGGAGGTGTAGGAAAAAAATAAGCCATCATAAAAATAAACAAGACACGTAATCTGTTCGTTTTATGCCCTACACGTGTGACTCCGGATTTTTTATTTGTCTGTCTGCGGTGTCTTGTTTATATAAATCTTTTTAGCCGTAGTTGGGTTTTAGTTTTTATTACCCGACTACGGCGAAGAAAAAAGGAGGGTTATGATTTTGACCAGAATGTATGTATGTTCATCTGTTCCCTCCTATCTTCCAAACCACTTATCAAAATTTGACAAATGAGGTATCGTTAGAAGTGTCTTGATTGTCCGCTGGTTATAGGCTATGTGAAGTCACATTAAATTAAAAATGGCGCCCTCTAGAGGACATAAAGTGAGGAACTTAAAAAAAAAAATGGTTTAATCGTACCATGTTGGGTATCAAATGAAAGGGCTTAATGAGCACATTTCAAAAATATATATATTATAACCTCAAAAGAATTAAAAAAAAATCAAACTAAAACCCAACTACGACTGAAAAGGTATAATCAAGACACCACAGACAGACAAATTAAAAATCCGGAGTCACACGTAATCTGTACGATTTATGCCCTAACACGTGTGACTCCGGATTTTTAATTTGTCTGTCTGTGGTGTCTTGATTATACCTTTTAAGTCGTAGTTGGGTTTTAGTTTTTATTAATACTTGATTTTTTTTTACTTTAATTTTTTACACTGTTGCGGTATCTACTGAAAACTATTAGGTAAATGTAAATGATTGTAAATAATAATCGACATGCGGTATGCATTTTTCTTAAATAATTTTAGTTTTATTTGTGGCAGCCGAAGTCTAACTATCTTCGAAATTAAATGTCCGATTCGAATGAATTAAAAAGTATTTTACTGCTACATAAATACCCTCGATGTTAAAACTATTTATTTGAATAGGATTAATATTATGTTGATAAAACTCTTTCGCAAATAATGCATTAATTTCGAACAAATTTGATTACCATAAAAAAAGGGTGAGTCAATCTTAAAAGATAGACATATGCTGTCGCAGACTTTTTTTTTGAACTTTTAAAGAGGAACAATTCCATCATACATGATATTTGCGTAACTTAAACCGTTTAGGCAGCGCACGCAACGGAAGCTCTCAAAAAGAAATAGTTTTTCCCGTTTTTGCAACATTTTTCATTTATGCTCCGCTCCTTTAGGTCGTAGTGTGATGGTATATAGCCTATAGCCTTCCTCAATAAATGGACTATCCAACACAAAAAGAATTTTTCAATTCCAACCAGTAGTTCCTGAGATTAGCGCGTTCAAACAAACAAACTCTTCAGCTTTATATTATTAAAATAATAATTATAAATTATATATTATATTATAATATATAAGTATTAGTATAGATTATAATATTAGTATAGATAGATGATTGTGTGTATAACTCGGAGTAACATTTAGTTTTTACCCGACTACGGCGAAGAAAAAGGAGGGTTATGATTTTGACCGGTATGTATGTATGTATGTTCATCTGTTCCCTTGTATCTTCTAAACCACTCATCACAATTTGACAAATAAGGTATCGTTAGAAGCGTCTTGATTGTCCGCTGCTTATAGGCTATGTGACGTCACATTAAATTAAAAATGACGCCCTCTAGAGGAAATAAAGTCAGGAACTAAAAAAAAAAATTGTTTAATCGTACTATGTTGGGTATCAAATGAAAGGGCTTAATGAGCACATTTCAAAAATATATATAGTATAACCCCAAAATAATTAAAAAAAAAATTAAGTTATAAAAACTAAAACCCAACTAAGACTGAAAAGGTATAAACAAGACACCACAGACGGACAAATTAAAAATCCGCAGTCACACGTAATCTGTTCGATTTATGCCGCCCTAACACGTGTGACTCCGGATTTTTAATTTGTCCGTCTGTGGTGTCTTGTTTATACCTTTTCAGTCGTAGTTGGGTTTTAGTTTTTATAACTTAATTTTTTTTTTGTTTCATCGCAATCGGTTCACTCTATCAAAAGATTTAATCAATTGAAAATATTCAAGATGAATTTTTCATTACGTAATGAATTTCAACACGTAACGACATCTATTGTTACATTAACGGAAACTCAAGCAGGTTTGTGAGATCGAGTGTTGTTACCCGACTGCCCCAGAAGGAGGGTAATGTTTTTCGAGAGTATGTATGTATGTTTGTATGTATGTAGGTATGTCTATTTCTTTGGCACGCTCTGTAGCCTAAACGGCTTGATGGATTTTAACATACGAGGTGTCGTTAGGTTCGTCTTAATTGTGGGAGTGACATAGGCTATATATTTTATCTGCAAATACAAAAAAAAGGAGGGGAAGGTTTTTTTTAAAATAAATTACAACAGTATTGGTATCAAATAAAAACTAGTAATGAGTTAATTCCAAATATATATTAATAATTATAAAACTATAATAATAAAACTAAAAAGCTTGAAATAAAACAAAAAAGAGAAAAACAAGCATTGAACTTTGTTTTTTGTAAGGTATTGCAGGCGGGGACAAACCAATAACCGATAGCCTGAAATATGGTGTAACTTTTGTTTGTCCCCGCTTGTTTTTCTCTTTTCGGTTATAGGTCTTTGCAGTCGGGTTTTTTGTTTTTTAAATAATTTTTTTTTTTTTTTGGCTAGTAATTTTTGCATACTTCGCGTGCAAACTTAACGCGATACATTGTGCACAGAATAATATAACTCCCAATGACCAATCAAAAGTTATGCTAAAAAAGTTAGGTTTTCCAAATGCGTGGTTTATTAGTAATGCTATAGGCGGCGCTGCTTATCTTTAAAATTAATTATAAAAAAACAGTGATAAATATTTTTTTTTAAATTTTATACTTTTGAACTATTCTAAACTCAAACTCAACTCAAAGCATTTATTTCAATTAAACCATTTACAGGCACTTTTGAATTGTCTAGGAGTCGGTCAGTCAGAAATATGAAGCTAGTTGCCCATTCCAAAGCGTAGTAGGTACCTATGGAGAAGAACGGGCAAGAAACTCCACGGACACTCTTTTAAATCAAAATATTGTTACAAAATATTGGTTACATCATTTATGTTGAAATTATACATGTGAGAACAATGTAGAAAGCACGTTAAAAGCGTCCGCAATTATAACAAACAAATCAAAAATTAAAATAAGCCATGGCAGCTAAGAGATGACCAGTCACAACTGAAGGCGCCCGTTCACGAACATGAAGCATGGATCAGCACCAGTTTAACCATTTTGAAGGGAGCTAAATGATCCAACACACGCGCCACCATCAGCGAGACATTTGAGTGAGCATGACATATCCAGCCGCCAGGGCATATTCAAGTCAATTAAAGACAAATTACCCGGTAAATGGCTCTATAGTACATAGTACTCACACCTGTGCTATGCAGTTATATAATACAAAGGAAATTGAGTTTATACAATGCAAAGATGGTCTTACAATCTTCAGCAGCTCCAACATAATTTTCGAATGTTAAATTAGTTAGTTGTGGTTGTGGAGCAGGACCAGCATTAAGCCAAGCATTTTTATCAGAAATGTAATCCTCCAACTTATAATATGCCTGCCTGCATAGTGTGCGTTTCATACAAGTTTTGAATTTCGTCTCGTTCAGTTGAAGTATGTGTATGTCTACATAGCTTAGTTAGCTTACTGCGTGTTCGAACGTTTTCCCATATATTTTCACAGTATCACTTCGTGTTCAATAGATGGCGTTGTTCATTTACCTTCGCCCATATATTTATATTCCTACAGTCCTACTAGGCATGGGCAATCTTTATTCCGGAAAGTGAAGTGAATTGAATTGATTCACTTCTTTCGACTCCGGGGCCGGTACCGGTTCACCTTAATTATTCCTTTGGCACTCACCCGGTCATTTCGGTTCCCTGGTTCCCCCCGGAACATTTTATTCATTCAGATCTTTGGATTATTAATTTGTAGTGGTGGGTCGTTGTCTTATTTTTGACGGACGAAACGAAACGCAACCGTTTTCCGGACGACGAAAACGGTTGCAAACCGGAACTTATCCAACAATGGGTTTGACCGTCGCATCACGAACTACAGCGTTGACAACTGGTAATACATTATCGACTATATTTCATTGAAAAAAGGACTGTTTTGTAAATAAACGAACGCGGACCTTAGATAGTTGAATTATTGTGTTCTCGACTGTATATTCATAGGCGTAAAATACAAAATCGCATAAAGTAATTCGAAGACTGGTTTGTGCAACGAAGACTGTGAACTCAGGACGTAAAACGGTTGTATCGTCGCAGAACGGTCATGGTCTTTGAAAATGGTCCGTCATCGCAACGCCCACTGCTATTAATTTGGAACATTTTGAATTGAACACATAATACATCCTTCCATAGTAATATGGGATGATTTTAAAATTCACATGTACTTCATATTTTCATTTTTGTGTGACTCTTTTCAAGAGTTTGGGATTGGGAATATAGTCATAGTCCGTATCGTGAGAATTGGTCCACTCGGTCAAAAGTTATTACTACTTGAAAAAAAGTTTATATAGGTAAATAAATGGATTTCCGTTGCTGCCCCGCGTCGAACGGAGCTCTTAGGCGAACGCGGAACTAGATCGACGCTGCAATTTGGAGAGAAAAAACACGACGTGAGCGAGTCACGGCGGCTCGGCGCATCCTTGAAAGTTTATCCACCTCGCGCGGTCACTGCCGCCGCCGCCTCCTTTCGATCGTTGTTCTATGACAACCTTGTATTTTCGGCGCACAAGTTTGCACAATAGCATATCACATTCGCGCTACCCGTGTAATCTAAGCAATAAGTGAGCGTAGACTACGTCTGACTCTGTGTTTGTCTCGTGGCGCAGAGTGCGGCTGCTGGTGCATGCGCGCAGCGGCGCCGCCGTGGCGCTGAAGGTGGTGCGCGGCGGAGCGGGCGGGCAGCAAGGCGCCGGGCAGCTGAGCGCCGGGCAGCAGGGCGCCGGGCAGCTGGGCGCTGGGCAGCAGGGCGCCGGGCAGCTGGGCGCCGGGCAGCAGGGCGCCGACCAGGAGGGCGCCGAGCGGGCGGCGCGCGAGGCCGCGTTGCATCGCGCGCTACGCCACCCGCACGTACTGCGCTGCCTGGGTGAGCGCACGCACCAGGGCCTGCACTACATGTTCCTGGAGTACGCGCCGGGCGGCGAGCTGTTCGACCGCATCGGTGAGCGCGGGCACTGCGGGCGAGCGGGCGGGCGCAGCCCTTGAGCCCGCACTGAACGCGACTGTGTGCAGAGCCGGACGTGGGCATGCGCGAGGAGGAGGCGCGGCGCTACTGGCGCCAGTTGCTGAGCGGCCTGGCGTATCTGCACGGCCGCGGCGTGGCGCACCGCGACATCAAGCCCGAGAATCTGCTGCTCGACAACCGCGACCAGCTCAAAATCTCTGACTTCGGCATGGCGACGCTCTTCAGGTGAGGTACGTTTTATACTAGCTGTATTCAACTGCGATGGCTATACAGAACAGAACGCTACAAATCTCCTACCACCACACCTTTTTTGTTGTCTACATGGAATTATATTGTTTTGAAACTTTTTATCAAAATGTCTTCTAAAGGAGAATGGGCACCTGCTTATGGGTTTCTGCCCTGAACCCCAGTAGAAATAACATATATATCAATGGAAAGAGCTTTTCAAGTTTTTGACTTTTGCCAATTGTTAGTCAGTTCAAGCCGTAGGCTTGAAAGATGCCATAGGCTTGACAGATGGTATTTGCAAGGCACTGAATCATTAAAAGTTAATTAATTGACGAAATACGAGAATTCCAATCATATTTAATCACTCACATTTAAAGCTCTCGCTCCTTTCGTACTAACATTCAAGAGAGATCTTCAGAATAAGAAATATACTCCTTGATGAGATCTTTCCATTGGTATACATATACCTGCTATTGGGCTCCAGCGCAGAAACCTTAATTCTTCTTTGTATTATTAAACCCAGATAAATGCGAGGCGGACTCGCGCACTAAGAGTCTTAAAAAATATGCATACATTCATTTCAGATACATTATTAGTACCTATACTGTATGTTACATTCACACTACGGTGTGTACAGAGTAGTACTTACATCTTACAGTCTTTACTACCCTCCCTGTCCAGCACAGTTAATAATCCGTTTATGTTAAAACAATTTGCAGGTAGGATCGGTTTGTATTTTTAAGTCATTGCAATTTTCCTCATAACTATGAAAAGTAATTAACAATTTTTTTTTGTTCTTAAATAGTATAAATATTTAAAAAACGATATTGATATTTCGATACCGCTCTGACATAATAAATGATTAATGATTTTATTTCTGTTTATACACGTCAATCATGTTTTTAAAGATTTTTTTTTAAGATTAAAGAAGATTAACCTGAGAAGACTAATCTGAGAAGGCCGAAACAAACGCAGAGGTCACAGTCTCTTTTAAAGTCCAGACATAATCTTGTTCAGAGGCCATAGACAAAGTGACATTCTATCAGTGATAACGATGATATAAAAGGCAAAAATGTATAGGACTGACATAAGCTATTGAAAAGCTTATGTCAATACGGTTGAAAGTCGTTGTAGAAATACGAAACGCTTTGGAAGCGATTATCACTTGTCTAGGCCCTCAGATCATTATGAAGACCATGTAGATTCGTGTCTGAAATGGTCTTTTGAATATGTAGAACCACACAGTTTGACTTGCCCAGTCAGTGCACGCATTTGTCAGTAATCGTGCAGCTCAACTCAGAATTTAAGGAGCGCAACGATTAGACGAACAATACCAAAGAGGTCATTTGGGTAGGCCACATAAATTACTCATGTATATGTAATTAATATCAGTTAACTGAATAGAGGTATAATTCCGATAAATCAGTCCTGCTCGGTAATACGCGTGCGTGCATGGTGAACGGTAGAGTAGTAGCTCGGGCACGTTGCAGGCACGGCGCGCGCGAGCGGCTGCTGTCGCGCGTGTGCGGCACGGCGCCCTACGCCGCGCCCGAGGTGCTGCGCGCGCGCGCGCGGGCCTACCGCGCGCCGCCCGCCGACCTGTGGGCCGCCGCGCTCGTGCTGCTCGCCATGCTGGCCGGCGGTGAGTACCGGCCGCCGCCCGCCGCCGCCCGACCGCTCCGAGTCGCGGCGAGTCTCTTTGGTATCCTAGCTGTAGGCGTGTTCGCAGACCCTAAAGTTATGGTACCGAAGTTACGAGTCGCGGCGCACGCTCCTACGCTCGGGAACTTCGTCGTCGTCGATGAGCAGCTTCCGTCGATTATTATCCGTCGGTGTCGGCCCCGGTCTTAACTCGTGTGCTGTGTGTCCGAAGAGTTGCCGTGGGAGCGCGCGTGCGACGCGGACGAGCGCTACGCGGCGTGGAGCGCGTGGGCCGGGCCGGGCCCGCCGCCGCGCGGCCCCTGGCGCAAGCTGAGCGCGCCGGCGCTGGCGCTGCTGCGGCGCGCGCTGCTGCCCGACGCCGAGCGCCGCGCGCCGCTGCCGGCGCTGCTGGAGCTGCCGTGGCTGCGCGAGCCCGCCGGTGAGTACCACCCCGCCCCACAGCCCGCCCGCAAGCAGAGCGCGTCGGCGCTGGCGCTGCTGGAGCTGCCGTGGCTGCGCGAGCCCGCCGGTGAGTACCACCCCGCCCCACAGCCCGCCCGCAAGCAGAGCGCGTCGGCGCTGGCGCTGCTGGAGCTGCCGTGGCTGCGCGAGCCCGCCGGTGAGTCCCGCAGCCCGCCCGGTTCAGGCGCGCGGCCGTGTCAGGTACTAGGTGACTCTGAGTGGGTCCGGTCTCGGAGCCGCCTCGTGCCTCAGCACGGCGCGCGCCGCTCGGAAGCCGGAGGAGCGCCTCGCCTCGTCGTCGATTCGCGCGGCTCGGCTCTTTGGCGATTTAGCTCCGTGACGTGAAAAATGCTCATAAAGCTAGATTACCAAAGCACCGCGCCGTCGCACTATCTACGCTTCGGCGCCGGATCTTTGTCTGCGTCTTCATCTATCTTGTCTGTTTTATTTCGTTTGGTATATTAATTTCCTTTGATATAATGAACACTTTACAAAATAAATACAACATTATTTTTTGGCTAAACCCGAAAAGGGGTCATTGTACTCATCATTTTGATCAAATTTTTCTATGGGACCAACCTTGAAATCGCGAAAAAAAAATCAGCTGTTCCATACATTTGCGTTCACTTAAATCGACAATGTATCGAAAAGCAGATTTTTTTTCGACGCACAAAAAGCAATTTAAAGTACCTACTTAAAAAAATGTTAAAAATATCATACCGAACCGCTATTTAAACGCCCTCCATTTCGCGCGCTTGGTTTGGTGACGTCAGATTAAATGAAAACAAACAAAAAGTTGCACGCTGAGAACGAAAGTGACCTACCTCAAAATTTTAGTAAAATGAGTTGAATAAACAAAATGACTCAAAAAGTACGCTTTATCATACTTATTAAAAACAGACCATTAATGTTCAGACAGGGATAGAGTGCTTTTCGGTCTCTTTGTCTTTGAGCGCTTCACACTCCCCGCACCAGAGTGAAGGGGACGCAATCAGTACTGCACCGCGAGTGGATGTAGCAGAACGTGTCAAGTTTAGTACCGTAGTGACCGATTACAGTTTTCGTCAGTTTTGTGCCGATTTGTGGGCGTAAGTTCTGCTACAATTTATAATCATAAAGTGATCAATTTATGGTATAGTTCACTTTCTTATTTCTAATATGAACAACCTAGGTGACATAAATCAAATTCGGTCACTTTCTGATTTTTAATATGAACAACCTAGGTGACATAAATCAAATTCGGTCACTTTCTTATTTCTTATATTAACAACCGAGGTAACATAAATCAAATACGGTCACTTATTTTTTAAGGCATGAGTTAAACTCATGTATGTTCTTCTCCATAGGTACCTACTACGCTTTGGAATGGGCAACTAGCTTCATATTTCTGACTGACCGACTCCTTAACAATTCAAAAGTGCCTGCAAATAGTTTAATTGTAATAAATGCTTTGAGTTTGACCTATTTTTTCGAAAAGTTATTTTAGATTATAGAAATATTTTCATATACGTATACAACGTGTAACGTTAAATGCGCAAGACCTGAAAATAGTTGGATCAGAATAACGAGCAGAATCAATTGAGCTAATTTTTAATATAGGTCACATTTTTCTAAAAATCTTCATTGAAAACGTTGCCGTGTCTATTTATTAATAGCCATCACAATACGCAACCCTGTTAGCCCGGCCCAGCGGCTCGGCGACGACCCTTCCCTCGATAGAGCATCGTCGGAGACGAAAGAAGCGATCAGAATTGCCAGTAAAACTAAAACAGCACCTAAAACCTTTACAATTTTTTAAATGATTTCTTTTCTCTCTGAAATAGGTCAATTGAATTCAAAATCAGTTGGGGTGTCTGAGGTTTTGCGCATTTAACGTTATACGTTATCCAACGTATAACGTGTGATACAGCCGAATAATATTGTAGAAAAGAAATTCGTAACTTTCGTTTTCATATTAAAAAGTTATTCTAGAATGAATAGAAAATCTTCAATCCGTCGAACACATTGTATTCTATTCCCAAAAATCGTATATTTTGACTTGAGTCACTTGTTTTCGTTCTCAGCGTGGGATGTGTCATTCAAAGTCAAACACTCCAAAACAAAACTCATTGACATTTTGATTTTTTACTATACTGTTACGTCACATCCGCTCTGACCAATAGCGTCGCTTTTCAAGTATTTGAATTTCTCACAGTTTTTTGTCACTTTAAAAACATTATTTCTCGCTCAAAAAGAAATCATCTGCCTAGCCTTTTCCCAACTATGTTGGGGTCGGCTTCCAGTCTAACCGGATGCAGCTGAATACCAGTGTTTTAGATGGAGCGACTGCCTATCTGACCTCCACAACCCAGTTTCTGGGTAACATGAAACCCCTTGGTAAGACTGGTTGTCAGACTAGGGTTTCTGATGACCCGTAACAACTGTCAAAGATCTACAAATGACAGCCGGGACCAACGGCTTAACGTGACACGGAGGGGTCTTGGTATGTAAAGATGGTCACCCATCCATGGACCAACCGCGGTAACCGTAGCTTAACCTGATTGAAAAAGAAATAAGAAAAAAAGAAAATTCGATCAAAAAGAAATATTATTCAAAAATATTGATGGAGGCGGAGGCATACTTCTGAAGTACAATAGTTTATAAAAAAAAAATACTTGACCCTTATTTGAATCACATGCATTTTCCCTATTATGAGGTAATAAGTGAAGTACTTTTTAGGGTACCGTACCCAAAGGGTAAATCGGGACCCTTTTACTAAGGCTATATCCGTCTGTCTGTCTGTCCGCGGCTTAGCTCCGAGACTGTTGGTACTAGAAAGCTGTAATGGTATGGGTATACATATAAATCAAGCCGTCATAGTGGTTTTAGGGTACCCCTGCACGTAATGTGGGGATTGTGGGGATTTTTTTTTTTTCTCATCGATCCCATTGTGTGGGGTATCGTTGGAAAGGTCGTTTAAAAATGTGAGTTTTTAATAACCATTTTTGGTTTCAGGAATCCGTTTGCGAAATATTAAGCTTGCAAATTTTTGTTAGAGTCAAGTGTTCAAGTCCCTTCCAGCTAAATTGTTGGTTTTGGATATGTGAAAAAATTCACGGCAGTAGTATATATAAGTAACGAAATTAAAGGAAAACTTATCACCGATACGTAGGCTCCACAAGTTACCGAGTAATAATCGACCAACTTTAATTTGCAATTGCAAAAATAGAATAGAAATAGATATAGAACAAGATTTTCAACTACATGTTAAGTTTCCCCATTAAATTATAATAATTATAAATTAAATTCATCCCAACTACGGAACCCTTCATTGTGCGTGGATTGACCTGCACTTGGCCGGTTTTTTTTATTTTTACTATTTGTCTTTAATTAATCACTTTTTACCACTATAAAAGTTCAGAGTAAAATAATATTTAATTCAGTCAAATTTTAGAGAAAATGGGCAAAGAATTGCAATTGATTTTGGCTACTTAGAACTCTCACTCATAAAATTAAAACAACAGCAGGCTACCACAAGAACCGTAAAGAAGCGTTTTGTCGACGGAAGAGTACCTAGACAAAAATGACGTTTCCGTGTAGACAGTACAAATTTTGTGTTGGGTTTAGGAACGTGCCGCCTCGCTAGATAGAACGTGAGCGTATTTGGTGGTTCTATTGGGTTCTTGAACCCCCACAACTTTTTTGCCTGAGAAGCATTTTTTTTTAGATACGTTTAAATAAATTCTACTTTTTCACAGTGTAATAGCGTGCCTATGAACTTGCGAGCGAACAAAGACCTTGCCATCCCCTTCGAACCTAACCTGCCTGAGTCGGGGTGCGGGGTGCCCCAATTGAAACCAAAAGAATTTGCCCCAAAAGAACCTGTCATCACCTTCGTGGTTATTTTTCTAAACCATTCAGAAATAGGAGAACGCGGGGGCTCCGTCGGACACGTCTTACTTCTAAAATGTTTTTTACCGTATAACATTTTTTTCACCTTGACCTTCGAGACGTTTGACATTGACCTTGAAAATGTGTCTCCTGTGAACTTGTGGATGGGGGGATAATTTGCCCTCTTCCTCTCCCAGCTCCCTCTAAATTTCATTTATTAACATTTTCTTAGAGATTTGTGTCATACTCAGACCAACAAAAAAGGAAAGACGGATCAGGCCGTATATCAAAAGTGAAGCCACAAAACCATGCTCCTGCAAGTAAACACACAGGCTCACGCACACACCTACACTAAAACCATGCTCATCGCTCCTAGTACGTCACGAATCGTCGTCAAGTTAGGGTTGGACCTCATCTAGCAGCACGGAATCGCCTTTTTCCGTCGCCCTTTCTCTTTCTGTCGCTTAGAACTGTCATTTGCTAGACCGAGACAGAAAGCATAATGCGATAGCACGCGGATTCCGCCGCCAACCCTTAACATCACCAAAACAAATATAATTATGCCTTCCTGTGTAGTGAAAACGTGTAAAAACAATAGTAAATCACAGAAAAAGTCTCACGGAATCACTTTTCACTTGTAAGTACTTCAAATAACATCATTTTTTAATTTAGATAACAATGAATTTTAGGTTACTTGGAACAAAAAACCTGAACGAATGAACGAACGAAAACAGTGACATTTAAAGAGCGAGGGTTGTCATAATATGATTTCAAATTTCCCCATTCGATATTTTTTACTTCGAGTAATTATATGTCTGTTTTTTTATGCATTTAATATTTTAGATTTCCAAGTAATACTGAAAATAAAAATAAATGGATAGTAGCTAATTTACTAACCTATTTATATATATATTTTTTTTTTTTAACACAATTGAAAATTAATGGATAATTCTAAGTGAAAGAGCGGAGTCTCCTAACACAAGCAATTTTTGCATAAAATGTGATCTCCTAAATGCACTTTGTACTTAATTGTTTTTTATTTTATTTTGCGATGTAAAAAAAAATGTTTTTGTTTCGGAATTCTTCCTAACAATTGATGAACAATACCATACTCAACAATATTTTACTAGTACAATATTAGCCTACCCAAAATATTATTTCCCCAAGTTATAGGGAAAAACTTTAACGACTGACAACCCTTTTTATACACACATAGATAAAAAGGTGGCTTCACTTTTGCTGTACGGCGTGCTCTGTCTTTCCTTTTTTGTTGGTCTGAGGTGTCATATTAAAAAATCATTTAAAAAACAACTACTTAAGGGTTTCCGGGAAGGGTGGGTTTAATTACCATACCCCCTCCCCACCTACCCCTACCCCCTATCGATTCGGCACGTTTCTAGTAATTTTAGGCGGTAGTTTGTTGCTTTTATCATATAATAAGCTATCATATTTAAGGCTAAAGTTAACATGTTGGGTTCAAATCGCCGTTATTATTTAGCTTCTAAGGGCGACTTGCAGCTTTTACTTCAATCTCGATTTAAACTCGACTTAGGGTTAAACTTAATTAGTTTGCATGTCATCAACTTAGCTTAAATCTCGATTTAAATAAACATCAAAAGTTAAAACGGCATTAAGTCTGTTTAAAGTTGTTAAATATCGATTTATGGACAGACGAGACGTCATAACAGTTTTATTTTAACTCAGTTTATTTGAAAAAGTGTTATTCTTTTCGCTTGATCATCCTGATTTGTTATCTATAATAATATAAAATAAATTTATATATTAAATACATTCACAGGGAATATAAATCAACTTGCTAAGAGCCAAAATCATTGAACACTCAAAATAAAAGTCTTTTACTCAAACTAGGCTGAGAATCAGCTCTTTTCGAACGTAAAAATTACATAAAACAGTCCCCTAAAACGCCCACCCTTCACCACTTTCTAGTTCTTTAGCTGTTAGCTGGGAAGAAGTGGCATGGCGCAACAAACTGCCCAGCATCACAACTGCTTGTTCAGTTAGAAAAAAATATATTCCATACAGTAAAAATATAGTATGCAAAATCATTTACATTACGCAACACGAAACATAAATCTTATTATTAGCCATTAAAAAGGTAGCACACGAAAATATTACAACAAAAAAAAAACAGAGCAAGCTAATTATAAAGCTTGTAAAAAGGGTAAGTATAATAAAATATCAATTCAAATATTTTTTTTGTGAATCGATTTTTCATGCTTTGACTCTAATTGTTAATTGGGGATTTTATGAAAAAGATTGCTACCTGCTAGGGTGGGAAGTCATCCAATGACTTCTCCCGCTTCGGGCGGAGCGGAAGGGCGTGTCATACTTTTACTGACTAAAACCCACCCGTGTTCCTTCAGTTGGCTGTTGCCAAGGTCCCGGTATCCTTTTCCGACTAACCCGCAACCCTGGCAGGCATCGGTCCTATTGGACCCCGCCAATTGTGCTGATATCTCTTTGAGGCGCGCGTGGAACACGACGCGCCATCGACCTTGGTTCTTATCGGACGGCGAGCTACCCATTGCTGGCCGTCCGCAAGCCCGCGCCTATGGTGGCCGGGAATTCACCTGGGATTCCCGACGCCCAGGGTGTCTCCAACCGCAACGGTAAGGGGCGTGAGGGCGCAAACTTTGCCTCTCCCTCACGCGTTCAGCCTCCTCCTTCGCGAGCATTACTACTTCGCAGAAGGAGGTGACTGATTCCCATGCCCTCTCGCTCCGTACCATGGCCTGGACCAGAGCCGGACGCGAGAGGTCACCGCCGCCAATCGCCTCCAAGAGGACACGACGGGGCTCGGCCCAAGCGGGGCAGACCTCCACGCTCATGCTACGCCTGCAGTTCGTATGTGTTTCCGGTTACTCCTTTTGTCATCAATTTCCAAGCACTTCCTGGCATCCGATTGAGCTGAAACTTGGCATATTCATAAAACTACCGAGACATTTTGAAAAAAATGATACCATGGAGCTGGTCTGATGATGGAGCCGAAAAATTGGCATAGGAACTCCTCAATCAAACAAGATAACACCATCGTTTTTTGACTCATTGGTTATGTATTAACAAGTGCTTTGACACTAGGTGGTGTTCAGGGTCTGATGATGAAGCCGGAACTTCGGCATGTGAAAACCTCAATCAAACAAGATAGCACCATCGCGTTTGGACTCATTGGTCATGTTTTAACAAGTGCTTTGATACTAGGTAGTGTTCAGGGTCTGATGATGGAGCCTGAAGGTGGCCATGGGAATTCCTCAATCCAACAAGATGGCACCATCGTGTTTGGACTCATTGGTTACGTATTAACAAGTACTTTGCCACTAGGTGGAGTTCAGGGTCTGATGATGGAGCCAGAAGGTGGTAATACTAAAAAAAGGATATGTAGATTTAGTTGTGTACAAAAGACAACGATTACGAATTATCGTTCTAAAAACTGGATTTGATTTATAGTGTGTTGTGGATATCTGGTGACAGAACAGATATTTAAAGAAATCCTAATGCAAAAAAGCACAAAATAAAATATAAGTAAAAATCTTTTTAAAAACAAGCTTTTAATGAACTTAATAGTACTAAATAAAACATACGTACATATAGAACTTTCATTTTTTCTTAAAAGCTTGAGGCGTACCTAAAATGTCCTGCTTCCACCAAACTTTAAGATAAGCCTCAAGGTTTTAAGAAAATATTACAAGTTCTATATGTACGTATGTTTTATTTAGTACTTTTTAGTTCCTTAAAAGCTTGTTTTTAAAAAGATTTTTACTCATATTTTATTAACTGTGTTTTTCGCTAGTTGTGTTGTAAGTCTCGTGCATTAGAGGGCGAGCCTATTGCCATCAAAACCGGGCGCAAATCCGGACACCTCTTGCTACTGAGATATTCTAGATGGACAAACCCAATAACACTGCCTGACCGGCACAGCGCTACAGCGCTTGCGACCACTAGACCAACGAGGCAGTCAAATGATTTCGATATTAGTGTTTTAGATTCGAGAAAAAAATCGAGTATCATTTATCGTTCTCAGATCGCCATTCACCACCCCTACCGATCCATCCGATCTTGGCGTCACGTTGTGTTTACATGTTCTTTGTGTACTGTGCGATTATTGTGTTCTATTTCTAACGACCATTGCTATATTAAAAAGGATCCATCGGTTTTGCTCTAGGATTCGATTAAATGGATATTATAATGAGATGCATTAACTGTGGCATATTTCGTAAGGCGGGTTCAAAGGCATATTATGTCAATGCTAACCTTATCCCTGCAAGCGAGACTTGCGCGGTGGTTGAATAATCAGGTATGTTTTAAACTACATAGGAACAATACCTACTATTTAACAACAAGACAGCAGGTATAAAGTCTGACACAGCGGTTCGATTGCATGTGAGCCAGCAAAACTTAATAAGGCAGCGTTTATTTGGGGAAAGCGTGGCAACGTATCAGCAAAAATAAAAATAAGCGTAAAACCCTGCTTTGGGCGGCGGTGATTGCCTAATTCCCGTAAGTAAAAACGTTCAAATTCAAGTCGTAATCTCATGTCAGCGACAATTAATGTCAAAAACTTGTCTTAAACTCGATAACCACAACGCCTAGCGCCATCTAATATCGAAAAGTAGAGTTATTTAGTAAATACTTATCTTCATTTTTCTCAGTTTCCTGATCTTTTAGACTCGTGAAACTTTTTTATCTGGAAACTGTAGAATACAACAATTTCAAAAATAGAACAATATTTGCTGCACATTGATTTCAACACCTATGCAGGCGCCCATAGTCCCACTGGTCATGTCATTTAAGTTGGTCGATTATTACTCTGTAACTTGTGGAGCCTACGTAGCGGTGATAGTTTTCCTTTTTATTTCGTTATATATATACTAAAACGACATTTTTTTTTAGTACCTAGTATAAAAAGAAGTCCTTCATTCATTAGATCATAATTCAAATGATCTTTCATGTTGTGCATTAAAGCCCAAAACACACACAGAGCGGGTGCGGGTCGGGCGCGGGAGTACGGCGGGTATAATAATTTGTAATTCAAGGAATTATTATGGATGTCAACACACAGAACGCGGGCGCGGGTCGGGCGCGGAGCGGGAGCCGCGCCCGCCGCCCGCTGACACAACAGCGCGGGGCGGGAGCGGGTCGGGCGCGGGAGTACGGCGGGTGTCATAAATTGTAATTCAAGGAATTATATGGATGTCAACACACAGAACGCGGGCGCGGGTCGGGCGCGGAGCGGGACCCGCCGCTGACACAACAGCGCGGGTCGGGAGCGGTTGTGCTATTCTGTAAAAATATCTCCGTGAAAACTAAGTGAAGTAAAATATCAAAGTGAGCTTAGAGTGAACTGTCACTTTCCTTAGCATCAGTAGGTATCGATGAGAATGACTCACTCCACGCTCACTTCACCTAAGTTTTCAAGGTTAGGTGGTTACAGAATAGCAATGCGGGTGAAGCGTCGTTACATTCGTTGCAATACACTTATCGATGATATTCTCCATATTGATGTCTTTTTTTATTAATGTCATGAACCTACAACCTTTCCATTTTCGCGTTCTTTTTTTTAAAATAAGTAAAAATAATAATTCTTCGTCCGTGTCAGAATCACCCGACATTTTCACACTGCAACCGCTGCCGCTTGTCAAAGTACAACCGCGCCCGACCCGCTGCCGTCCCGCGCCCGACCCGCTGCCGCCCCGCGCCCGCGCTCTGTGTGAACACGATGAACCGCGCGACTCACGCGATGAAAACGACCCGACCCGCTCCCGCCCCGCACCCACTCTGTGTGTGTTTTGGGCTTAAAACTTGAAACACGGTATTTTAACGTCAACGATATTGTCAATTCAAACGTCAATCACGTGTGTTAAAACACGTAAATTAGCAAAGTCAGCAAAATTTCGTCTATGGCCTTTTAACAATCGTCCTGTAATTAACGCAGAGCCGATTAATAGAAATAACTGAAAGCCCGAAAAGGGGTCAATTAACTTATCATTATGAATACTTGTACTTTGTTTCAAACCCTGAAATCACGAAAAACTAAAATCAGCTGTAGTCAACGTATTCGATTCGACTCGATTTTTGAATCGAAAATACCAACTAGGTTTAGCATTTTGGTATAAATGAATGCGACAAGCAAACTTAGGCCAAGATAAATAGTTATTGTTTAAGCATTAGTGAATAGTATAAATAACTTCGGGAAGAACTACTTTGCCTTAGCAATACCGATAATCTGTGCACTGTGCGAAACGGGTATTTCCATTTCATAATCGTTTGAATGAACGTTACCTACGTTTAATTTAGGTACTTACGTAACACGTGTGCATCACGTTCGTGCTAGGTTCTATACATTTTGTCAGGTTTACTTTGTGAACACTAACTGACTGTTCTCCGCCACTTCCACCGACAAGGCCGCGGAAGTGGCGAAGTTTTGGGCCAACAAAATATCAATAACTGTCGTCCCAGCGACACGAAGAACTGACTTTATTTCGTGTTGTTCTCACAGTTAAACTTGTTTCAAAATGAATGATGGATATAATAACCCCTTTTCGGGTTGTGAATTATTTCAATCACACTTGTATGTAAAAAATGAACTTGCATTCTTGAACTTTATTGAGGTTATTATTTAAAAATATGTTCATAAAAATCGATGTCACGTCGTCGGAATCGAAACTGAGACGAATTTCCATACCGTTCCGTCGACAGAGGGCGCGACGCGCGCATGGCGCTCACAGCCGGCCGCGGCCGACGCGACCGACGCGCCCGACGAACTGTCGGCCGCCGACATGGACGCGCTCATCAGCTACTCGCAGCCCGCGCACGCCGACGACCTGTTGCTGGCCACGCCGGCCGACGGCGCGGCGCTCACTCCGCTCGGGCGCCGCATGACGCGCGTGTGGCTGCGCGCCGACGAGGCGCAGGCCATGGCCGCGCTGGGCGACGCGCTGCGCCGGCGCGGCTACGTGTGGCGCCGCCTGCACCCGCGCCTGGTGAGTCGTGCGCTTGCCGCCCGCCGAGTCGCTGTCGCCCGTCGCTAACCGACCGCTCGTGTTGACAGATGGCGATAGAATGCGGTGCGGAGCTGAAGATGCGCGCGTGGGCGATGCGCTGCGGCGGCGAGGCTGCGGACGGCGCGTGCACGCTGCTGGAGTTCCGGCGCTCGCGCGGCTGCGGGCTGCAGTTCAAGCGCCGCTACGTGGAGCTGCGCGACGCGCTGCAGTCGCTGCACGCGCCGGCGCCGCCGCACGCCGAGCTGCTTCACGTGCCGCACTACGCCTCGTGACCGGCGACTTTCGCGTTCTCGCCATAGGGAGCTGATCTTTAATTCGTACCACTCAAAAATGTTCATAACAAGTTCTAATGATTATTGATATGTGTCGACGAGTTGTCTGTTCCAACTTCCAATGTAAGAAAATAATGCATAGAACAATAATTCGTTTAGACAAATACAGCATGTTTCTCTATTATTTTTAGCTATTAAGGGACCACGAGGGCCTGTTCTAAGGCATAAAAAAGCTGTTATGTAATTTTTCAATGTCTAAATAAGCATTGTATAGTTAAGAAAATAAACTTAATACAAATTACTGATTGTTTTATTTCAAGTTCAAGCATGTGTTAAGCCTTTTCACCGCCAACGTATATAGGACGCAATGCCTCGCCCAGCGCCAAGCTGTAAATGTATACTTACAGCTTGGCAAAAAAGAGTTTGGAAAAAATGAGGGCGCCACTACCGTGTAACTCCCTAACTTAATACCTATTATAATAAATATATTTAATATCCTAACTCCTAACTTAATACCTATTATAAATACTTAGTTATGTTGAATCGGTCTAATCGTTTAGGCTCTGGCAACAGCGTAAGTAACATTGTATAATATATGCGAAAAAATAATATGGAAATTAAGTAAATTAATAGTTGAATATTTTTTAAGTAAATTGTAATATTATTAAAATGAATCTTATGAACGACCCGACGTTTTTATTGACGATATCCTTTTAATGTGCTTCCACTTGCCACCACTTCCACTATAGCCTCCTAAAGTAGCAATACCGTTGACTGAAGACACACTGCAACTATTTGCCTTTATTGTTTTATCAGGCACTTTTCCTTGGGATAATTAAAATAATTGCTACATCCTTTATTTAACATATGTTTGAAGATACAACTAAATTAGATAAATGAAGCAAATATGTAGCAGTTATTGACGCAATACATTTCGGGAAACTCTGCATGCTTGGCTTTAAACTAGGAGGCGACCAGCCAACCAAACGTCAGGATGGCTGTACAAAAAAAATATGTTATTTCTAAATATATATAGTATGTAGCAATTATTTATTAAATGTAGCAAATATAAGCAATTATGTAGCAATTATTTATTAAATGTAGCAAATATAAGCAATTATGTAGCAATTTTCTAATCAACTCTCATAGACCAAAGCCACAGGCAACCAGCCATTCTGACGCACACGACTCTGGCAGGGCCACCATCAGGGATTTTAATTTTGATTACACAAAAAAATTGTCGCTAATTTGTCGAAATTTGTCGCCAAATATCAGAATTTGACGGTCACTGGTTCAAAAGATTTAAGCGTTAATAGGTGGCCGATCTGGAGAGTCTCCCCAGCAGGGCCACATTTATACTCAAAAACTAGGGCACTTAGCGAAGATCTGTTTTCTCCCATAAATTAGTCGCAATTTGTCACCAAGTTACAGATTCAGTCGGGTCTTAATTTAGGAGATATAATGAGTTCAATTAGTAAGGTATAGTCCAAGAGCTAGATCGAAGAGTTCACGAAAAATTGCCAAGAAAAAATATTTCTATTAATATGTGTAATATACTTCTAGTTTTATCGGTCTAAAGTCCTTAGAAATGTCCGAGAGACATAAATTCTCAATTAAATACAAGTTTTCATGTTTTAAATTACTAGGTGTCAAGATGTACAGTCGCATGCAACTGTTTTACTAGTTTACAATGTTTAAGCTCTAATTAACGTTAGAATAATAAAAAAATGATCGTATCTTTAGTAAAATGTTTAAAATACTTAAACGTTGAAAACGTTTGTCAATTTATTGTAACCAAATTTTATTTTATTAAAAAAATCAAGTAATAAAAACTAAAACCCAACTACGACTTAAAAGGTATAAACAAGACACCACAGACAGACAAATTAAAGAAAAGTAAAGTAATCATTTATTTGCATAGATTGCAGGTACAGTAAATAAGATGTGAACAATTATGGGTGATCCTTGTACAATCTACCTTATATTAGGCATGCAACATTATATTAACACGAGTGAATTAAAATAAAATGAATAGTAAAGATGAAATTATAGATTATTTTTAAGGTATAACAGTTGAAACAATATTCGGCATGGTACATACATTACAATAAAACATTACTTCAAATATCTTCAATACAAGAGGAATAATATTTTTTATAATAATTGAAACAATGCCAAAATTAGCAGCTTAATTAAATTATTCATTTTATAAGTCAGGATCTTCAAGAAAGTCATTCACAGAATAGTAGCATTTTACAATTAATAATGCTGTCAGTTTCTTTTTGAAGTTTTGAATTGTCTCATTTTTAATTATGTCGGGTACTTTATTATATATTATTGGGCCCATACTAATAACACTTTTTTTCTGTAACGCAGTATTACAACTCTCAACATAAAGTAGATTTTTATATTGACTTCTTAAAGGTCTCTTTCTATCTTTTGACAGTGCAGTGAAAAGCGAAAATTGCGACTTCTAAAATGTACATAGCCGGGAAAGTTAATAGTTTGAGGGACTTAAACACAGGAACGCAACTATACGTCACTTTCATATTAAGTATTGCCCTTAAGCATCGTTTTTGGCCTTTAAAATCCGGAGTCACACGTAATCCGTTCGATTTATGCCCTAACACGTGTGACTCCGGATTTTTAATTTGTCTGTCTGTGGTGTCTTGTTTATACTTTTTAAGTCGTAGTTGGGTTTTAGTTTTTATTACTTGATTTTTTTTATTATTTGATTTTTTTTAAATTCTTTTGGGGTTATAATATATATTTTTTTGAAATGTGCTCATTAAGCCCTTTCATTTGATACCCAACATGGTACGATTAAACCATATTTTTTTTTAAGTTCCTGTCTTTATGTCCTCTAGAGGGCGCCATTTTTAATTTAATGTGACTTCACATAGCCTATAATCAGCGGACAATCACGACGCTTCTAACGATACCTCATTTGTCAAATTGTGATAAGTGGTTTGGAAGATAGGAGGGAACCGATGAACATACATACATACATACCGGTCAAAATCATAACCCTCCTTTTTTTTCACCGTAGTCGGGTAAAAAAGAAATTTCATGTGAAATTTCAAAGTCCCAAATGTCATGATTTCATGAAACAGTCATTCAATACACTTTCATGACCTTAGAGAGTTGTATTGCTGATTTAAATGTTTATAATTCTGTAAATCCATATTTGTTACGAGCGCTAATAATATCTAGATCAACATACAACCTGATACTGACCTGCAAATTGCAAAAAATGTAAGAAAATTTGAATTTCGCGGGCCACCCTAGCGCATCCCCCTTAAGTAAACTGGCTGACTTTAACTTACGTGACGGGCAACTCGTTCTAAGTAGCTCGTCTGTACACGCGCATCTAACTCTTTCTTACCGTAAATGAAACGGAGCGCAGCGATCTATCTGCCAGCGTATTTTGTACTTGCTTGTACCACTGTATGGGGAAATTGAATTCTATAATATCTTTTGAACCAGTGACCGACAAATTCTGATATTTGGCGAGAAATTGGCGACTAATTATGGGAGAAAACAGATCTTCGCTAGGTGCCCTAGTTTTTGAGATATAAATGTGGCCCTGCTGGGGAGACTCTCCAGATCGACCACCTATAAACCCTTATATCTTGTGTACCAGTGACCGACAAATTCTGATATTTGGCGACAAATTAGCGACAATTGTTTTGTGTAATCAAAATAAAAATCCCTGATGGTGGCCCTGCCAGAGTCAGTGACACGCCACTACCGCATATACCTAGGTCACTTCAAATGGGAAGTGAGTAAAAGAATTTAAACAAATAGTTAAAAACGCTGCTTGTACTGACTCAAAAACCTACTAGCACTTGTCGGCAAAGTAGTGCCACCATCATAGGTCTGCATTACTTATGTAAAATATTTAGTTTCATCTGTCCGCGCATCATACTCTTTTTTGCCAAGCTGTAACTAAATATACAGATTCTTATTGCACTGTGTCTTTTTTCTGTATCGAATAAAGGAGTTTTTTTTTTTTCTTAGATATAAAGTAGTGATGATATCTTGAATGAAATTTATACACGCCTACTTTAAGCTTTATTTATAAACTAGCTGTGCCCCGCTGTTTCACCCGCGTAGGTCTCGATCCCGTGGGAATATAGGGATAATAATAATAATAATAGTACTGGGATCGATCCATCATCACTAACAGGACTATTGTTGCCAATAAGCCTGATATAGTGGTGGTGGATCGAACAGAGCGGCGCGCAATGATCATTGACATAACGGTCCCGCATGACGGGAACCTCGTGAAGGCCGAGAAAGATAAACAAATCAAGTATCTTGACTTGGCTCACGAGGTTGTCGACATGTGGGATGTGGACTCTGCGATCATTGTGCCGATAGTCGTATCAGCCAATGGCTTAATTGCCAAGAGCCTCGACCAACACCTAAGGAGGCTCTCGTTGGGCAGCTGGATTAAGGGCTTGATTCAGAAAGCTGTACTCCTGGACACGGCTCGCATTGTTAGGAGGTTCCTCTCTCTGGACCCTGTTCCCGATACCGGTGGGCTACTATTTTTTATATTTTTAAATGTTTTATATATTTTTTTATTCTAATATTTAAAAATATAATTTATATGTGTGAAAAGTGAAATAAAGAATAATAATAGTCCTCAAGACCGTATTTTCGGCCACGGCTGCCAATCTCAACGGAGACTAGCCTTCGGCGCGGGAGATATTATAGTGCACAAGAGTTTGCGCAGACACAAGTGCACTCTCTCTTCCCTCACTCCCATAGTCCGATGAGACGGCAATCCGACACGACCGGAGAGAGACCAGGCGTGCGCACCGAGGCACGGGGGTATCACACCGCTAACTTCCAAACTCCGGGCTGTTACTACGAAATTCCTAATGGAAAAATCAGGGGGCCGTGCGGGGCAAAAATCCAATAACACTTTGCCCGACCCGGGAATCGAACCCAGGACCCCACGCTCTGCAGTCGCGCTTGCGACCACGAGATCAACGGGGCAGTTAAGCGCGGCGGGGCGGAATATAGGGATAAAACGTATCCTATGTCCTATTCCAGGTCTGTCAGGTATTCCATGGTCTACCCGTGTGCCCATCCTCTCCTCTCTAGAGTAGGGAAAGTCGCGGCGACGGCAGCGCGGCACCGGCGTCGAACGGTTCGGGTATTGCATTGTTATATACCTACTCGTGAGACGAAATTAAATGTCCGATTCGAATGAATTAAAATGTGTATTTACTGCTACATGAACACCCTTGAGGTTAAAATTATTTATTTGAATAAGAATTAATATTATTTTGATAAAACTCCTTCGCAAATAATGCATTAATTTCGAACTTGGATTACCATATAAAAGGAGTCAATCTTAAAAGATAGACATTTATGCTGTCGCGGACTTTTTTTTAGAACTTTTAATAAGAGGAACAATTCCTTCATATATGATATTTGCGTAACATAAGCTCGGTTCCTATATCCAAAAACGGATCGTTATTGCTTACCAATGGTACCTAACATTGTTTATTGCCAAAATGGGCGGGCGCGGACTCGTGGTCACACCAGCAATGCTATTCTCTAAGGATACAGCCTTGTGGTGCAGCGCTGCCGCAGCGGTGAAAAACAATTTAGTATTCACTAAGCTGCGTACGGCTACACTAGGCAAAGATATCGTCATTCAACCTTAAAATGTATAATAATTTGCAATTAACTCTCAAAATAATGATATTTGTATATAGTTTTACTCTATTCCTTAAAATAATTATAGATAGTCCTTTAATATATAAATTAAACCCATAAAACTCTCAGTCGAGAATGATCGATTATAATTTAAAGCATTTGTTTCAAGCCCTTAATTCGTCGACGAAACAGCGACGGGAGGGAACAGCCTAGGGTTCGTCGATGACCACAACTACGTTAGTGAATACAGTTTGAATCAGTGCTACACGCTCGGTCGATCTCAAGGCTGTCTCGACGACGAGCTCGTCGTAGCTTACAGGCATGAAATTGTCTTTTAGAGAATAGCACTGCAGGTTGTAACACCAGAGTGACTAACAGCAATAATTTTCCTGGAGTCCGTACTCGTGGTAACACCGCTAATATTCTACACCATGTACTATACAGTTCAAAAGTGGATTGTTAGTCTCAGACGTGTCGACTTGACTTACGACCTTCTTCTATAAGTTGTTTCAATACTTTATACACGCACACACACTCGTTTTGTCTGCACCTGATAGAACTTTATTATTTCAACCAACATAGTATTGGCATACTAGCTCAGTGGTTAATTAATGAGCCTTGATAGGTGTTACTATGGCGACCCAGGATCGAATCTCACTTGCGGTTTATTCTATTTTTATAATTACTATTTATTGTTTTGTTAGCTTTTTATAATACCTAGTAGTATTGCCATAATTAAATAGTAAGTATTTGTTTTTTTTTTAATTACTAGATGTATTTCGATATCATTAGTGTTTTGTATCGTTCGACTTGGTCACATAAATAATTAAAGTTTTGTAGGTAGACAGAAAACAAAGTAAAATATTTCGATTTCTGTGAGGTAGACAGGTGCAGTTCGTTACGAGTATGCACCTATGCTGGTAAACGCACACTCAAGAGGTCGTGAGATCGATCCCCACGTATGAGGATCACTTTTTCCGTTTATAATAAATTCGAAATTTAATTTTCGCAATGAATTTTTTCGAGAACATCACGCTTCGTAGAAAACGAACTCAGTCACTGACAGATACTACAATGGAAGAATCTAGTACCAACAATTTGACGTTAGATGGCACCACTAATAGACTACCAACTATATCCGACGATGAGTGTGAAGAAATGCATAATTTAAAAAGACAAATAGAACAACTTAACTTAGAATTATCTTCTGCCCATGAGGAGATTAATCAGTTATCAATTGAGAACAGTAATTTGAAATCAACAATAAATGTCATTACTAATAAATATGAGATCTTAAAAAAAAATACTAAAAACTTAACTAGTGACATAGGGTCACCAACTTCAAAGACAACAAAGTCTTCAACTCCATTAAAGTATGTGACACAACAATTGAAACAAAAAGGGATAGTAGAAGATATAAACATGCCTCGTAAATTCTCTCTGGAGCTTGAAAGACCTGCACCAGCCATAGATGATACCAAGAATATGCAGAGCGACTGTACTCAAGAACCTCAAGAAACGCTTAAAAATAGTACCTTAATGGTAACACAAACTTTTACCAAGATTAATTGCCATACAAATACAACATCAGAGACACAAAAACAAAATTATAAACTATGTATGATTTCTAGCAATAATATGAATGATATATTAGGTATAGCAGAAAATAAATTTACAGGGTATAAGTTCTGTCACTATATCGTACCAGGTGGGGGTGTAAAACAATTGTTTACAAATTTAGATAAGAAACTCGATAACTTTACTCATGATGATTATTGTATTATCTATATAGGAGAAAGACATTTTGAAAACTCCAATAACTATAGTCTTTTAATAAACTACATGAAAAACCAGCTTAAAAATGTGACAAATACTAACATTATAATATGTTCGCCGAATTTTAAGTTAAGTAACCAATTTTCAATATTTAACAAACGAATTGAAATGTTTAATCACTTGATGTATTTGGATAATGAACTACATGAATATGCATATCTCTTTGATTCCAACTATTACTTGGAATACACAAATCAAATGTTCCGAAAATATGATGCAAGGGTGAATAATAGAGCAGTTGCCATGATCGTAAAAAACTCAATGCTATATATAGGATACTTAGGTGCACAACCGGCATCTTCTTATGAGTCTGTCGCTCATCCTTGTCTTGATAATCCTGTTATCGGACCAATTAATCGGTCGTTTAACATTTGTAATGACTTACGTACAGATCAATCAACCCAAACTGAAAACACTAGTGACGCAACCGAACAAGAGTTTTTTCGTTTATAACCATTTATATATCCTGCACCAAAATATAAACGGATTGATAGGAAAGTCAGATTTGTTAAATATTAATATAAATGAACTTTTGCGGCAAAGGAAGAAAGTAGATGTAATGTGTATTACCGAGCACAATATGAAAGATGACGATTGCATGCATTTAGATATACCTAATTTTAAACTCGCAACATGCTCGACAAGAAACACTAGAAATGGAGGAACGTGTATATTAATTAGAAATAGATACGAGTATAAAATTATAGATATTAAAGAGTTTTGTGTTCCTAATATTATCGAATGCTGTGCCATTGAACTGGTGTCACATAAAATAATAGTCATATGCATTTATAGACCTCCAAAATACACCAAAGATGATACAAAAATTTTCTTTGAAAAATTGAGCATATTTTAAACTATTGCGGGCGTAATTTAAAAACAAAAGTCATGATGTGTGGTGACTTTAATATTGATATTTTATTAAATACAAAATTGTCCATTGAATTCCAACATCTCCTTCTGAGCTATAATGTTAAACCGAGTATAAAACAACCTACGCGTATATCAAGTGGAACATGTATTGATAACATTATACATAATCTAAGGGGTGGTACAGCTGAAGTTTTGGAGTTGGCACTATCTGACCACACAGCCCAACTTTTTAAGTGTCCTGTAAAAAAGACATGTGCTATTGATCATTGGTATGTATGTTCTAAGTCGTGATTACAGCTGAGTGAGAACATACGTAAATTTATTGAAGCTATAAGTAATCTTAGTTTTTCTGAAGTATTCAATAGTAGCGAGCCAGAAATAGCATTTAATTATTTCCATAATTTATTTAGACTTTTTTACGATTTGTGCTTTCCCACCTTAAGAAAAAATATTTGCGCTCGAAATACCCCCCAATGGATGTCTAAAGGTATCAGAAGTTGCAGTAAGCGTAAAAGAGAAATGTTATGGCAATACAGACGGAAACCTAATATTGAAAATAAGCAATTACTGAGACAATATTCACGACGGCTAAAAAGAGTTATACAATTGACAAAAAATCTCAAAACAGTTATGTGATTAATAATGCAGAAAACAAAACTAAAGCTACGTGGAAAGTAATTAATGGATGTAAATTGAACTTTCCGTCTGAGTCTATTAGTCATTTACTTATTAATGATAAAAATATAAATGCTCCTAAAGAAATAGCCACAGCATTTAATGATTATTTTATAGATTCAGCACGTCCTACAGTGAATCAGAACAATAATGCTTTATCGTCTATTAATTATCATCCTAAATCCTTATTTATGGCACCAACCGATCCGAACGAAGTATTTAAAATTATTAATTCATTGAAAAATACCAATAGCGCAGGTTACGACGTAATTACTACTAAGATACTCAAATCGGTGTCACATTTGATTGCACCAGTACTTAGTTTTATGATTAAACTTTGCATAGAGCATGGTCACTTTCCAAATTTATTGAAAACTAGCTGTGCCCGCGACTTCGTTCGCATGGATGTCGGAAAACAATAATATGTCGCTTAGAAAAGTTGTACCTTCATTTAAAAAGGGGGAATCTTTCGACCAGGCCTGGTGATTTTTCCTAGTAAGAAACTGCCAAAAAACTTGTGTTTTTATTTAAGAAAATGCTTCTCTATATAAAATATTAGCGGTGGAACCACCTGCGCGCACACAAAACAGTTGCTAGGGTTGCTCACACGCGAAAGAGCTACATAAAGTTGGCCGTGGGAAAAGCAACCAATACTAAGATCCACCCCCGCAACGGATAATGTCTGGCCCTGAGCTTTGTTAATGGTCATGGCGTAACACAGGCTGACGGGGAATTGCACACGCTTAAAACTAAATGGGAAATTATTGGGAATGAGAGGAATTCTTTGAATAAAAACAACATCACCGGCGCCGCAACCTGTTAAGACTCCATTCAAGCGGAGACCGCCCGCGCGTCTGCATTGCAGTGTTGTTTCCCACAATAAATTGAGCGTTAGGAATAAATTTGAATCAAAAAGATGTTGCCGCCATTGTTCAGACATTTCTTTCGCGAATAAAAACAAATATCTCGACGACACAATAGTGAACACAACACTACGCGGCTATAGTGACGCGCGATCTGCCCGCTAGTTTCGAGAACGGGTCTTTGATGCCCGCCCCGCTCCCGCGCCGCCGCCGCCGCGGCCCCGCTGCCCGCAAGATTCGAGGCCGAAGCCTTACACACGCCAACAACGATCGAATCGAATGAGTGGCGGTCACGAATCATACGAACAAATTACGAAGTATAGTACAGTTCGATTCAAACTTAATGGCGGCTCGGAACATGAGGCGAGTCGCTGCGCAGTAACAATTTCATGTGACAGCGGGGGTGAGGGGTGGGGTACTGCGCAGCTAACAGTTAACTTCCGAGCCGCCATCCGCCCCGCTGCCCGCAAGATTCGAGGCCGAGGCCTTACACACGCCAACAACGATCGAATCGAATGAGCGGCGGTCACGAATCATACGAACAAATTACGAAGTATAGTACAGTTCGATTCAAACTTAATGGCGGCTCGGAACATGAGGCGAGTCGCTGCGCAGTAACAATTTCATGTGACAGCGGGGGTGAGGGGTGGGGTACTGCGCAGCTAAAAGCTTACTTCCGAGCCGCCATTAAGTTTGAATCGATCTGTAACGACTCGTTTCTTGACTTCTTAATTTGAACCTAATGAACGAAACCAACCAAAATACCAAATCAAAACCAATCAGATCAAATGATCAATACTTTCAACGAATGACAACCCAACCAACAATTTATTAATTATTTATTATTATTATTATTATCGACACTAAAGAAGTCAAAAACAAAGATATCTACACTAAAAATTATTTGGAATATCTGGGCGAAAGTCATTCTTCGACGGAGACTCTTAACACCGCGATTCAGAAAATGACATTAAACGAACAACGCCATCTATCGAGCACGAAATGATACTGTCAAAATATATGGGAAAACGTTCGAACACTCTGTAAGCTAAATAAACTATGTAGAAAAGTGAAGAATAAATACATTTTTTTTTTTAAGAAATTAACATTTGTCACTATTCTTTCATGATTATCAAGATTTGAAAGATAGGTAGCGCCACCTATCGCACTAATACTAAACTAATAAATAAACAACGCATCTGGAAAATTTTAATTAACCTAACTTTAGAGTTATATTCTATACACAATGTATCGCGTTAAGTTTCCGCGCAAAGAAAATGACGGTCATATAACAACACACGATCTCACAAACCTAGTAATTAAGAAGTAAGTATCATTTCGCGTCAATAGATGTCGTTACGTGTATGTACATTACGTAATAAAAATTCCTTCTTGAACACTTTAAATTCATATATCTTTTGATATTTTGAAGCGATTGCGATGAAACAAAAACTAATTGAAACAACGAATTACACACAATATTTGAGTATAAAAGTTAACCATATTGATTTCGTACTTTTTACGTGATAGTGGAACAATCAAACTAAAGAACATACAAACAGACAGACAGACAAACAGACAAACAGACAAAAATTCCAAAAATGGTAGAAATGGAATCTGTTGGTTATTCTTGGACAACCCACCAACTTTTTTTTTTTTTTTTCATTGTACAGAAACGCCTCGTCTACAGATTTATTATATGTATAGATAGATGACTGTTATTAGGCCACTTTACAAGAAAGGCGATAAAGCAAATATTGCAAACTATCGTCCTATAGCATTAATACCAATCCTTTCTAAAGTCTTTGAGAGGGTGATTTTTAATTCTCTCTACTCATTTTTTGAAGTAAACAATATACTGGCTGAAGAACAAAATGGTTTCCGGAAAAACGAAAATATTAATAAGGCAATTTTTGTATTAATATCTGACATACTCAACAATGTTGACCAAAAAAACCCGATCGCAGCAGTATTCATGGATATGTCCAAAGCGTTTGATCACGTGGACCATGAAATACTGCTGGGAAAGTTGGAACGGTACGGTGTTAGGGGAAATATATTAAAACTAATAAAAAGTTATTTAAGTGGAAGAAGACAAGTCACTATCATAAATAGGATCTCCTCTACATCTAAGATAGAAGTTGCTCATGAGTCTACAGTAAGATATACAGTGTGTGGTGTATCCCAAGGAAGTGTCCTTGGACCTTTGTTATTTCTCATATATATTAATGATTTACCAGGATGCATTGAATATCGAACTGTTTTATTTGCCGATGATAGTACACTCATCATCCCATGTAAATATTTGGAATCATTCGAATATGACATAAATAATTCAATAGATTGCATAATAAATTGGCTACATAAAAATAAACTTAGACAAAACTCACATCATGCTATTTCAACAAAGAACAAGACAGCTGAAATTAAATATATTGTATGCAAACCAAAGAATAGCTGAAACCAATTCTGCTAGATTTCTTGGACTCCAATTGGACAGTAAACTTGACTGGAAGTATCATGTTGACAATGTTTGTAGGAAACTAAACCAGCACTCATATGCGCTGTATAATTTATCAAAAATTGTAAATGACTCCATAGTTCTGACAGCGTACAAAGCCTATGTGACATCAACATTACGTTTCGGACTAATATACTGGGGTAACAGTACTGATAAATTAATTGCATTTAGGGCGCAAAAGAACGTACGTGCGTGTGTACGTGCTATGTTCAGACTGAAAAAGACTGATAGTTGTGCTCCGTTATTTAAAAAATATAATCTTCTTACCCTGCCATGTTTGTACATATATGAGACAGCAGTATTTGTCAAATGTAACCTTCACTTATTTCAAACATTTAGATCCAAACGACGCAACAACGATATATGTGCTGTTCCACATAACACTGCACTCTACTCAAAAAGTTTTTTGGGAATGGCACCCAAGATCTATAACAAGGTGCCTACAGTAATAAAAGTACTGGACGACATAAGTAATTTCAAAAAAGCTCTTTTTAAACTACTGGTAGATAAAACATATTATACAATAGACGAGTTCTTATCTGACAATTTTAATATAATTGTTTAAAATACTATTGATAATGTTGTGACATATTTACTGGACTGATTTGGATTTTAATATGATGATTTTGACATGATAGACAAATTTGAATTTAATGTAATAACGTATCTTATTTTATTTAATCTGTTATTGTATAATTTAATGTATTGATTAATATTATTGTAACATATTGTTTGTATGCCCTATGGGTAGAATGTAGTGATACCTCTAACGATATGGCCTAAGCTTGTTAACACCTGTAATTAACGACACCTACATTGACAAATAAATGGATTTGATTTGATTAGAACGTTGTTGTTGGTTCGTGATTATTTTGGGTGACGACTGTTATATATATATATATCTATTAGCGGTGTTGTAGTTATTCTTTTCACAATGCAGTCAAATATTAATATTGAAGTGAGGGCAAATATTATTGCGCTGCGTAAAAGTGGATGCATTAACAAATATCTAACTAATGAAACCGGACTGAGTGTAAGTGTTATCATTTTAAATATTTCACATTTTACTGAACATAAATCTAAAACAAAGACATTGTTAATCCTTTTACTCAGAAGATATCTAATTAAATAAAGTTTTAAATTCAATATGAGGTCAAAGAAAAGAAAAATATAAATAATTTTGAAGATTATTTACCTATTTCGTGAATGATAAATAATTATTATGTGTAATAAATATAATGTTATTTATTTATGTTTTCTTTTTTTTTTAATTATGAATAGTAAAGTAAACAGTTTTAGTATTTTTCTTAGAGATGTCTAACAGTAGCATTATATTTTATTCTAGAGAAATACTGTGAGTCTGTTGGTCAAACTTAAATTTATGAGGAAGGCCGGCTAATTCACAAGGACCAGTGACGTCACACGGTAATTTGAAAGATTATTTATTTCGATTAGTAAATGATAAATAATTATGATGTGTACTAAATATAATGTTATTTATGTATTTTTTTCTTAATTATGAATAGTAAACTAAACAGTATTTTATTTTAGTATTTTTTTAGGCATGTCTAACAGTAGGTATTCCATTATTTGTTTTAGAGAAATGCTGTGAGTCTGTGGGTCAAGATATATGAGGAAGATAAAGCCGGTTAGCACCGGCTTTATCTGCGCCTCGTGAATGCTAATTCACGAGGCGCAGTGACGTCACATGGTGATTGAATATGAAACAAATGGTTTCATACCAACGAGACATTTTGCTGAATTATTCAACACGTCATTATTAACCGTTCATCGTGCACTCAACACTGAACTGGCTTACATCATCGAAGACCAACCAGACTTCACCAGACCACCAGACTTCAATTGGGACAATTCAAATGTCTGCTTGACTGTATCGAGAATAATGGGAGTTATTACAAAAATTAACCGTAATAAAAAATGTTTACATTATTTTAATAAGTAGGTAATATTATTATTAAGGGATTAAAATTTGAGGTTTAGTTTCAATCTTCTTTTCGTAAAGAAAATGAATACTTAAGCTATAACCTCAATACCTATTCACTAAAAGCAAATAAAATGTAAAATACATAATGTAAACAAACTGCCCATACTTAACCTTAAAATCACTTATTTAGTAAGTAAGTAAATGTTTTACATTTTGAATATATTCTAATATTCTTATTTACTACTTAAATTCATCGATTATGATCGAAGCTTAATGTTTATGGTGAAATAAATAAAAAAGTAAATAATTTAAAACCTTTTTATGTCAAAATAATACAAATTGCATTGATAAAAATATTACTTGAAATCTTTGACAAAATTGCTTCTAATTTTTTTTACATCTAAGTATTTAAATTTCACATCTTATAACAATACTTATTTGTAACGGTTTGTTAACTTTATGTAAAATAAATACCTACTTGGAACGAATAAATATTTTTATATTTCTTATCAATCATCACGCATTTTTTTTATTCTAAACCCTTTATTGCAATAACAACATTAATAAAAAAGGCAGAAATTCTGAATATTATTATAATTGCAAATAAAAATATTTGCAAAAATTCGCGCTGCGCTATTCGAGATTGGAACCTTGGTCATCTGCTTCACAGTCCATCGCAAGACGCTCACTGCTATCAGAACATAATAGAATTACCCGAATTAAGCAATGGCATAAACTGGCGAAGGTCACGCACATGATGCGTGTGTGTGGCCGATCTAGCAAAAGTGTGGGAAGTATATTTTTGTTTCGTTCGTTTAGCATGAGTACGACATGCGGGAATACGTGACGATACGGCAGTGTGTGTACTTACACGTACAGATGTACAGACTGTATCGTGTGTTCAATCGACAACGAGTCAATGCTGTTTTGAACCGGACCGTACCACTGAAATAATAGTGCTTTGAAAAAATATAGATATTAAAAATGAATTTTTATATCGATATTTTTTTATAGGCGGCCATTATTTTTCTATAGTTTATATCTATCCATGGAAAAGCCGCCACAAAATGTTAACTAGTATCAACTATGCTTGCGACGTATCGCACCTTGCGCTTATACTAAATAGCCCTAACTGCGAGCAAATTCGAAGTAGCTCTCGCCGGCCGCTGCCGCAGCACCGCTCGCTACGCTCACTTGGCTTGCGCACGGTTGATCACAGTTCTAACCCAATGACTATAATTATAGCCTCTTGACTGCTCATGCGGGCGACTCGGGCTCACGACACATCAGTTTAATTGAACTGATACTAGATGACGACGATGATGGCCATTTTAGTTTTGACCAGTGTCTAGTATTTTGATCTTAAAAAACATAATAATAAACAATTATGAGTTCGGTTAATTAGTGTGGAAAATCGTCTAGACTAGAACATCCACCAATAAAAAAGATAGCATTACTTTTCATCTGTAAGTAGAATATATTTGTAATTTAATAATATTACGAATTTATTGCAGGGCTCAAGATAAACTGGTTGATACGTAAAGGGCCACAAAAAAGGTACACCGCGTTGATGTCTTTTTGAAAAGTCCCTTTCTCTCACTAGGGTATTGCAATACGTCTGTCCCTTTCTATCTGCACTTATACTGGAGAGTGTTGTGATAACTTCATAATAAAGCAACTATATTATTGACGATAAAAATTACGATGTTTCCTAATGGTAAAATAATAACATTAAGTACTTAATGTTTACATTTTAGATTTCAAAATATTCCGTAACCTTAAGAAAAGTGGATTAATGCAGTTCACAGAGAAAATTTTATTCCAAATAAATATAGCGTTGTTTGTAGGCATTTCACAGCAGATTAAAAATAAGTAATAGCAATGTCATTTCCTTTCGGATAGAACAATAAATTCACATAAGTGAAATACAAATTAATTATTGTTCAATTAGGAAATCGTCGAATCGACGTCGATTTTATCGATATCGATATTATTGTTGCAAAACTGACTTGTGCTTCTCTATGTTTGGGACTTTCGTCCTGACATTGTTGCATCGGCCAATCACAACCGCTGTAATGTCTTCGTCTCCCGGCCCGCAGTGGTGAGTCGTGTGCCTAGACGAAATCGGTCTATCAGCTCTCAAGTGGCTTAATACTCTTTGTTCTAACCTAACCAAACCCATTTCACAACAATCATCTAACGGAAATAATACCGATAGATTATAAACTATTGGTTGTCACAAACTTTGGAATCTATAATCTTTATATAAGAGATGCATCGAGTTTAAAATGAAGACTTTATTACCCAAACAGTTATCACACCGCACTATACTCCATTTACAATAGCATTAGACGGAAGTTAAAAAAGGTTATTTTTAATGTACACTTTGTAAAAAAAGAACAATAAACTTGTTATACTTACAATTGACGCCAAATTAATTCAAATCTCTTCGTATACCAACTGTTACACTTCATTGTAATCATTTTAACTATTTATCTTATGAAATTATGAGGCTTTCATTTAAATATATTATTTCATTCCAATTTAAAATGAAAGTGTCAATGCTAAAAACCTAGAAGAAGCAGGAGTGAACAATACCGTGAACGTTTTTCGTTTCACTATAATTCTACCAAATCTAAAAGGTCACATAATCCCTTCATAAGCTGTGACAGCCGGGTCTTTTTAATTTTACCGGTTTATCTCGTCTGTGAAATTGACGTAAATGTTCTGTGATTGTCATGTCATTAATGTCATTCCCTTGTGAATAGTTGTGAATGCTACGCCTTGTGTTTTGTTAACGTCGAATTTTCGTGATTTAGTTGTTATTTGTTAGGTACTGTTTTTCCTAGGTCTCCCAAGAAAAATAGAAAGAAGCAAACTGTCATCAATATTTTTAAGCAATGTAAGGAGTCCTGGCCTGCAGGAACTCCTTGTTATAAGACTGAGATGATAAAGAAAACCGCAGAAGTTGCCGGTAAGGATGATTACTAAAATTATTACTATACAAATGTTCGAAAGTAACGTGCATTGTGATAAAACATTTATATAATAATATTTTCTTATTTATAGTTGTATCTCGGGCTACTGTGTACAATATACTCAAAGCGTACAACAAACAAGGTCGCCTGCAACCTCCCCCCGCCAACGGAAGCACATGAAACACAATTATTTTGACAATATAACATTTAGTGGAATATATATAGTCTCTGCCAGATTTCAAGAGAAGCAGTTTGTAAAGAAACATTAAAGTTTACATAAATCAAATGGAGCAGAAAAAGTGTACTCATAGACAAGCACAAGATCGTCCTATGGAGACTAAAATATCTTCATTAAATAAAAAGGCTAAGGAATTAATGAAGAAAAATATATTATTCAGATGAGACTTAAATGAAGGTACAGCACTAATATTTCTTAACATTTTTATATGCACCAAGCAGTGAATGCCCCTCGTGCATTCAGTAGTATTATGATTTAGTACAGTTAAATAAAAAAGTAAAACATAATTTCATTAATTTGTTTTGTGAATATTGTATTTAAATTAATAACCTTTAATCATACATACAGGTCACACAACAAGTTTAATATGGCATAACACCACTATAAAGTCCTCAAAAGAAGCACATCGGGCAGGTCTATCCACTGGTTTAAAGAATATAACGAGAAAAGGAAGGCGGCTTATCATTGTTCATATTGGTATGTACTTGATTTACTTGCTTTTGCTTTTAATACATTTTGTTGACTGTCCTCACCATTAACAAATGAACACGCATTGAAATTGACTATTAATTAAATAATATTATTGTATTAGGAAGTAACACATGCAAAGCGAACTAAAAGTTATAAATGTTGTCGCTACTCTATTATAGTATATATAAGACCTATTTCTAGCAGTGAAATTATATGGGTACGGAAAAATTGACTTGTAATTATTGTATTTCACAGGATCAACTGAAAGGTTTTTAACGGATGCTGCATTAATATTTGATGCAAAGAAAGGTGATGTAGATTACCAACCACTCCGAAATGGACGCATTTATTTCCTTTATTCTTAATTAAACTTAAATCACCATGTGATTGGTTGTTACATTTATTCGTTTTATTGTAATGTATGAAGATGCAATAAAGCATGATTTAAAATAAAATGACTTTGATTTCGTTTATCTAATTAATTAGTAGACTGTCTTAGATTTATCTAAAAAGTTATAAATTAACTTTGAAATAAAAGGTTTTGCATTCCTGCTTCTACAAGCCTCTTTTTTCTAATGCTATAATAAATGGAGTATAGTTGAAAATGACAGGTGGATATGGTGTAGAAATATAAGCGGTGCCGGTGTGACCACGAGTCCGGACTCCAGGAAAATCATTGCTGTTAGTCACACTGGTGTTACAACCTGGTGTGACCACGAGTCCGCCACCAAAATGGGCCTATGAATAGATTCGTAAGCAAATACCTGTGATAGCTACTTCCCTATGGGAGGCAAAGATATGAGGTGTATGCTTCATTATTGGTAAAGATACAAGAGTCTTAATTTTAACCTAAAGTCGTTTACGCAGCGCCCGCAACGGACGCTCTCAAAAAGGAATTTTATTTCCCGTTTTTGCAACATTTTTCATATTTTTATGCTCCGCTCCTATTGCTCGTAGCGAGATGTTATCTTCCTCGATAAATGTAGGATCCAACACAAAAAAAAAAAAAACCAACCAGTACCTAGTTCCTTAGATTAGCGCGTTCAAACAAACAAGCTCTTCAGCTTTATAATAATTTAGAATTAGAATATAAGTAATACCTATAAAAGTTAGATTACATACCTACCTATTGTAAATATTCGTATGCCGCTTTTAGCGGCGGATGTGTTCGGAACAATGTCGGAACATAACTTCAATATCCAAATCAAATCAAATCAAATCATTTATTTTTGCTGAATACACTGTTACAATGGTGTTATAAGAATTACATGTTTCAAGTGATTCTACCATAAGGCATGCAAAAATTTATACAGTCATAGTTATTCATCAATTAATCAAAATAGACATTGAAATAGATAAAATTAGATGAAATAAGCACGAATAGTTATAATAAGTTAAAGTCACAGTGGAGAATAAATTATTTATTAAATAATAAAAATATTTAAATTATTTCAGTGTCTATGTCAAAATTAGTTATTAAGCGATACATGCATAATTCATTGAATAATTGATGTCACTGCGAGGTCTATAATTTGGGAAAATTATCATTAAGGAAGTCATTCAAGTTATAGTAGCATTTATTAACCAGAATTTTTTTTAGACTTTTCTTAAATAGGGCCGTATTCATTGCCCTTATTTCTTTAGGTAATTTATTGAAGATTACAGGAGCCATATGGAACACACTCTTGTACATTAAAGAGGTGCATGTTCGGGGTGCATAGAGGCGTAGTGCGTCCCGTTGTTGCCTATTATTTATTTCTGATGCCAATTTAAATATGTTTTTATTGGTTTTTACAAATAATGAGACCTCATAGATATACAGACTTTGGAGAGTCAGAATTTTATACTCTTGGAAAGACGGTTTACAGGTTTCGACCATTTGAAGCCCAAACATAGCCCTTAAGCACCGTTTTTGTGCTTTAAAAATTGTGTCAATATCTGTCGAATTTCCCCAGAAGATTACACCATACCTCAGTACTGAAGCAACTAAACCATGATAAGCCGCTAACAACGTATTTAGATTTCATGTAGGGCATATACTGATTTATTTAATCTTTTGCACAATGTTTCAATCTGGGATTTCCAATTTAACTTATTATCCAGAGTAAGCCCAAGAAATTTTGTTAATAGGACTTCAGCTACAGGTTCACCCTTATAGTTAATATTATACCTGCATTTATACGCTGACTGAAATGCATTATTTTTGTTTTCCCAATGTTCGCCTTCAGATTGTTACTATCTAACCATTGAATGATTGCATTTAGGCTACTGTTTATATCATGCTCGTAAGATGTTCTGTCATTACACTTAATTGCAACGGTGCTGTCGTCAGCAAAGAGTGTCATTGGGTTTGAATTCGCGTTCGGAAGGTCATTAATGTATATAATGAAAAGTAGTGAGCTTAATACGCCTCCCTGTGGGACATCGTACTGAATTGAATTGAATACCAACTTTTTACATACCATATCCTACGAATAAATGTCTTTTGTTTGTCTTGGTGCCGAGGTTTACGGTCAAGTAATTTCAAGAAGGAATGAAATCAGGGAACTTTAGTAGCGCCAGCTACTTTGTTTGGGTGGATTCTTTCGGGTGTAGTAGAAAAATCACATCAACCTCATGGGTTTACTAATGGTTGCCATAACTTTATACAGGGTGTTAGTGTAAACACCGTTATCCTTGAAGTCAGTGGTTTAGTTTCATTTATAGAATGTAAAATCAATAGAAAAAACACTTTTTTTAAAAAGAAAATCTACATTTTTCCACAAGAATGTTTCACCCTATACGCAAGGGCAACGAACTTGCGTCTCAACACGGCGCGGGACGTTACATGACCGCGCGGCCCCTCTTCAGTCAGCTGTTTCGCAGCTCTCTCGAGCGCGTATCTTTTTAAAATCTTTTAATGAAAAGAAGGTTTTTTGTTTTGTTTTTACTGGGTCATTTATTTTTATATTTAAGTCAACTACCTATGGTTTGAGTGACAACGGTGTTTACCCTTGCATACTGTATACCATAATTTCATATGCCATAATTTCATTAGAAATAATAACGCTTCAGTTGCTATAATCGTGAAATGACAAAATAATTTTCACTTTATTTGGTCATAATCGATCAAGTGTCATAATAATTTAATCCATTTTATTTGCTATATTTTTAATTTTTAATAATGTCGTTTTCCATACCATTTATTCATCATAATATTAATTTGCCCAATAACAACTATGCTGGATCAGTACAAGCGTCTGCAATTTTGATGTTATGTTAAAAATGAATAATTTTGCTATTATCATATTCACAGAAAAATGGTTTATGCTGCACGAAAAAAAGGCACTCAGGCTTTTAGGAGAAGAACCCTTTCTTCTCCTAAAAGCCAAAAGTACCAAATCCGACTCCACGCAGTCTTGTACTCCTACCCCTAGAGTGTAATTTAAAATCGCGTAGGCGCGGAGGGACGAGGCGGCCCGCGAGTTGAGGAGCAGGTGGTTGTAACGCTCGCCGCCGCAGCGAAGGCTGGCGAAACCGGCCAGCAAGACGAAGCTGCGGTGGTGAGCGTTAAACCATCTGCGACGATAAGCTCGCGTGGGACCGCCGGAGCCCTGCAGCGCCGGAGCTGTGACAGAAACCATGCCTGCTACATGTTGCATGCTCGCTTGCATGCTGCATGCTTGCTTGCATGCTCGCTTGCATGCTGCATGCTTGCTTGCATGCTCGCTTGCATGCTGCTTGCTTGCTTGCATGCTCGTTTGCATGCTGCATGTTTGCTGCATGCATGGTGTATGCTTATTTGCATGCTTCCTACAGTGAAATAAAAAACCGGCCAAGTGCGAGTCGGACTCGCGCACGAAAGGTTCCGTACCATTCTATAAAAACGGCAAAGAAATAACATTTTGCTGTATGGGAGCCCCCTTAAATATTTGTTTTATTTAAATGTAATTATTTATTTTTAAAGTGAATATGTAACTAAATATTCTGAGAATATTTCAAGCGTCTACCTGTTGTCGTTTTCAATATCAAATTAAAAACAAGCAAAAAAAATCACGTGTGTTGTATGGGAGCCCCCTTAAATATTTATTTTATTCTAGTTTTTAGTATTTGTTGTTATAGAGCGGCAACAGATATACATCATCTGTGAAAATCTCAAGTGTCTAGCTATCACGGTTCATGAGATACAGCCTGGTGACAGACGGACAGACAGACAGACAGACAGCGGAGCCTTAAGCCGGCGCCAGACATAGTCACATATTTGATCAAATATATTCGATAGACTTTGCACACACATATGAACACTTGTTTGGAAAGACCGGCAAAACATAGTCACATATTTGATCAAACACTTTGATAGACTTTGCTCACACATTTGTCCACAGGCTAGAGGTGAGGCGTAAATACATCGTAAGACGTACTAGATAAAAATAACAGATATTCAAAAATAACAAATATCGATTTGTTCCTACGAGGCATGCCTTTTAATAAGTTCTGTCGTTTCCATATTTCCCGATAATTTTGAATTTGGAACTGTTCTATATTCGAATGTGTTTAAATTTGGAATCTCAAAACAGTTGAAAGTATTAGGATTAATGCTATTGTTTAGTCACAGCGTCGATTGGAATCTGTCAGGTAACGTACGAAAATGAATCTTTCTAAGGAAAATGTTCGTGCAATAATTTTCTACAACTTTAGAAGAGGCCTGACACGGCTTCAGTGTTTTGAAGAGCTAACATCTGTGTTCAGTGATGAAGCCCCATGTCTGCGGACTGTCGAACGCTGGTATTTGGAATTCCAGCGTGGACATACTAGTGTTAGTGACAAATCTCGCGAAGGACGCCCAAAATCCGCCTTCATTAAAGATAACATCATTGCTGTGAGACAACTAATTCTCGAAGATCGTCATTTGACGTATCGAGAGATAGAGGCTCTATTAGGCATCTCAGGGACAACCATTCAGAAGATCTTGTATGAAGCGCTTGGTGTGAGAAAGCTAGTTTGCCGTTGGATACTGCATCTGCTTTCCGACGATCACAAGGCGGTCCGCGTCAGATGGTGTAAGAAAACTCTGCAAAGGTTCAACCGAGGACAGTCAAATCACGTCTACGATATCATCAGTGGTGACGAATCTTGGATCTATGCCTACGATCCTGATTCCAAACAACAATCTACAATCTGGGTGTGCAAGCCTTTTTTATGATAATTTACTTTTATATCTTTGTCTATGTTACTTTTATATGTTTGTCTATTTTTCCTTGTTTTGATTGACACATTATACTTTTGTTTTCTACCAGAACCAGCGCCTTTTTCCTTTTCCTTATATATAAAAGTACTCTGTGTATTTACGACATCAATATTTGGTCCTATCTTTGGAAAATGGTAGAAACACGTTCTAAACGTAAAAAAGTGGACGCGCTGTGTGCAGGAGACGGCACCCAAGTTGCGGAGAGGGAGACTGCACGGCCCGCGCAGCAGAGCGCGGACCTGCCCCCTCACGCCGCGGCTCCGGCGCCTTCCCGCCCGGCCAGTGCCGCCACATCGCGCTCTTCCGCCACCATCGTAGCGCGTCAGCTGGCAGCACAAGCGCAGCACGCGCGCCACCTGGCTGATTTAGAGGCTGATTCAGAGCGCCAAGCTGTAGAGCGAGAGCGCCAAGCTGTAGAGCGAGAGCGCCAAGCTCTAGAGCGAGAGCGACAGGTCGCTAAGCTCCAACTACAAGCTGAGCTCGCCGCCATAGAGGCGGAAGCCAGCCAGCGCGGCAGCCACAGCATGCGCAGCCGTGCTAGTGTTCAAGATTGGGTGCAAAATGTAGTGCCTAATCCCGATAATTTCGATGAACGAGATTTTTTAAGTGCCAACCCACCTTTCAGGTACGATAACCCAACCCAGAGTGGGACACCGGGTATGAGAGCGTCCCACGGCCAAGACGCTGTGACACACGCTCTCAACCAGGAGCGTACTGAAGACGGAGGAGTGACCCGCTTAATCAACTCGCTCGGTATATTAATTAATAAAGCTAACAAGCAAACTACTTCGAAGACAGACTTGCCTACGTTCGACGGCAAGTCCTATTTAGATTGGCTAGCTTTAAAACGTGCGTATGAAAATACAGGTCAAAGTTTTTCGGCAACGGATAATTTAACTAGGCTATCGTGCACACTACGCGGAGCGGCTCGCGACGCAGTGGCGGGCCTGCTGGCGGCGGCGCGCGCCCCCAGCGTGGTTCTCGCTGCGGTCGACGCGCGCTACGGCCGCCCCGAGCTCGTCGTGATGCATGAAGTGTCTGTGATACGTGCGCTGCCTAAGGTAAGCTGCGATAGCAAAGACCTCGTAATTTTTTCCAGCCGTGTTCGAAACTGTGTGAAAGTAATCCGCCTGTTAAATCAGCCGGACCACTTACGCTCGCCCGAGCTCTTTCAGTCACTGTGGAGCAAGCTGCCACCACTATTGCGACCACGGTGGCTGGATTATGCTCATTTATGCGATAGCAGCTTGTCTAAAATCGAAATGTTTGCCGATTTCGTCTCGCGTGAAGCTGACTTACAGTGTAGGTTTGGCGGCGCTACTGACTGCACGTTGCCTACCGTAGCCCGCCCTAACACTGATACCAGAGGCTTCAGGGATAGGGTGAATGTCGTAGTTGAAATTCATAAAGAATCTACAAATAATATTTGTCCGTTGTGTCAACAAAATCATGAATTGAAGTTTTGTGATAGGTTTGTCAAAATGACATTAAATGATCGTTGGCAATTTATTAAGAAAAATAAAATATGTCATAGATGTTTAAAAAAAGGTTGGCACAAAAATAAAACTTCCTGTATTAAAAAAGTCTGTACCGTAGAAGGTTGTGACATGCGTCATCATGCTTTGTTGCATGGCTCGAAATTTGAGCGTGCAGTCACCGCGCATGTCGACGTGGAAGACGACGCTGGACCCAAGCCATCGACGTCCAGCGCGGCCGCGCCCTCGTCGTGCAACACGCCGCAGCCGTGCGGCGCGCCCGCGGCCTCCCACGAGACCGGCGCGGCGTGCCATCGTCTGACGATTCGGATCATGAAGTCTTGGCTCATGCATCCTCCTTGTCAGGTGCGGAACCTTCTGTTCGGCCGTTGTTGAAAATAGTTCGCGTGATCGTGGTGGGACCTTCTAGTAGTGTTGATACGTACGCTTTGTTGGACGACGGTTCCACAGGTACCTTCATAGATTCTAAGCTGGCGGCTCAAATTGGTTGCAAGGGCTAAGAGAAACGCATTCATTTAGATTGTGTAGGTGGTCTAGGAATGGACGTGAATATTCAATACGTCGATTTCAATATAAAAGGCCGTCATTGCAACGAAATTCATTGCGTTAAGCGAGCCAGGTCCATGAGCGGTTTGAGCGCTGCGCGACAGCGCGCGCATCTTGAGAGCGTGCGTAAGTATCCATACCTGGCAGACATTGTCAATGAATTTTGTTATGAAGACGTTAAGCCCATGCTGATTATAGGCATCGACAACTGGCACTTATCTCTCGCTAAAGCTACGCGCAAAGGAACTAAGACACAACCCGTAGCTATTTTAACTGCTTTAGGCTGGGTTTTATACGGTTTCGGTTGCAGCAAAACTAAACTGGTCGACGTTGTCAACCACGCCATGGTTAGCGAACCTGATGTAGCGAACGATCGTTTGATTCTGGAAAGTCTTATTAGGGAACAGTTTAAAATTGATTCAATCGGCATCTCAAAACCGGAAGCTCGCAGTGCCGACGACGAACGCGCCGTGCAAGTTCTCGAGCGCTCCGCGCGCCGTCTTCCCGGTGGCCGTTTTGAAGTAGGCTTGTTGTGGAAGACTGATAAGCTGGATATTCCAGACAGTTACAAGTTAGCTCTTTCTAGGTTCCTTAGTTTAGAAAAAAAGATGGTGAGAGATCCTGACTATGCTGAACGCTACCGGCGGAATATCCATGATATGCTGTCTAACCTAACCTAACCTAACTTGGGGTCTCCGTTGTGGTACCTCCCTCACTTTGGCGTCATTAACGTAAATAAGCCTAAAAAGTTGAGAACGGTACACGACGCAGCCGCCAAGTCCCACGGCGTGTCATTAAATTCGATGTTATTAACTGGCCCAGACCTTTTGCAACCCCTGCTAAGTATTCTGATGCGCTTCCGTGAGGGTAAAGTCGCTCTAACAGCTGATATTCGTGAAATGTTCCCTCAAATTAAAGTAATTGCAAAAGACAGGGACGCTTAAAGATTTCTGTGGCGCGACAATCCTAACGAGCCCATACATACATACCGTATGTCATCCATGATTTTCGGAACTGCATCTAGTCCCTTTACTGCAATACATATAAAAAACAAAAATGCATTAGAGTGGCAGGATACATACCCCGATGCAGCTCGAGTGATTGTACACGATCACTACATGGATGACTGTATCACTAGCTTAGATAACGTTCATGAAGCGGCCAAACTGGCTGCGGACATTTATATAGTACATTCTCATGCTGGCTTCGAGATGCGAGGATGGAACTCAAACGACCTCATGGCGCTCTCTTTGCTACCCAAAGAATCCTTGTTAGAGCCACCCATGGCGAAAGACGTAGATTTAGGTCATTTGGCTACGCATGTGCGCACGCTTGGCCTTATCTGGCAACCCGCCCGTGACGTAATTGGTTTTAACACGGGAGTCCATAAGGGTGTGTTGCCACAGAAGCTCACCAAGCGAGAGGTATTAGCCCATGTCATGCGAGTCTATGATCCTCTTGGAATCATTGCTCCAATCGTTGTTCGAGGCCGCATCTTGTTTCAAAATGCTTGGCGTAAGGGTTTGGAGTGGGATGAGAAGCTCTCTCAAGGTGACACCGCTGCGTGGAGGTCCTGGTTTCAGGATTTATCCTCGGTTTCTAATTTACGAATTCCGCGTCGTTATAACTTAGGTGATTTAGAGCTAGCAAGCTGTGATGAACTTCATGTGTTTTCTGACGCCAGTGAGTCCGCCTTTGCCGCTGTCGCTTATTGGCGTTTTCTGTACGCTAACGGTGACGTTAGACTCTCGCTTATCTGCAGCAAAGCTCGCGTGTCACCCCTTAAGCCTGTCTCAATTCCCCGTTTAGAGCTCCAAGGTGCTCTGATGGCTGCACGTCTTGCTACGTCTATATGCGACCGACCCACCGACTCAAATCGACGAGACGCGTTTTCTGGTGTGACTCAATGACGACCTTAGGTTGGCTTCGCAGTGACGCTCGCACTCTTAAGCCATTTGTTTCTCATAGAGTAGGTGAGATACTGGAGGTCACGGACATCGGTGAGTGGCGTTGGATTCCGAGTGATTCAAACGTGGCAGATGATGCAACTCGGGTCAAACGATTACTGTTAACTCCAGAATCTCGCTGGATTTCAGGTCCTGCCTTTCTGCTCTCCTCGGACTGGCTCACTGAACCCGTGATCGATGTCAGTGGACTAGGCCGTGAAGAATTCAAACATCATGTTCATCTCATCACTGATACTGACTTGCCCGCGCCAATCTCCGCGGATCCGCTGCGTTTCAGCTCCTGGCTGAGAATGGTGCGAGCAACAGCAAAAGCGCATCAATTCATTTCATTAATGCGTATGCGTAGTCTGCAAAGACGAGGCGTTGACGCCAATTTAACTCTTCTTGAAGGAAGTTTATGCTCATTTATTCCCTCTTGCACATCTTCTCCAAATAATCTCAACCTAGCAAAGAGAATAACAGCAAAAGATTTACGCCTGGCCGAAACCCACATCTTACGCCAGTCTCAGCTCGATTCTTTTAAAGAAGATTTCTTGCGGATTAAGAACCAACAACCGTTGCCTCGCAATAGCCGCCTGTTCAAGTTGTCGCCATTTATAGATGATGACAATCAGTTGCGAATGGCAAGCCGCATTGTTGCTGCCTCAGCCGTTACAGACAACACTAAGCGTCCGCTCATTCTGCATGGAAAACACCCTGCAGTTCGTCTTTTGATCCACAAATATCACCAGAAAGCCGCGCATTCACACCTAGATTTGGTAATGAACGAGCTTCATCAACATTACTGGATTATTGGACTCAGAAACGCTGTCCGATTCGTGGCTCGTACCTGTCAGCTGTGCAAATTGCGCCGTGCTAGACCGTATCAACCACCTATGGGAAATCTGCCAGAAGCTCGCCTAGCTCATCATCAAAGGGCCTTCTCATTCACCGGTCTAGATTATTTTGGACCCATTCATGTCACGGTTGGCAGAAGCAAGCAGAAGCGCTACGTAGCCCTATTTACATGCTTGGTCGTCCGCGCCGTACATCTGGATGTGGTGCATAGCTTATCGACTGACTCGGCGATCATGTGTCTACGCCGCTTCGTTTCGCTCCGTGGAACCCCTGTGGAGATTTGGTCCGACAACGGCACTGCCTTTGTTGGGGCCAGCCGAGAACTGCGAGAGTTGTACGGTGATGCAGTTCAAGATTACGCCGCCAACGAGTCCATAAACTGGCGTTTCATCCCCCCCTCAGCACCATTTATGGGTGGAGCTTGGGAGCGCCTTATCCGAAGCGTCAAGGGAGCGCTGAAAGTGTCTCTACATGAGCGGAATCCCTCTGATAAGGTACTCAGGACCCTGCTGGCTGAAGCTGAAGCCTTGGTAAATTCGCGGCCATTAACGACGGTTTCATTCGATGCCGATGCCGAAGAAGCTCTAACCCCAGCTCACTTTCTTCTAAACGGAAAACCAGGGCGTTCCATCCCAGGCACGCTTCAGGAGTCGGACCTCTCGAGCAGAAGTCATTGGCGGAGGGCACTCAAACTAGCCGATCATTTCTGGCAGCGGTGGGTCCGAGAATACCTGCCTTCTTTGTCACCCAGAAGGGGTGGAGGCACCGCACCCTCAATTGCTGTAGGAGACGTGGTCGTAATTTGGGACTCAAATTTACCGCGTGGTTCATGGCCCAAAGGCCGGGTCGTGAAATTGTTTCCCGGCAGAGATGGAGTAGTGCGGGTGGCCGATGTGGCCACTGGAGCTGGCACGTTCAGAAGACCCCTCCGAAAACTGATTAAGCAGCCCATTTAATAAAAAAAGGGGAGAATGTGCAAGCCTTTTTTATGATAATTTACTTTTATATCTTTGTCTATGTTACTTTTATATGTTTGTCTATTTTTCCTTGTTTTGATTGACACATTATACTTTTGTTTTCTACCAGAACCAGCGCCTTTTTCCTTTTCCTTATACATAAAAGTACTCTGTGTATTTACGACATCAATACTGGGTCTTTCAAGACGAGCCAAAGCCGACTAAAGTTGTTCGTTCTCGAAGCACTTCAAAGAAGATGGTGGCCACGTTCGTTGGAAAAACCGGCCATGTTGCGACTATTGCACTTGAAGATCGTAGAACGGTTAACGCAGAGTGGTATACCTCAGTTTGTTTACCACAAGTCATCGCCGAACTTCGAAATTCAAAGCGACGCATCATCCTGCACCACGACAACGCAAGCTCGCACAGCGCTCGTCAAACGATTGAGTATTTAAAACAGGAAAAAGTAGAAATTCTTGACCATCCTCCATAAAGTCCTGACCTAAGCCCTAACGATTTCTTTACATTTCCTAAAATTAAGAAAATTCTTCGTGGTCAAAGTTTCCAGTCCGGTGAAGAAGCAGTCGACGCTTTCAAGTCAACCATTTTGAACACTCCACTTTAGAGTGGAATAAATGTTATAATAACTGGTTTGAGCGAATGGAAAAGTGTATTAAGCTACGTGGTGAATACTTTGAAAAACAATAAAAAGTACTATAAGGTTCTAGTTGTGTTTTTTTCTTCAAACGACAAAACTTAAAAGGCATTTTCGTAACAATATAAAATACCGTTACTTAAAATAACAGACTCTCAAGATTGTTACCGCGACTGTTACTGTTAATACATTATAAAAATCCCCACCCAAACTGTTACCACGACTGTTACTTACATACACACTGACACAAACGAAGGAATATAGCAAGGTTATCAATTTCTCTCTCCCTCATTAAAGAATTGAAGATATTCAATTGAGATTTAAATACGTATTCATAGTCCGTACAAAAATAACAGGCTGTTATTTAATAACAGATATTTGGAACTGTTATTTTTTTGTAACAGTAACAGTGATAACAGATATCGTGTTTAACCTGTTACATCTTTACCATCTTTACCACTGGCGACATGCTTTCAGTGTTGCCAACTGCTACCTTCAGTTAGTACCTAGCTAGACAGTCTGTTAAATGTCGCTAGATTGTCAGATTGTACACACGGCTGATCTCGCATTGTATAGAATTTCCTTACAATGCGAGGTCAGCTTATGCTGGAAATGTATAGCTTGATGTGTAGCCGTGAGTACCCAATAAAGTAGCTAAATGCTACTTCTACTTCGTTTTTGAATCCCAGATAATTTGAAATGTCAAATCTTTGTTGTTTGTTTTTTTATTTAATATGATGTTTGACATTTGCACCTGTCAAATTAGTCTATCTACTTCTTTTCATAGGTAATTCCATTTTCCGCGAGTATGAATTAAGGGCCATAGTTTCCTCACTGACCTTGCGCATGTGCGCGGAGTCCCTACTCTAGACACGTGCGGTGGCGCGCTACACTAAAATGTTGATCAAAGAATATGCAGGGGCGCAGACATGCGCAAGGTCGCCATTTTTGCCTACGATTCTTGTGCCTCATTAATGATAGATGCAAGGCTGATATTTGTATAGATAGATACAAAGAAATGTTTTTGCGTATACGTATATTTTATGTTTTGAACAGGACATTATTTTTTAGCATGTAAGTGGAAGAAAACTTTTTACAAAAAAAAAAACAACCGACTTCACAAAAAAACAATAAAAAAGGGAAAAATAACTTTAATTTCGGAAGTCGGTGTCTTTGCTGATGTTTTTTCATAATTGACGGAGTAATCGGGTAACATACATACCAAAAAAAAAAAACGTACAGTCGAATTGAGAACCTCCTCCTTTTTGAAGAAGTCGGTTAAAAATATATTTACAATGCAATAGTGCTCGAAAAGAGCGTTTTCCAGGCAGCCAATTTGTGCGGAAAGTGCCACTTTTTCGCAATGGTGGTTTTTACGTTTCAAACTCAAACTCAAACTCACAGCATTTATTTCAATTAAACCATTTACAGGCACTTTTGAATTGTCAAAGAATCGGTCAGTTAGTCAAAAAGTTGAAGCTAGTTGCCCATTCCAAATCGTAGATCTCTATGGAGAAGAACGGGCAAGAAACTCCAAGGACAGTCTTTTAAAAATGGATATAGATATTACAAAATCCTGGGTACAGTATTCTTGGTGCTTCTATATGTGAGAACAATGTCAAATGAAAAATAATCAAAAACAATTCAAAATATAAGATTAAAAATAAGCCCTGGCAGATGAGAGATGACCAGTCTCAACTGACAGCGCCCGTTCACGAACATGACACGTGGATCAGCACCATCCAGCTCAACCATTTTGTAGGGAACCGAATGATCCAACACACGCGCCACCATCAGCGAGACATTTAAGTGAGTATGACATACTCTCATCAGCCATGCTCTTTCAAGTCAATATAAAACATGATACCATATTAAACGGCTCCATGGTACTCACATTTACAAAATTGAAAAAATGCTTCTAATTTATACAAAACTATAATTTGCAATGTACATGAAAGATTAAAATAATAGAATTTAAAGAAAAAAATAAACATAAGTTTGTAAAGTCAGAAAAAAAAAGGGGGAAGCAACTCTTCCAAATATTAAAAATTTTAACTAGTGAGCCCTAGTGCCTGTGGTGCAGGACCAGCATTAAGCCAAGCATTTTTATCTACGATATAATCATCCAACTTATAATATGCCTGTCTACATAGTGTGCGTTTAATGCATGTTTTAAATTTCTTCTCATTTAGTTGAAGAATAATGAGTGGTATTTTATTATAACATTTTACACAGTACCCCATAAAAGAAGTATGTACTTTAGACAATCTGAAACGTGGTTGATCTAATTTGTTCCTATTTCTAGTGTTAAAGTTATGCCTGTCACTTATCTTACTAAAAAGATGTAGATTTTTCCGAACATACATAATGTTTTCATATATGTACTGACAAGGAACCGTCATGATGTTAATTTTTTTAAACAGTTCCCTTAGAGATTCGCGTTTGTGGAGGTTGTAAATGGCTCGGACAGCCCTCTTTTGCAAAATAAAGATAGAATCAATATCTGCAGCCCGTCCCCACAGCAAAATACCGTAAGACATGATGCTATGAAAGTAACTAAAATAGACCAGTCTCGCGGTATCCACGTCTGTTAGTTGGCGGATTTTCCAAACAGCGTAAGCGGCTGAACTTAGTCGCCCTGCAAGTGATGTTATGTGAGGACCCCACTGTAGTTTTGAATCAAGCGTGATCCCCAGGAAAACTGTCTTTTCGACGAATTCTAGTATCTCCTCGTTCAGTACAACATGACATTCACTACTTCTTACATTCTCATTTTTCGTTTTTATTTTTTTATTCACCTATAACACCGTATTAGGTCGTGACGAAAATATTGCTTATACTTTCTATTATGTGTAGTAATAAAACCACAACCTAATTCCGTGTTATTCAAAAGTTATTGCAAATTATAATTTTTCTTCAGGGCTGTCACTTTTGTGGATCCGAAAAAATATTAACTAAAATATATTTTATCCGACAAAAAACCAATTTGTTTTGAATTTATCATAAATGGTTACTCTTCCTCATTACTAATAACAACAAATTCAACGCGAGAATAATCATCGATTTCTATATTTTTTTCGTTAACAGGTCTCAACAAAGACAATGCGACTACTGGTAATGTAATTCTCTTTGCTTTTTTTTTTCTCTACTAAGACTCTGTGAAAAAGGTCAGACATGGTTGCTTCACGAGAAATCTTTATAGTATGGTGCTCTCTGTCAAACCTCCAAAATTTATTTCGAGACTCAGCCGCCTGTTCAGAGAGCATGCCAACAGGTAAACTTGATGAATCTATTATTTTCGCACCATGGAATAAAATTTTAGGATGCCATTCATACTTTGCAACATATTTGTATGCCAGCTCTTTGCAAAAATTCGCGAATTTTTCCGAATCAATTGGCAAGTTACTGGACAAAACGATTTAAATTACGTATAACTCATCTAATAGCCACCGTTCGATGTTCAGAATTTCTGCAAAAGTTCCTCGGTTTTTGTCAGAAAAAGCAGTGCCGGCAGTGTTTCCAACTTTCCATCGTTAGTAGTCCCTGAAGTTGGACGCACCACATCTACCTTAAGTTCTGAGTTGAGCTCCACTATTACTGACAAATGCTTGCACTGACTGGAAAGGTCCACTCAAATCTGTGTGGTTCTTTCCTCAAAAGACCATTTCAGACTCTAATCTACATGGTCCTCATATGGCCTGACCAAGATTATGTCTGGACTTTAAAGGAGACGGTGACCTCTGAGTTTGTTTCGGCCTTTCTTCTCAGAATAGTCAGATAGGAAACGCCGACCTCACCTAGCTTATTTTTACAACTTTTTAATATGACGTGTAAAAGTGATTCCAATATCCTATTTATAGAATAAACAATTTCATTTCATTACCAAAAGGCCCATTTTTTCTCTGATTAGACCTTGGATTCTTTTTTTACGATCCTCGACCAGTCGGCGCTCTTCTGATCTTTCAGTGATCCTCCTTTTCTTTACCTCAACTTTGTATCCAAGATTTAATACAAATTCTAAGGCCCTAGTCCATGAATGAAGTGGACTTATACCATACCAGACGTTCTTCTATAACAGGTTTGGAGAATGCTATCTCTAAATCATTAAATTGCGACGAGGTCAAATTGCAATATGGACAACGTACCTAACTGGGATGGTGTAGAATGAATTGCATTCAGGACTTTCTCATCAAAGCCGCACAGTAGAATTTGCATTCAACTTTTATTTTATGCCCTCGCGAGGTTTCAGTTATCATGGGGGTAAGATTTTGTATCTGCTCATCAATAAACTGATTCTCAGAAATTATTAATTCTTTCGTTTCTTTTTTATATTGTAAGTGTAACGGTCTACAGTAGCGAAAAGATGACGGTGCAGGATTTACCCATATAACATCATCCAAATTTATTCTGAAATAGACTCTAGCTGACACAACATAACTATAATTTAGTTTGACAGCACTAAGATGGTACTGAGTTAAGTTAGATCAGTGGTTCTCAAACTTTTTAAATGACGGAACCCTTTTGGGAAGCAAAATACTTGATGGAACCCTACAATAAAACAATTGTTTTTACTTATAAGTGTATTTTTTATTAATCAGCATAATAAAAGTACAATGTAACAGTTACTAATTATTATTTACTTCACCACTTGGCAAGGACAACAATAGAAAACTAAACATTAAAAAAGAAAAAATCTAACTAGTGGGAGGTATGAAACTGTTTTTTATTTTTCATCAATTGGTTGATATCAGGTTTGATGGAAGAAAGTTGGAGTCTCATATCAGCTTCGGCGTCCAGTCTATTGCGATATTTTGTTTTCGTGGCTGCGTAGGTAGAGAATCCTGTTTCGCACAAATATGTAGTTGGGAACGGGAGCAGAATATCCAGAGCCATTTGGCATCTTGGATTCTGCACCAAAAATCATTGAGAGGCGTCGTTTTGAACAGTGACTCCATACTTGTGTCTGATGACATTTCTAAAAGAGATTCATATATCTCGTTTGACATGTTTTCGGGCTTCTCCAAGTTGGGTAAAAAAGGATTATGAATCCATGAATTCACTTTAATTTTTGTATTGTGTTCTTCGGGAAAATACTTTTCAAAAGATGCGCGCATCGAACTGAGATATTGGACCAATTCAAACACATCATCTTCAAACATTACTGAGTCGTTTTCGCTAACAAACTCACTGAGTAACGTAAAGCTTTCTATTTCTTTCTTACCAATGCAAATGATCCAAAAATCTAATTTTCTCTTAAAAGCAGTTATTTTATTATAGGCCTGAAACACTGTTGTCTGTTTACCTTGCAACGATAAATTCAATTCGTTAAGTTTTTGAAAGATATCCGCCATAAAAGACAATTGGAACAACCAAGTTTTATCATACAAACGGTCCTTCAAATTAAAAGAAGTATCTGCTGAAAGAAACATTTGTAACTCGGCTCTAAGTTCAAATAGCCTTGTTAAAGTTTTACCCCGAGACAGCCATCGCACTTCTGTATGGAGCAGCAGTGTTTTATGTTTGCTGCCATAATCTTCACACAATAATGAGAACAATCGGGATTGTAGTGGTCGTGATTTGATAAAATTAATTATTTTTACCGCTTCATCCATAACTAATTTTAGATTTGACGGCATTTGCTTCATCGCAAGTGCTTGTCTATGCAGAATACAATGACTGGAACTACAATTACGCGCTTTATTTTTAATTCGTGACACTGCTCCTGCTGTTTTACCTGTCATCGCCTTGGCCCCATCTGTACAAATGTCAATGCAATTGTTCCAACAGATTATTTTCTTCAAAAAATATATTTATTTTATTAAAAATTTCTTCCCCGGTAGTGTTTGTAAGCAGCGATGAACACATAAGCATGTCTTCTTCAAAAGAACTTTTATATGGATATCTCACAATAACCAGCAGGATAGCCAAACCAGCGACATCAGTCGACTCGTCCATTTGCAAGGCGAATCGTGTATTTTGTAGACGTGTAACTAGTTCTTGTTTGACATAGCTTGCCAGATCATGGATTCGTCGTGAAAGAGTATCGTTTGATAGCGGAACAGTAGAAAGATGCTTTGCAGATTTTTCATCGAGGATACATTTTGTTATGTCTAATACACATGGTTTTATTAATTTCTCAGCGATAGTATGCGCTTCACCTGCTTGTGCAATGCGATAGCTAACTAAATATGATGCCTCCGTGGCCTTTTCGTTGATAGTTTGTGTTACATGCATCATATTTTTTTGACTTTCTAATAACTGATCATTTTTGCGAACAAAAAATTATTTATTCTTGTCTTTAGACTCGGGGTGTACTGTTTCTAAATGTCGGCGCAATTTGGCAGATGCCATGGAACTATTAGGAAGCAGTTTACTACAGAGCATGCAGAGAGGTGAGCCGTTGGAATCAAAAAATCCGAAACTGATATAAGATTCATCATACTTCCTTCTTTTCGTCTTTGAAACCGTCGAGCTTGATGTCGTGGCATCATCTTCTGAATCGGTGATTGCTATATTCTCCGCGCGCACTGCTTTTGAACATTCAGCGTCATTAGAAGATGTTGTTGCAACACGTTTAACACCTTTAAGCCAACGTTCCATTCTTCTTTATTTATAATTTTACACGTCAGGATAGTGGGGTTTAAATAATCCACAATCGTTACTGCGTATAAGAGACTAAATTTAGTACATACGGTGAAGAAATGTACAAAACTGAGACAACAGAATACAGCAGGCAGTAAAACAATGAACACTAGTTTCTCGCTAGCGAGCTTGTAAGTAGGCAGTAACTTATCGCTCAGAACGCTAATCGTCAACTGACGACGGGCGACGCTTTTATACTTAGTCCTAGACTCGATCTCAAATATTCTCGAAAATACTCGAGTCGGCTTTTGATAAACAAAAAGCAAAAATAAAAACAGAAATTTAAAAATTGCGTTGTAAACAATATCGACTTTATCCTTTGAAGTTAGAGTCGAAAGTCGCTTGTTGAAAACTATAGCGTCTAATTCAGAGGCGGCTTTTATCAAAGAGACTACGCGCTCACAAGTATACTACCCGCTCGTTTTAAGTTTGCCGCTGGCGATAGGTATGACGTTCGAAAAGTAGCGTCAGCAAAACATAATATAAAAATATTTTTTATTTAATTGTAACAATAAAAATTGTAATATTTGGGTAAAACTATGACACATTATAAGTTTTGTTGTCACGTGGGGGACAACAAAAATGTGTGGAATAAAATTAGATGTCATGAACTAAAATTCAAACCAACACCTCGACTTCAGTTGCAAAACAGTACTGTATCTTTTTTTATTTTCTTTTGCTTATATCTTGAAAATGGTGTGTCCTATCGCAAAAATAATGAAAATTTCGACCCCCTTTAGAAAACCTTTAAACCCCTGAGGCTCAGCAAGTTGGTAATTTTTTTTTATTTTTTTTGCATATTTTCCATACAAAATGTGAAAAATTCCATAAAAAATCACGTCGAAGGTGCGTTTATGAGCGCCTCCGGCTCTAAAAAAAAATCACAGGGTAGGGAAAACAATAGTACCAAGTAGAGGCGCGATTGTCAAATTCGATTTAAGTTGTTTAAAATAATTTTTAAATTTAGATCTTTTTTTGTCAGAATAGCGAAAATAGCCATTCTCATAGCCAAAAGTAAGGAATTTTAATTTAGTTCGGTGTACAACATAATCGGCAAAATTAGCTAGGTACTCGTTAAGTCCTTCGGATGAGAATTTATTGACTGTTAGGAAGGTGTACCAACCCAACATGATAGCATTTCCTCCACTTGTATCCAGAAAGGGCCAGTAGCCGTTGAGTAGCAGTGGAGGGACTCGACCAATAATTAGACCGTAGTTTTATACCATAGTCATGTTATTGTAGTTTGAAGATTCTCTTAACAGTTTGTTGTTTTTTAAATTTTCGTTTAACAGTCAGACAATTTTAGCCAACTAAGCGACAAAATAACGATACTAGTCATCGACATGATAAATAAACTAAAATATTATAACATAAAAAAGTATCTACATTTTGATTGAAGTGACAGCCCTAACTGCAGATATTTCGGATATTACTAAAATTTGTAATAACTTGTGGATAACACGGAATTATGTTGTGGTTTTTTTACTACACATAATAGAAAGTATAAGCAATATTTTGATGTATAAATCATGACCTAATACGGTGCAATAGGTGAATAAAAAAATAAAAACGAAAAATGAGAAAAAAAATCATATCTCGCGTCCCATTCATACTAGAGCAACATAAATTGGTGGAAAGGTAGGTTGCTGTACATACTATTAATGGAATAAATAGAAACTGGAATACATAGTTCTGTTTTTTAAATAAGATTTTTTATTCGTTTTTCATGATGCGTATATTACGAAACTTTGATTTTTTTTTTTTTTAAAGTTACCTATCGTAGCGAAGCCGGAGTTGAATTCTCGCGCCAGAAATGATAGAAACTATCGATTACTTGAATAAAAACAGAATGAAAACAGAATGAAACAAAAATCGGGTTCTTAACACACTGTGCATCCGACATAAATGAAGTAAAGCTACAGAATCAAGAGATCCAGAAGACAAACGTCGAAATTGAGAAATCTATTGACTACATAAATCTGGCGTATGAGAGCGCGAGACAGTCAGTACAAAACCTTGAAAAGGAGCGAAAAGAACAACGTGCTTATATTATGGAACTGGAGAAAAAGGTGCTTGACTTGCAGAATAACTCACGCTCTGCATGCTTCGAAATAAGAAATATTCCGTCTAGTGAGAAAGAGACTACAGATAACCTGACGTCCCTAGTACTACAAACATGCAATGTCCTTCAGGTACCTCTTAAATCAACGGATCTTCGAGACGTCTATCGCATGTCGGGAAAAAAAGGGTCGAATAGGCCAATCATTGCAGAATTAATGACTGTTCCTCTTAAGAAACAAGTCCTAGAAGCTACCCGGGCTTTCAATAAAAACCGCCCCCCCCAAAGAAAACTTAAATACATCTCATATTGGTATAATAGGGGAGCCTAAACCGATGTACGTGGCTGATCACCTAACGAATAGTTTGCGACAGCTATTTTACGAGGCCCGCAAGTTTGCCAGCACCCATGATTACAAGTTTTGTTGGTCACAGAACAATAAGATTTTTCTTCGCAAGCGTGAGGGCTTGGACTCAGTTGTTGTCTCTTCAATGTCGTGTCTGGCTAACCTGCTCAAAACCCTGCAGCATTTACTTTGGTCAGTGGTCGAAAACTGTGTTTTATTCTACCTCTTGGACTATAGTTTCATTTTATATTGTACTTTTGTTTGTTTTTGTTTACCTTTTCATTATCAGACTATGTAAAAGTTTATTAATGTATTACACACTTTCACAATACACATTTACAGTGACACAACATCTCCTTAACAAATGTACGGTTCGGACTGAGCAACGATCACTCTGTTTACTCCTCAATTATGTTGCCTATATGTTTTGCTTTGTCGATATCAATGTCAACATAACTAAGTGTGAGACTATTTTAAGAAAGTTATTTTTGCAGTTAATTGCATACTTCCTTATCGAGGCATCAAATAGATACGTAATAATTCCTGTGTTTCACCATAATGCGTTTTTCTACTTTAATACAAAATGCTTGACATGACATTGATATCTAATGAGCTGGATGCTATTGGCTCTACTCAGTCTTATATTTGTAAACCGGGGCAATGTATGAATTTCTTAGCTGATTCAAATCATACTGTAAATATACTACATATCAATATACGCAGCGTGAATTCACCGTGTTCTTACAAACCCTGCGTATACTTCCAGAAGTTATTGCCCTAACAGAATGTTGGTTAAGCAAGACGACACATATCCCAACACTTGATGGTTATGTTAGCTATCATACTGGAAATAATATTAATCAAAATGATGGTATTATTATTTACGTAAAATCTTCCCTTTTGCATTCAGTAAATGAACCAAACATATTAAATACCAACTGTTTGTTATGTAAGCTAGAATCCGTTGATCTGATAATAATTGCTCTGTATCGCCCACCCTTCAATCGTAATATTGATAATTTCCTAAGCGGTCTTGATGACATTCTGACATCTCTATCTTACAGCAAAAATATATTGCTAATCGGAGATCTCAATATCAATAGTAACCCGGACCACTTAAATCAGCAGGCTAACGAATACCTAAACTTGACCGCCCTTCATGGATTTTTACCAACTCATAGGCTGCCCACCCGTGGTAAGAACTGTTTAGATCATATCTTCCTTAAATCAGAGTTGGAGAACATCACATTGGTATTTGATACCTACATAACCGATCACGCGCCTATCCTTCTAAATATTAGAGCCAACCAGACACTACCTAACCGTAAAACTAAATTATTTAAAGTGGATTTTTCATCAGTATATGCTGCTGTTTTAAAGACTGATTTCAGTTCGGTCACAGATATTGCGGATGCTGAAATGGCAACTAAAAAGTTAGTCTCAATTCTCGGTTCAATAATCAAACAGAACACTGTAGCTAGGCATATTCCTTCAAAATTTAGAATCCTTAAACCATAGATTACAAACGGTTTGCTACGCTGCATCCGCAATCGAGACGATATGTGCCGACGGTTAAAGACTAACCCTGAAAACTATACCCTTAAAATCACTTTTGTTAGGTACCGCAATTTTTGTAACAAGCTACTCAAGAAATTGAAGCATGCTTTCGAGAAAACTGAATTCGAAAAAGCCAAAGACAATCCAAGAGCAACATGGAAAGTAATTAAAAATATTATACAACCTGATAGCTCCAGAAACCAACCAATTGAACTACTGAAGATAGAACCTGACAAGGCAACATCTATAAACATGGTTAACGAATACTTCTCCAGTATAGGCAATGAACTAGCACAAAGGTTTTTGAATTCCCCGAACAACTCTGTGCTCTCATTGAATGACAAGTTTGTCACGAACTCCTTCGTCCTCATGCCAACAGATGAGTGTGAAGTGAAGCAAATCATCCATGGACTACGCAGTGACTCCGCTGTCGGATGGGACGGAATACCAACGCGGGTCTTACAGAGGTGCTCTAACAGTTTAGTTCCAGCAATTACTCATATATGCAATGCTTCCATGTCAAGCGGCATCTTTCCCAAGGCTTTCAAAAAGGCCATCGTCCATCCTATCTACAAGAGCGGGAATGGAGACAGTGTTAATAACTACAGGCCAATATCTGTTCTGCCTGCACTATCAAAAGTCCTTGAGAAACTACTTAATATTAGATTGCAAAATTTTCTGAAAACAAATAACATCTTAGCACCAAACCAATTTGGATTTCGGGAAGGTAAATCCACGGAAAATGCAGTGAGTTCTCTTACTGATGAAATAGTTAACATCCTTGATAAAAAATTAAAATGTCTCTGCATTTTCCTAGATCTCACGAAGGCTTTTGACACTGTCTCTATTCCGCAGCTTTTGCTGAAGATGGAAAGGTTGGGAATCCGTGGATACGCCCTTCGGATCTTCAGGAGTTACCTTTCTGATAGAACACAGTCTGTTCAGATCGATTCTTTCGTGAGTGAAACTGCTTCTTTGAACTTCGGGGTACCTCAGGGTTCGATCCTGGGCCCTACTCTCTTTCTCTTGTTTATCAATTCCTGTTTCAACTCTTAAGTAGTTCTTCTTCGGTCGGTAAGGGGCAGATGCGCACTAGAGGGCGTCGTATAGTTCCTCTTATCGTGTTTATGTCGGCCACTCGTGCAACCCCATCCAGTCCTGGGAAGAGCCGGGTAATGCGTCCGAGCCTCCAACAAAGTGGCGGGACTCCATCTTCCTTCAGCAGAACCAGGTCCCCAATTTTGACTGCGGCGGCGTTGGTCTTCCATTTGCGGCGAAGTTGCAACTCGGCGATATATTCGCATTGCCAGCGGCTCCAAAAATGTTGGTATATTTGCTGCAGCCTGGCATAACGCTGCAAGTTGGTTGAGGGGTAATCCTTCAAAGCAGGTTCAGGCAGTGCCGTAAGAGCCCGACCAATGAGAAAATGCCCAGGAGTAAGGCAATGGAAATCGTCAGGAGAGGTGGATAAAGGACAGAGAGGTCTACTATTTAAGACAGCTTCTACCTGAACGAAAAGAGTTTGAAGTTCTTCAAAACATAAATGAGAATTACCCATTACTCGCCTAACATGAAATTTTGCTGAACGGATACCGGCCTCAAAAATACCGCCAAAATGAGGAGCGTAAGCTGGTGAAAAGTAAAACTGAATGCCTTCCGAACATGCAAAATCAGATAGCTCGTTTTGGTAAATCTTAAAAAAAACATTAATTTCTTTAGCTCCTGCGACAAAGTTGCGTCCATTGTCGCAGAATACTTCCGCTGGCCTACCTCTACGTGACACAAACCTTCGAAATGTCATACTGAAAGCGTCCTTTGATAGATCGCTCACTGCTTCGAGGTGAGAAATTTTATATCGAAGGCATATGAAAAAACAAAGGTAGCACTTGACTAACGAAGCACCACGTCCCTTTCTGTTTACAATAAGGAATGGGCCAGCGAAATCAATTCCTACGGTATGAAATGGAAAATTTGGCGTGACACGTTGTGACGGCAAATGTCCCATTATTGGCGCAATAGTCTTGCCCTGCAGGCGTCTGCACCTGCAGCAGTTATGAAAAATGCGTCTAGCCAATTTTCTACCGTTAATCGGCCAAACGTATTCCCTAACAATGGCCAGCAATAATTGTGGACCAGCATGCAATCCGCGTTTATGTTCGAACTCGAAAATCAATTTGGTAAAATGATGCGAAGCATGCAAGAGAACAGGGTGTTTTTTATTATAGTTATAATCGGATGAGTCTAGTCGGCCACCAACTCGGATGACCTTTTCGTCACTTAAAAATGGAGTCAATGATAAAATGATAGACTTAGAACTTAAAGCCATATTGTTACATAGTAAATTATATTCACAGAAGAATGATTCTTGCTGTGCAAGACGACACAAATAAAGAAATGAATTATTTAATTCATCAAGAGTTAGATTGTCGAGAATTTTATCTTGATTCGGTTTTAAATTATTAATAAATCTTAGCACGTAGGCGAAAGATCGTTTTAATTTAGTTAAGCTAGAAAAATCTTTAAAATTAATTATAGATTCATTTTGACTAACAACATGAGTGGTAGTACAATTAGGTTTAGTTTCCGGTAAGTCATTAGTATTAATTTTATTAGGTTTTAAGATAGGCCAATCCCTTTCAGGCTCTGTGAGGAATGGTGGGCCTGACCACCACAGCTGGGTACTGCCGAGCTTATCTGGACCGATTCCTCTAGATATGAGGTCTGCAGGATTGACAGATGTGGGCACATAGCGCCACGAACAGGCATCTGTAAGCTCACAGATCTCCGAAATCCTGTTAGCTACAAACGTTTTCAGATTAATAAAACTGGTGTGGAGCCAGGCTAGCACCACTGACGAATCGCACCAGTGTACTTGATGCTGAACTTTATATCGCAGTGACTTCCCAACAGCCTTGCATAACCTTGCTGCCAGCAAGGCAGTGCACAATAGGGAATATGCATGTATTTTTTTAATATTTTTATTCGATAGTTTACATCGTCAAATAATAGTAAAAAAAAATTCGACGGCACAAAAGCAATTTAAAGTAGTTAAAAAAATGTTTAAAAATGTCCAACCGATCCGGGCTATTTAAACGCCCTCCATTTGGCGCGCTGGGTGTGGTGACGTCACAGTCCGTAAAAACAGACAAGCAACTGTCAAGTCAACGTCAAACACTCCTTTTTCTATGAGCGTTTGACATTGACTTGACACTTGTTGATTGACTTGACATTGACATTTTGATTGTTAAATCGGATTGTTACGTCACATCCGCTCTTAGCCTTTTCAAGTATTTGAATTACCCACAGTTTTTTTGAACTTTGAAAAAAATAATTTCTCGCTCAAAAAGAAATTTTATTCAAAAATATTGATGGAGGCATAATTCTGAAGTAACATAGTTTATAAAAAAAAATATTTGACCCATATTTGAATCACATGCATATTCCCTATTCTAGGCGAGGGATAGTCGTACCTTTAATTGGAGCTACTTTGGATTTAGAACAAAGCAAATTAACTGTGACTTCGTTCGCAGCATTTATCGAACGTAAATAAATGCAAGCTCCGTATGCATGTTGGGATGAATCACTGAATGAATGCAATTCTACAGATGCGGGTTCATTGCAGAGCACACGCCTAGGAACCTCTAGAGCTAACAGAGAAGGTAAATACTGCATAAAATGGTTCCAGTCTCTTTGAACTTCATGTGGGACTGGAGAGTCCCAAGTTAAATTGTGCAGCCACAGTTGTTGTAACAACATTTTCATTTTTATTACACACGGACTAATCAGTCCTAAGGGGTCAAAGATTTTAAAAAGAGACGATAGAAAGGATCTTTTAGTCAAATTGTTATTAGAGGAAAGTGGGCATTTGACAGGGAAATGTAATTGATCGGTTGACGGGTTCCATCCCATGCCTAACGTACTAGTTGACTCGCTTACTAAAAGATTATCATCAGTTTGAATATTTGCTTCGAACAATGATGGTAAATTAGTCTTAAACTTACGAAGATTAAAGCATCCTTTCTTTAATTCTTCAGTTACAGATTGGTGTATATAACGTAGGGTATCCTCACTTTCAGAACCGGTGATGAGATCGTCCACAAAGAAATCATGTTGAATTATATCCTTAACAGATCAGATCAGAAGATTCTTCACCAATTTGCCATAAACAACGAGTGCTCAAATAGCTGGAACTTGCCATTCCGTAAGTCACAGTCTTCAGCTAGGTGCTGAAGAGTTTTGATGGGCAAAGACTCATCCTCTCTCCACAAAATAAGTTGAAGATTGCGATCCTCCTCATGGACACGGATTTGACGGTACATTTTATTCGACGTCACCCGTGATGAGAAACTTATGTTGTCGAGCTCTTATTAAGATGGAGAACAGTGAGTCCTGCATATTAGGCCCAACCATGAGGATGTCATTGACCGACTGACCCGATGAAGTGGGAGCTGAGCCGTCAAACACGACTCTAATTTTCGTGGACTCACTACTGTCTTTGAAGACAGCGTGATGACAGAGGAAGTAACATGTAGAAGGTATATGTATAGCGGATTCTGAAAGGTGACCTAAGTCGGCGTACTCACGCATGAATTCTACGTATTGCGATTTCACATGTGGTTGTTTGCGAAATCGCTTTTCTAAATTTAACAAGCGTTTTTTAGCTAGTGAATAAGATTCACCAAGACAATCAGGTGTATCCGTTAAGGGTAAACTAACTGAGAATCTACCGGTCTGTAAACGAAGGGTGTGCGATAAAAAATGTGTTTCGCATTCCTTCTCGCTGTGACTCATAAGTAGTTTAGTTTTGGGGAACATTTTCTAAGTCCCAGAATTTCATTAATTCTTGATGTATTTCGTCAACAGACGACACATAAGAAACGAATGAATGATTAGAATCTATATTATTATCAATTTCCTTTGACTTATTGTTTGTAGGTAAATTAAAATACATGGGACCTGAAACCAACCAACCGAATTGAGAACTTCTCAATACAGGTGAATTAAGACCGAGAGATAGTTGATCGCGGCCAATAATGTCCCAGAAAATATCGGCACCGATGACAGCATCAACAGGTGCTGGTTGGTGGAAGTGAGGGTCCGCTAAAAAGTAATCACTTGAAATATTAAGTTTTTTAACATCGACGGGTATCCTAGGTATATTACCGGTCAACACTGGCAACACCAGGAAAGAAGAAGTGACGGTGAAGTGCTTCATCAAAGATTTCAACTGAACCACGCAAGTTTCTGTAGCCTGAGTGGTGGTTTTATTTCCTGTGCCAATTATATTGACATGCAAAGTGGTAGTCGGTTCTAAAAGCAGTTTTGTTTTAAGAGATTGAGTAATAAATGAAGACTGGCTACCGCAATCCAAAAGAGCTCGAACCTTCTGTGTGTGATTGTTCGTAGGATTAGCCACCTCAATATAAGCAGTAGACAGTAAAACTTGATGGTTACTTTGATTAGAAAAGTTAACGATAGTGTCGTCAGTGATGTCGGGTGAAATGGTGACCACACTGGAAATATTTTTGGTACCGGATTGTTTATGCAAGAGTCTATTGTGCCTTGCATTGCACATGCGACATGGATGCATGCGACAATTGCGTGCAGAATGGCCAGATCTTAAGCAGTTGTGACACAGCTTCAATCTGCTTGCTTCACTGATACGGTCATCCACACTCTTAGCCAAAAAGGCAGGACAATCATAAAGGCGATGATTACCGTTACAAACGCCGCACGATATATCAGAAGTATTATTGTCGTGACTATTTGAAATGTATGACTGATGAGAACTTATTTCGTTGTTAGAATCTATAGGTTTCGATGTTGTATGAGTCTTAGATTTAGAGTACGGATGGCTGCTATTTATTGACTCAAGTACATCAGCGCGATCAATAAGAAATTTGAAGAAGTGTTGCAAATTAGGTATATTAGTATCCAACGTCCCACGGTATTCTTCCCACTTGGCTTTGGTTTGGCTATCAAGCTTGGGGCTCATTATGTGAATGAGTAAAATATCCCAGTCCCGTGAACCTAGACCGAGACTAGTTAAAGCACGTAGGTTTTTGTTGATATGATCCACAAGGAATCGTAATGATTTATCAGATTCGCTTGTGATTGGTTTTATGTATAATAATGAATGTATGTGATGAGTTATTAATTGTCGTGCATTGTCATATCTGTCACATAATAACTTTCAAGCACACGCATAATTTGCGCTGGATACTTCTAAATTAGCAATAATGCGCGCTGCATCGCCAGTCAAGTACGAAATAAGATAATGGAATTTGTGAATGGGAGCGACGCGGTCATTATTGTGGACTATGGATAAGAATGTGTCACGAAACTCAAGCCAACGAAAGCAAGACCCGTCGAATTTAGCCACTTGGATTTGAGGTAATTTAAAACCTATATCATGATGATCATGATTACATGGACCTGCAGTTATCTGACTTGAATTTAAATCCTTGTAATTACTTTCATCATGACGGTTCGAGTTATGTTTCTGTGTAATACTTTGAGCAATTGCAATATTCGATATAAATAGTTGTTCGATAGTATCACGTTCATCAATCTCATTAGACAAATTATCCGAGTTTAATACTTCTATCTGATTTTGCAAGTCTTCGAAACGGCTGTAGATAGATTCAAATTTGCTTAGTTTTAAGGTTAACTCGGCTAACTCAATCTGAGTAAGCGATTCTTTAGAGGTAACATTTGATAAAAAGTTTCTAAATTTAGTGATTTGACCTTTTATGGAACTACGTTTCACTAAAAGATCCTGTAATTCTTGAGGATTTTTTGTGCTAGATTCACCTACACAATCTTTACCCATTGTGAACTCAAACCTTGCCAATAATTCAAATGTTAAATCGGATTGAATAAACAATTTGATTATATGTAGGTTTGATTATGGAAATATACAGACACAAACAAGGTGATGATAATGTAAAACTAAAAACTTAGCTCACGCTCCTCGCCTAACGTCACCTGAGGCCGGCCCGGCGCGGGCGCAGCTGTGGGTAGGGCTCCGCTCCGATCGCACGGTGACACGGTCGCCGCGGCGGCCGGTGGCGCGGTGTGGCGGCCCGCAGTTGCGTTATACGGAGAGATCGGCCTGGAATGTTCGGCGAGTTGGGTGAAATATATGCTTATAGTAATAATAGCTATAAGTCTGTTGGGAAACACGGATAGAAATTATGATAATATAATAAGAAGGTATACTACTATTTCGTCAGTAAAAACGTTTAACATTAGTTAATGCGAATTTACCTTAATGAACTGCGTATGGTGTATTGATGTAATTATTTAAGACACTACAATGACAACTGACACTAATGCACTCATATGTAGAAGCTATTTTAAATAGGTATTGGATAGATTTATTAAGGGTAAGGGTATAAAAGGTAAGGTGAGTAGGTAACAGGGAATTCACAAGGAATAATGGGCACTTAGCTGCATTGGCCGAGGCTGCGGTACGATGCTGAATGCTGATCGCTAACCGGCGGTGGCTGCAATGGCTGGTACACCTCCAGGGAACCCAGGTATGATTCTTGATATAGACGAAAGGTCGCTGCGGCGCAATGGGTGCACCGGCAGCGCGTGGTCGTAATGATTGAACTTGTTTTTCGCCAAAATTGCAGGTCCTGTCACGGTCGCCAGATGTTGGGGCTCCAATGTCTTCAATGAAACTCCCGAATTGAGGTATGGTGGTTTAATTTTATATTTAACTGTATTTTACAATAAAATAGGTGGAGCGTACAAGTTCGCGACGATAATGAAAATTTTGATTAAAAAATGTCCTGATTTGTGACGGTATGTGTAAAATAAAATCCGTAAGGCGCCTAGCCTTTTAGAATAGCAAAGGCGGAACACACACACACTGAATGATATTCAAACAGGCGTAAACAATTCCCTATGCTTACTTTCCCTTTCCAACTGCTCCATTTTCACTTACGCGGATGACACTGCGCTACTCGTCCATGACAAGAGCTGGCCTGAAGTTTTTCATAGATCCGAACAAGCTCTAAGACAAGTAATGAGGTGGCTCTCTGGTAATCTTTTAACCTTTAATCCAGTCAAAACGACCTACTTGACCTTCTCTCTGACATCTTCCTCTCAACCATCTAACGAAATCTTTACTCTTAAAGCCCATACTTGCGACCCAAGTTCCTTCAGTGGCTCCTCTTCACCCTGTGCGTGTCCTATTCTAACCAGATCTACCCAGGTAATAATAGGTAATAGGTAATACGGGCTGATATCCGCAACTCCACGACAAAGCGCGTATTTTGCTTACGGGTGGGAAATCGTCTATTCGATCCACCCCAGCTCCTCCAAGAAGGCCAGCAACGCCTTGGTGTTACTGACCATCTCACGTAGGGTACCTGGGTTACCGAAGTACTTTGCCCTGTATGTGGCGACGACCGGGCAGTGTAGTAGCACGTGAGCTGCTGTCTCGTCGTCCTCCATGCAGGCCCTGCACAGCGGACTGTCTGTGACTCCTAAGATAGAGAGGTGTTTATTAAATTGCGGGCACGCTGAGCGCGGGGACGGCGGGCGGGGAGGCGCCGCCGAGCGGCGCGTCTGCGCACCTCGCCTGCCTCGAGCGGGCGGCCGTTGGGCGCGCGCTGACTGCTCTGCCGCCTAAGCGCTCAGTGGGTCCGGACGGTATTCCGCCCTTCATTTTAAGAGATTGCCGCATGGTATTAATAGAACCTTTTCTGCACATATTTAATGTTTGTTTGGCGGTGGCAAACTTTCCTAGTCGTTGGAAACTTACGCGGGTGGTACCGATACCGAAAGGTCGAGGTGGTACGAATGTCAGTGACTTCAGGCCTATTGCGATACTGAGTGCACCATTCGAGATGGCTGTTCACAATTGCCTTTATGCAAAGATAGGCCCTCATTTGTCTGATACGCAGCACGGTTTCCGTCTTGGGCGCGGTACAACGGGGAACTTGCTTCACCTGATGACACAGTTGGTACCAGCTGTTGACGCTGGGCTTCAGGTTGACGTAGCCTATCTAGACTTTAAGAAGGCGTTCGACACAGTCGACCACGACATACTCTTGTCAAGGCTGGCGGGTATGGGCTGCACATTTCATACTGTAAAGTTCTTCGCCAGTTATCTTCGAGATAGAAGTCAGTATGTGGACTGTGGCGGACACTTCTCGGAGCCCTACTACACCAGATCGGGCGTCAGACAGGGTAGTAATTTGGGACCCCTATTATTTATTATTGTGGTAAATGATTTACCAAAGGTAGTCAAATCAACATGCATGTTATTTGCGGACGACCTTAAGTTGTCCGCAGTCATAAAAGACACTGCGGATCGTGACATGCTGCAGCACGACTTGGATAGGGTCACTGAATGGAGTCACTGCAATAAGCTATACTTTAATGTATCAAAGTGTTTAGTGCTTTCATTTGCGCGCACACGAAACCCACAACACCACCAGTACAGCATGGACGGGGAGCTGCTGCAGCGTGTCACGGAGGTTAAGGATTTGGGCATTCATTTCGCCAGTGATCTGCATTTTCGCAAACACGTGGTGCAAGTTTGTAAGAAGGCCTACAGGAATCTGGGATTTGTGCTGCGTCAGGCAAATGACTTCACAAACATCAAAGCATTAAGGGCTTTGTATGAGGCTCTTGTGAGGAGTCATCTGGAATACAATGCGGTCGTCTGGAGCCCGAGTGAAACAAAATACAAAAATATGCTCGAACGGATACAGAACAAATTCGTCAGATTTATTTATTTAAAGCTGTATGGGAGATACCCGGGATACCCGTTACTGTATCCTACCTTATTCTGTCTTGGTATGGTGGGCTACTACAAATTGGAAATTAGGCGTGAAGTGACACTGGCAACGTATCTTTTCAAAGTTTTAAGAGGTAGTATACAAAACTCCGATATACTATCAGAAATAGGGTTTAATTTACCGGATAGGTACGTGGCGCGGCGGCGCAAGCCGCAGCTGCTGGTTGTGCCGAGTGCGCGCACCAACCTGCTGGGGCGCGCACCGCTGACTCGTGCGCTACGCACTCTCAACACGGTGGCGAATGCCATAGACATATTCACCTGTACACTGGGTGAGTTCACAAGGGCCACGTACTGTATAGCATGTAAGGCTAGTAGCATGTAAGTTAAGTATATTTTAAGTTACTTTGTCGCATTAGATTTAATCTGTAATGGCAAAGGAAACATGTGTTGTTGTGAAATAAATAAATAAATAAATAAACGACCCATGGCCAGTTAAGGCTGCTGTAACCGTACGCAGCTGTTGTTTAGTTAGTCGGAGCATCCGTTTCGTGAGGCGGCCATCAATCACAGGGAGTGCCTCCTTGGCCTGCCTACACTCACCTTGGTCCAACCATAGCTTGTGATGTTGGTCCCTGGTTCGCTTCCTTACCAGAGTGCGTAGAAACCCAAAGGGGAGTGGCGCGATGGGTTCAGGCCCCACCGGTGCCATACTCGATCCCCTTCTGGCGAGTTCATCTGCTGCATCGTTGCCCAGCGAACAGCTGTGTCCTTTTTATCCATTGAATGGTTATGTTATTGAGGCTACCTACCTGATTTAGGCGTTGGTGGCACTCGTATACTAGCCCAGAGTCAACAGTGTGGCTGTTAAGCGCTTGCAGCACAGCCATGCTATCTGAGAGTATACGTATCGAGTGGTCCTTAACTTCCCTGGCCATGATTGCCGGGGCGGCAAGAGAAATGCCCAAGCATTCGGCTTGGAAAACTGTGTTGTGGACACCCAATGGTGTGGCTATGCGTATGTTGAAGTCCTCCGAGAAGATTCCAGCACCTGTGCCACTACCTGTTTTGGATCCATCCGTGAAGATGCGTAGCTCTGTGGGGCGCAAACCCTCGCAACGGCCATCCTCGTGCAGTTGGATTCTGTATTTTTTATCGAAGATGAATTGTTTAGGTACCCGGTCATTTATGGCTTGCGTGATGGGGAACTCCTTATTAAGCCCCTCAAGCATCGCGGTGTGTAATGTTGCTCTGTTTCCCCAGAGGTTTGTTGCATTAAGACGCACAGCCGCCATCGTCGCTTCCTGCTGTATGAACAGGTGGAGTGGTAGTAGTTCCAGCATGGCTTCAAGCGCTGCTGTTGGAGTAGTCCTCATGCAGCCCGTGATCGCCACGCAGGCTAGTCTTTGCATGCGTTGTAGTTTGTTGGAGGCTGTAACTAGTTGGGTGCGGGGCCACCAGACCACGGCCCCGTACGCAATCATGGGGCGGATCACTGCGGTGTACAGCCATAGTATGATTTTGGGGGATAGGCCCCATTTCTTACCTATCATTTTCCTGCACTGCCAGAAGGTGATGCAGGCCCTGTTTAGCTTGTTGTCTAAATGACTGCTCCAGTTTAACTTACTATCAAGAATGACCCCGAGGTACTTGACTTCGTTGGCCAACTGAAGTTCTGTATCGAATAGTTTTGGTAGGCGGAAAGGGCCTAAGGCACGTTTTTGAGTAAACATGACCAATTCAGTTTTGGTTGGGTTCACTGTTAGTTCATAATCCCTGCACCAACTTTCTACGATACGTAGTGCTTGTTGGGTGAGGTTCCCTCCATCCTTTAGGAACGTATCTTAAGGCCAGACACGCTCTCATTAATGGCACCAGTCTTATGGCGACGGAAGCGCCCCCCCACTGTAGTAGGGCGGGGAATACTCCATCAGGACCAGCTGCCTTAAAGGGATGGAAGCTCTGGATGGCCCATTGAAGTTTCTCCAACGTGATCACCCTGCTTGCATAGCGCCAATCATCGTCTGATGGTGTTTGGGTTACATCTTGCCAGTCGATTACCTGCGCGAAGACACATCCGGGGAAGTGAGTCTCAATTAGGACGCGTCTTGTTTCTTCAGGCGACGATGTGAGTGTGTTATCGGGTTTGCGTAGGCTGACCGGCCCAGGTGAATTCTGTTGCGCCAGTACTTTCCTTACCCTATTAGCTTGCTGACAAGATTCAATGCTACCACAGAATTTGCGCCATCCTGAGGTGCTTCTGAATCTTATGCTTTTTTTGTAGCTGGATTTGGCTGCATAGTAAACGTCCCAGTCCTCATCCGCACATGTGTTCATGGCTCTATTAAGAGCCGCTCTTACCTTACCCCGCTTGCGCTCCAGATCAGCGCCCCACCAGGGTTGCTTTCCCGGTGTACTGCGCGGCGCGGTCTCTGGGCAGGCACGTTCGTAGCTGTCTATGATTGACTTAGTAAGGTGATTTACTTGTACCTCAATCTGTGTTGTGTCCGCAAAGGTCGACGGATTGTTTAAAATCGCAAGCTGGCCTTCCAGGTTGCGTGTATAGGTGTCTCGATCCGTGTTGTGCGGGTTCCGCCGCGGTGGTGTTGGTGGCACACAGACCTGGATGTCGAAGCGGATCCACCTGTGATCAGAGCAGGAGGCCTCCTTGGAGACCTGCCACCCAGTGATGGTTGCCGCAGCGCTCTCAGTTGCCAAGGTGAGATCGATGATTGTGCGGCTTCGCCTGGTTACGAATGTTGGTTCGGAGCCAGTGTTTAGTAGGGATAGGTTAGTCGAGAATAAGTAGTCAACCAAGGCCTTACCCCTCTCGTTTTGCGTGTCCATGCCCCAGAGTTGATGGTGAGCATTGGCATCGGCCCCTACGACGACCTCGAGCCCATATCTCTCGCAATGGCTCACGAGACGGGCGAGGTCGTGGGGAGGCGGCGCCTCCGCTTCGGGCATGTAAGCCGAAGCAAAAACTACTACCCTCTCCGTGGCGTCGTCGCGCTGTATAAGCAGCTTAGCTGCAGAGACATCTCTGCAACAGAAGTCAGTTAAAAGCTGTGTTTTAAGGTTACCTGTTACATAGATGCACGATCTGGGGTGATCATGATCTGAGGTGACTAGGAGCTTACTGCCAAGATTGGACAGTCCTTGTATGCGGCCCGCCCTAATCCGCGGCTCCTGGATCAAGGCAATGGCCGTGTGTTGCACCTCCAGCCACTTGCGGAGCTGAGCCGTCGCGGTCTGACTGTGGTGGAGGTTCGCCTGGAGGATCTTACAGGCCGACGAAAGGGACGCCATCGCTAGTCGCACCCTCTTCGTCCCCCCCTAGTTTGAGCCCGGCAAAAAGGTCGCCCTCGTCGAAGCCGTCCCCCACCGGGCCCGAAGCTGGGGACAGGATCATGTCGTCCAGCTCCTCGCCCGATGAAGGTACGGCATCCACGGTGGCGGCGGCAGGAGCGGCCAGTTCTGCAGCAGCAGGCTCGGCCGTGGTCGCTTCCGGGTTGTGTGTAGGAGGAGTGGGTCCCCCTGCTTCTTCCTGCGTCTGGTCCATCGCCTCGCAGACGGTGCCCGTGGCGGCGGCCCATCCCTGCGGGACGTCGGTGAACCTACCGTTCCGACCCTGGAACTTCACGTACACCGTCCCTAAACCAATTGAGAGACGGCGTCCGGCCTCCATCAGGGTCGGATTTGGTCCACAGGGATGCCAACCACTACGAACCACGCCTCGGCTTGCTTGTCAGCGTGCAGCATTACCCACCTCTTGGTATCGACTACCCAGTTAAAATACCTAGGAGTATATATTGATCCTTTTATTAGCTGGAAAAATCACCTAACGGTTCTTACCGCGCGAGTTCGTAAGACTATCTACATATTTAAAAAAACTTCGTTACTGTCTCGATCTAAATACTCTTAGAATGATATACTGTGCCTTATGTCAGTCTATTCTGACCTACTGCATAACTGTGTGGGGGGTGCTGCAAAAACGCTCTTACTGCCTGTGGAACGAGCACAGAGAGCTGTGCTTAAAGTTATGACTTTTAAACCCTTTAGGTACCCGACAGTTCAGCTTATGGATGACTGTCAAACTCTATCTGTGAGGCAACTATTTGTCCTGGGAACAATCTTGAGGAAACATAGCTCTCTTGAATACAAGAAAAGCTTTGCAACAAAACGCCGTCCATATGCAGTATACCAATCCCAACGACATCGTAGCTCCCTGGCCGCACGGCACTATAACGTAATTAGTTGTTGCTTGTATAATCAAGTAAATAAAAATTGCAACGTATATCCACTCACCAGATTCGAATGTAAAAAGAAGGTATCGAACTCGGTCGGTCGGTCGGTTGGTTGGTCGGTCGCCGACCTTACCTACCTAGCTACCCTACCTACCTTCCCTACCTAACTACCTACCCTACCTATCTACCCTACCTACCTACCCAACCTACCTACCTATCCTACCTACCCTACCTTCCCTACCTACCCTACCTATCCTACCTACCCTACCTACCCTACCTACCTTCCCTACCTAACTACCTACCCTACCTATCTACCCTACCTACCTACCCAACCTACCTACCTATCCTACCTACCCTACCTTCCCTACCTACCCTACCTATCCTACCTACCCTACCTACCCTACCTACCCTACCTACCCTACCTACCCTACCTACCCTACCTACCCTACCTACCCTACCTACCCTACCTACCCTACCTACCCTACCTACCCTACCTACCCTACCTACCCTACCTACCCTACCTACCCTACCTACCCTACCTACCCTACCTACCCTACCTACCCTACCTACCCTACCTACCCTACCTACCCTACCTACCCTACCTACCCTACCTACCCTACCTACCCTACCTACCCTACCTACCCTACCTACCCTACCTACCCTACCTACCCTACCTACCCTACCTACCCTACCTACCCTACCTACCCTACCTACCCTACCTACCCTACCTACCCTACCTACCCTACCTACCCTACCTACCCTACCTACCCTACCTACCCTACCTACCCTACCTACCCTACCTACCCTACCTACCCTACCTACCCTACCTACCCTACCTACCCTACCTACCCTACCTACCCTACCTACCCTACCTACCCTACCTACCCTACCTACCCTACCTACCCTACCTACCCTACCTACCCTACCTACCCTACCTACCCTACCTACCCTACCTACCCTACCTACCCTACCTACCCTACCTACCCTACCTACCCTACCTACCCTACCTACCCTACCTACCCTACCTACCCTACCTACCCTACCTACCCTACCTACCCTACCTACCCTACCTACCCTACCTACCCTACCTACCCTACCTACCCTACCTACCCTACCTACCCTACCTACCCTACCTACCCTACCTACCCTACCTACCCTACCTACCCTACCTACCCTACCTACCCTACCTACCCTACCTACCCTACCTACCCTACCTACCCTACCTACCCTACCTATCCTACCTACCCTACCTACCCTACCTACCCTACTTACCCTACCTACCCTACCTACCATACCTACCTAGTATGGACCATACCATAGTTGAGAAAAGGCTAGGTAGATGATGACCTACATAAAAACAATATAAACAAAAACAGTATACGTAGAAACCGCAGCACTAATAAAGCGTCCACGCGAACAAGACTCTCTGCAGCGAGCTAGTCTAGACACGCACACTATTTTAATTTGTTCATGATTATTTGCACTAACATAGACCAACGTACGTAGTCGGTCAATAGCCGGGGCGGAGCAGCGAGCGACACAGCCGTCCCGTCTCAATGCTAATGCGCGACTGCCGCGCGCGCCCGCGCAGAGCACCTCTGAACCTCTATCTCTAAGAGGGGTAATTAAAAAATAAATATTGATTAATTTACATTTCTGCTCAATACAATCTGTAGTACTTCTAATCATCAATTTTTCAGTATAAAAATATTTCCAAACATCAAAGCCGTTTAGAAGTAGTAGGGAAATATTAGCCAAAAATTGCATTTTGTTAAATATTTTTTAAGGCAAAAGTATTAGTCATACGAAAAAATTGCTCAATACAAAATGTTGTAGGTACAGTCACGGACTTTAATTGATGAGCCACCTTCAAACTTTTCAATTTTGCAGTTTCATACATTCACGAGATTATACGATTAAACACGAACTCAAATCGCACGCTCGTAAACAAGATGACAAATAAATTACTTTTAATCGGAAATATCCATAGAGGTTGACTTTATTAGTTAACCTCTATGGATATTTCCGATTAAAAGTAATTTATTTGTCATCTTGTTTACTTTCATACATTCACGAGATTACACGATTAAACACGAACTCAAATCGCAAGCTCGTAAACAAGATGACAAATAAATTACTTTTAATCGGAAATATCCATAGAGATTGACTAATAAGTTCTCAATGATAAAAATAAATGCAATGTTGCATTAAGTTTATCCAATCTATTTGATACCGACCTCCTTTGAATCATAGCTCATTAACTCGATAATCATGAAAACATAACTGAAGACAGTGACAGTTGAAATATCAAGATGACAAATAAATTACTTTTAATCGGAAATATCCATAGAGGTTGACTAATAAGTTCTCAATGATAAAAATAAATACAATGTTGCGTTAAGTTTATCCAATCTATTTGATACCGACCTCCTTTGAATCATAGCTCATTAACTCGATAATTATGAAAACATAACTGAAGACAGTGACAGTTGAAATATCAAGATGACAAATAAATTACTTTTAATCGGAAATAGTCTTATCCATAGAGGTTGACTAATAAGTTCTTAATGATAAATATAAATACAAGGTTGCATTAAGTTTATCCAATCTATTTGATACTGACCTCCTTTGAATCATAGCTCATTAACTCAATAATTCTGAAACTTAACTGAAGACAGTGACAGTTGAAATATCGATGTCAGAGAATTTCTCCGTACGCTAACGTTACTATGCAGCAGTAACCTAGCAACAATTGTTTATCGTTGCTAGGTTACTGTTGCTAGACCTGCAATTGGTTGACTTTGAGTAGTCACTGCTGTCAAGTTTGTAGTTCTGCTCTCAGGTTAGCCAACCGGTAAAGATATGAAATATAATTTTCTTCTTCTAATAAGAACACATATGACTGCGTGTCGGGAACCGAATAAACCCGATTTGCATTACACGGCTAAAATGCGAACAGTACCAGGTGGCTCATCAATTAAAGTCCGTGACTGTACAATGGATCTATGGCAAACATATATTTTTTTCAGATCTTTTAACCAAGCCGTTAATGAGGAGTAGGCTTTTTAAAGTGACCGTGTTACGGTACTAAACGGGACTAAGCGCCTTAAATTGATAACACAGCACAATAAAAATGTTGTTACAGTTTACCAGTGAGCCAACATTACAGCAAAGGAACTATTTGATGAAACTACAGATATATTATTTCATACTTTCAGACGCACTCACTTAATAAAAAATATCGAAAGTATTTACGTCATGTGTAAAGTAGCTAGAAAAAGTAGCTAAAAAATCTAGCTACAAGTTTGATTATTTTTTTAATTTAATTGCCTGACACTGAAAAATAGCTAGATCTAGCTACAAAGTAGCTAAGATGGCAACACTGCAATTTATCATTTTTTATGCTAAATTTGGCAGAGTTTCTTCCTGTTTAGCACACTTTTTCGTCGTTTACCTAAGTCACAGATACTGGTGCCGATTCTCTTGTACACCGAACTAAACTATCTCTAAAGTTCCTTACTTTTGGCTATGAGAATCTTAGAGCTAAAAAAAATATTTAAAAAAATGCAAATGCTTGCCAAATAAATTCTCTAAATTGAAAACTTATTTTGACACAACTAAAATCGAATTTGACAACCGCGCCTCCACTTGGTGGGCGCGCAGGGACAGCCTTGACGTGTTTTTATGGATTTTTTCAGTTTTTGTATGGAAAATATGGAAAAAAAATACCATCATGTTGAGTATTAGGGGTTTAAGGGTTTCATAGAGGGGGTCGAAATTTTCATTATTTTTGCGATAGGACACACCGTTTTCGAGATATAAGCAAAAGAAAATAAAAAAAAGATACAGTACTGTTTTGCAACTGAAGTCGACTAAGTCTGTTGGTTTAAATATTAGTTCGTGACATCTAATTTTATTCTTCACATTTTTACTCGCGATCTTTTCAAATGTCAATGATACCTCATAGGTAGCACGAAAAAAAACGCCCCAAATGTCAATGGTACCTATGGGGTATCACGCGACAATTGTTACCATTGGTTGACGTTTATTTGCACTTGCAACACAATCTGGCTGTATCATTCGAATAATCGATTTAAGTAACAATTACTTGGTAACACCACTAAAACGGACCGAAAACCTAATAAACAAAATCTATCTGAGGTCGTGTAAAGCGACGACGCCATATTGGCAAAATTCGTCAAGTGTCAAGTGTTGTTTACGTTTGTTCGCAACAGAATAAAAGGAGAAAACGGTGAGTAATCTTATAAGAATTTTATACAGAATTACTGAGAAATAAGTGTAGATTTCGTATTGAGTGTTAGTTTATCGGAAAGTGATAAATATTTCAGTGAAAAAGTAACGAAAGTTTTGAAGTAAACAATTTTGACGCTGTCGCCGCCGTGTTTAGTAATGTTATTACGATAAATATTCTTGTATACTGTTTGAAATACACATAAGTAGCTAGCAGAATAATCTACGAACATAATTTGGCTAATAGCTACTGATATTATTGCGAATTGTTATCGTAATCGTATTTCTAATTCGGCGATTCCGCCGTACCATGACACAACGCTCATAGTAGGCGGGGCCAGTAAAAAGTACTACTATCTGCAAAAAAAAATTTTTGTTCCAATAAGAAAGAAAGAAAGAAAGAAAAAAAAGAAAGATTACATTTTATTATTTCTTACAGTTTACTTAACTGACATGTGTAAGAAAAATAAATGTCGAGGTTATTGTTTTTTTTTTTACCGACTTCAAAAAAGGTGGATGTCCTCAAAAGTATGAATGTTGTTTTAGGATCATGGTATTTTCCTAGGCCATTTAATTTAGTAAATGATTGTTTTATGATATTTTCAGCATGGCGAGGCTGTCCTCGACCTCAAGGTCACGGAGCGTGACCCCCGCTCCGTGCACGCGGGGCCCCACACAGAGCGCCGCCCGTCGCGCTATCATCATGGGGTTCCTTGACGCTGCCCCGCGCCCCGATCTGTCCTCATCCCCACCGCGCACCGCGGTAAGTATTTTCTGTATAGCACATTACTATATATTTATGTAGTGTCAGTGGAGTAATTTGTATATCTTGTCTTTTCAGCCGCCTACATGCTGTGCCGGTTCGAGCGACCCGTCGATACGTGTGTACCTACTACGCTTTGGAATGGGCAACTAGCTTCATCTTTCTTAGTGACCGACTCCTCGACAGTTCAAAAGTGCCCGTAATTGGTTTATTTGAAATAAATGCTTTGAGTATGAGTTTTGCGTTTTATTTTGTTGTAATATATGTCTTGAAAGAAAAATGTGTTTTATTTCAAACTTTTCCTAGCTTTCCGTAAGTATCCCATAAACTTACAAAAAGATAGGAAAAGTTGTTGTACTAAAAACCAACTACTATTGATACGTGGAGAAGTAAAAATAAACAATAATTATCTCCACATACTTCGTTATCCATCTGTCTGCCAGTCTCTATAGACACTTTCTCGACCGTGACAGTAGTTTTGCACGTATGCCGCGCATTAGACATTCCCTTTTACTGTGCGTTTGCACTGGCGAATCATTCAAAACAAAACATGTTGTCGTCGAATGTTTCGCCAGTGCAAACGCAGTTATGCGCCTATGCGGTGCAATAGACATTCCCTCTAGTCTAATGCACCTATGTGGTATCATGTGACAGTAATGCAAATAAAAAAACCGTGAGGCCGGTTTCGTAAACATGTGTGCACTTAGTGTGGTGCAGTTTGATTGTAAAAGGTTGTAAATGTGTGCGTGTGAGCGTGTATGCACAGAGCGAAAGTATAGTTTTGGCATGTTTCACTATTGTTCGCAGCGCATGTTTTGCTTTTTTTTTGCATTACTGTCACGAGAATGTCACATGATACCGCATAGGTGCATACGACTAGAGGGAATGTCTAATGCACCGCATAGGTGCATAACTGCGGTGCATTAGATATTTTTAAAACCGACTACTATTGATACATGAAGAATTAAAAATTCTAACAGACAAACTTTAACATGATGAATAAACACAGTAATTACTTCCACATACTTCGCTGTCGCAAAAAAAAGTATTTTTTGCGATTACAAACTTACATTTGCAGTTGGAGAATTCACCGTGACATATATCGATGTATGAGAGAACATATTTTTCAACTACAAAGTTAAGTTTGTTTTTGAGTTAATATCATCCCTACTACGGAACCCTTCATTGTGGGTGGCCTGACACGCATTCGGCCGGTTTTTATTGCTTAGGCATAATCTGACTATAATGTTCCCACTGCTGGTACACAGGTCCTCCTGTCCGTGTGAGAGAATGGGTGGGTTGGTAGATGGATTTAGGTACCTTCCTACATATAAGGAAAGATAGATAGAATACTCATTTATGTAATGTTTTGTCCATAATAATTGTTACACAGCTGTTAGGTACCTAGTATAAGTATAAGTATATAGTATAAGTGTACCTAGTTACAAATGATGAATCATTATTTTCAAAGAAATCGAAATAATAATAATAGTAATTGGGATATCTCAAACCATACATTTATTTCGTATATTTTTTTGAACAGGTCATTACTATTGTAGGTAATAGAATACAAATAGTGGGATAATAAAGTAATAATTATGTTATCTAAATTAAAGTAGCATAATAAAAAGAATAAAGGAACATTAATAATTTATAATAAAATAACATCGTACTTGAAAATTATAACATACAATATTCGCAGTCTTTTTACTCTGATGCGCTGACGGTACCCGCGAACCAGTATAAACCAGTTTTCGGGACCGGCTCTGCGCGCGTCGCTGCGTAATGGCCGCGGAGTATTTACGTTGTGTAAACAAAAAGTTTTTATCGCATAGATCCTGTTACAAGTGGAATGAGGTGCTGTTATCGTGTTTATGATTAGGCCTATACATTGTGCTAACGATATCAAGTGTTTGTGGAGTGAATGAATGTGTGTGTGTCGTTTTATTGTGATAAGTTTCTAGGTGTTTCGAGTGAAAAAACGAAAAAATAAAGTTTTATCATCCCTGCGAGATAAGGTCAGTATATTTAGCTTATTGAGTGACATTCCTGGCTTCGTTAACTCATAACGAAGCCAGGAATATATAATATAATGTGTGCAAATTACTGCTTGGTGATGAAATCATCATTATTAGGAAGGCCTACCCCAAAAAAAAAAAACTGGTGACTAGGTCGACGAATTTAGCGCTATAAGGTAAAAACCTAGGCTAACACATTAGGGGTTAAAAATAGTCAGATTTAGTTAGAGGATTTTAGATAAAGAACAAAATTTTAGGTTACAACGTCAAATTCGGAAAAGCATTTTCACTAAATTAAAACTCAGTGCCATCTTAGTGCAGTCAAACTAAAATATAGTTTAGGTGGATGCGCTAGGGTAGCCCGCGAAATTCAAATTTTCTTACGTTTTTTGCAATTTGCCGGTCAGTATCAGGTTGTATGTTGATCTAAACATTATTATCGGTCGTAATAAATATGGATTTACAGAATTATTAACATTAGAATAAGCAATACGACTCTCTAAGTTCATGTAAGTGCATTGAATGACAATTTCATGAAATTTTCATTTCTAGCACTTGCGATTGAGCAAAGCGACCGTTCCGCTCAGTTATTTACGAGACACTGGCCTTGCAATGCAAGCTACGCTACGCACACATTTGAAATTCGAACGCGCTACGCACACATTTGAACTTTAAACGCTTTGATGCCCGCTCGAAAAACCGACACCCAATGGAAAAGTTGAAATGAGTGATCAAACTTTGATGAAATACCCAAGCACCCCTGCCACACATGTGTCAAACATGTGATCAAATATTGCTGCTATGTCTGGCGCCGGCATTTATGTGTGCTCAAACAAATGACATCGAATGGCAAAGTTGAAATATGTGATACAACTTTGATGAAATACCCAAACACCCCTGCCACACATGTGTTCAAACATGTGATCAAATATTGCTGCTATGTCTGGCGCCGGTGTTAGTAATAGGGTCCCGTTTTACCCTTTGGGTACGGAACCCAGAGGCGGCAGAAGGCGTGGGCGATGTGGGCGACCGCCTACGGCCTCGCGGTCCGAGGGGCCTCGCACTACGACGGTTTATGCATTACTTAAAAACCGTGAACTCGACGAAAAAAGTTTACTCTTCATAAAACGATAAATATATTGACATGTTTTTATTTAGTTTAGCAACATTTTCTAACGTTGCGTTGCTATCGTGGGGAATCCCCGCCAGCTAGAACTGGGGATTTCCTATTCTATTTGTTTACGTTACTTTCAACGGCTAGGAAGTCAATCAAAGTATCGGGTGCGGGGCCCCCGACTCTGGGAGGCCCCCAATATCCCCATCTTAAAAAATAGGAACTTTTTAATCAAATCCCAAACAAGGCCAAAATATGTTCATTAAGTTAAAGGCAGTATTTGTTGGGGGCCCCCTAAATATAAACGTAGAGTGCAAAAATTTTCGAGCTCGCTCCGCTCGCTCTTGCATCCTACATTCTCTTTTTCTCAGACTTTTCTGTAAAACTAAACAAAGTAACTCCTATTTATGTATGAACGTATTGTCATAGAAAACCTTACCAATTAGGGGCGGATTTTAGGGACCCGCCCCTGGGGGACAGAGTCACAACTTTCTCAAATACCTAATAACTAATCTATATACTTCTATACTAATATTATAAAGTTGAAGAGTTTGTTTGTTTGAACGCGCTAATCTCAGGGACTACTGGTTGGAATTGAAAAATTTTGTGTTGGGTAGTCTATTTATCGAGGAAGGTTATAGGCTATTTAACATCACGCTACGACCAAAAGGAGCGGAGCATAAATGAAAAATGTAGATTGACTCACTATAATCTTTTTATGGTAATCGAATTTGTTCGAAATTAATGCATTATTTGCGAAGGAGTTTTATCAACATAATATGAATTCTTATTTAAATAAATAGTTTTAACATCGAGGGTATTTATGTAGCAGTAAAATACTTTTAAATTCATTCGAATCGGACATTTGATTTCGAAGTTATCACGAGTATAACATCCGAACCGTTCGACGCCGGCGCCGCGCCGCGGCGGCTTTTCCTAATCGAGAGGTGAGGATGGGCACACGGGTAGACCATGAACTGGAATAGGACATAAGATACGTTTTCTCCCCATATTCCCACGGGATCGAGACCTACGCGGGTGAAACCGCGGGGCCCAGCTAGTAAGTAATAAAATTAGATCAACGTGTCACGCCGATGTTGCTAACTAAGGTGTTCGGTGAAACCACCGAACAACTAGTATAAATGATAATAGGGCAAGTAAATATTATGAGTGACGACAATTATGGAAAACAATATTATGGCAAACAAGACAATGGTGCCGATTCTCTTGTCACAAAGGTCTCTAAACTAGACTAAAAATCACTAAAATTTAGTTAATTCCTGTCAAACGACGATTTCCTATTCTGAATTAGACTTGACACAACTTAACTATATTTTAGTTTGACAGCAATAAGATGGCACTGAGTTTTAATTTAGTGAAAATGCTATTCTGAATTTGACGTTTTAACCTAAAATTTTGTTATAAATATCTAAAATCTTCTAACTTAATCTGACTATTTTTAATTGCGATTAAAAATGTGTGGAATAAAATTAGAGGTCGTGAACTAAAATTCAAACCAGCACCTCGACTTCAGTTGAAAATGAGTACTGTATCTTATTTTATTTTCTTTTTCTTATATCTCGAAAATGGTGTGTCCTATCCCTATCGCAAAAATAATGAAAATTTTGACCCCCTTTGTAACCCGCAAACCCCTGATAAAGTCCCGCGGACAATAATTGTGGAACTAAATTTGACAGATGGGGAGATCGGCCATTTTGTCGTTAGTCGGTGTTATCAAGGTGCGTTTGTTGTGGTAGATATTTTGTGATTTTATTATTGGATTAGTGCGTTATAAGGATTACTTACGATGCCAAAAGTTGTAAAAAGTGCAGGACGAGAAATGATATTAAAGGTGAAGGAGTTCTGTGAAGCGGAACATAAGAATCACGGTCTTTTAATACCAATAAACAATGTTCGCAAGAGAGTCGCCGCCATGACAGGTAAATTTTGGGGCTGCCATATACAGATTTTTTCCCCGATTGATTTCTTATAGATTGAAATTAAGTTTTTTTAATGCATGATTTTTATTAAGGAAAATTTTATAAGGAATTAACACAACAAAACAAAAAAACGTAAAGTTATATTCACCAATAATGTAATTAAATACGAAAACAATCATTCAAACTTGTTCATTTTATTTCAGGTGTGTCAGAGAAAACTGTAACGAGAGTTACAAAGGAAGGAGCAACAGCGGCGAGTACTTCGAAAGTTATCGTCACCCCAGGGAAGAATCGCCCGCATCCTAAAAAGTTTGATAAAAAATTTGATTTTGATAAAGATTTGATTTGTGCGCTATACGGCAAAAAATTCACAGTTTTTATGTTGTCAGGAAAGAATTACCAACATTGGCTAAATTACGTGCAGCTTTGAGAGAAGACATAAATTTTCAAGGAAGCATCACCACATTGCACGGTATATTGCAAAGTATCGGTTTCAAGTATAAGCGATGCCAATCGAAACGTAAATTACTTATGGAACGTTATGATATTACCGCATGGCATTCAAGATATTTGGAGAGAATCCGAAGAAATCGCACTGTGGAGAAAAAACCTGAGGCCCTAGATAAAGTGACATTCTATCAGCGATAACGATGATGGAAAAGGCAAAAATGTATAGGACTGACATAAGCTATCGAAAAGCTTATGTCAATCCTCTTGAAAGTCGTTGTAGAAATACGAAACGCTTTCAACGCGATTGTCACTTGTCTAAGGCCTCTGTAGTATATTTAGACGAGACTTATATGTATACACAACACTTATCACGCCAAAAGTTGCTGGCAAAGTGAGGAGGAGCCTGGGATGTTCGTGTCAGAGTCAGCAGGGAGTCGTTGGATAATTGCTCATGCGGGAACTGAAAATGGTTTTGTTAATGGTGCATTGTTAATGTTCAAATCACAATCCAAATCCTCAGATTACCACGATGACATGAACTCCACTAATTTTTTTAAATGGATGAGTGAAAAAGTCATTCCTAACCTACCTGAAAGGTCACTTGTGGTAATGGACAACGCTCCGTATCACTGCACTCAAATAAATAAAGCGCCTACAATGTCAAGTCTTAAACGCGACATGCAGGAATGGCTGCGAGAAAAAGGACTATATTTTGAAGAGACTTGGACAAAAGCTGTATTATTTGCATTAATAAAACAAAACAAAGGTCCACCTACATATGCTGTGGATGAATTATTAAAATCATGAATTGTTAAAATTGCCGCCTTACCACTGCGATCTCAATCCGATTGAAAAAATGTGGAGCCTTGTAAAGAGACGGGTAGCGGATAAAAACGTGGGTCAAGATCCAAAAGAAATTGTACGCCTAACAGAAGAGGCTTTTGAGACTGTTACAGCGGAAGATTGGGCAGCTCAATGTAAACATGTACAGCATTTGGAGGAAGAGTATTTAAAAAATGATGGTCTTATTGATGAAGAAATGGATCGATTTATTATATCCACAGCTAGTGATAGTGAAACGGAATCTGATTCTATTTCTATTCACTCTTCTGACAGCGATCGTAGTATGACTGATCATAATTATTCAATAAAACTATGAATAAAACTTTTAACTTTTAAATGTTATTTTATTTTTCTAATTTAAAGTTGGTCGAACATCTCCATTTTATGTTTTAGAAATTACAGGAAGATTTATTTTTCACTAATCTGACCTTAGCAGTATGGACATCAAATCTACCTATTAAAAATACATTACATTAAAATCTCAATTTTTTTTCTTATATAAATATTCGTGTCGTATTAGTTAATTTTCTTTCATTTTATGAAACTAAATGAACGATAAATTATTTTCTCTGATTTCCCCATATATAACTCTGGCAACATTATGTCGCGCGAATACAGCGTTGTGTCTGCGGGACTTCTTTCGTGAAATGGACTTTACTCTACATGCCGGTAATTTTTTACTTTATTTTTTCGTCCAGAAATTGAAAAATTCCATACAAAATACGTCGAGATGGCCAGATAGCGCGCGTCCTCGACTCGAAAAAAAATTACGGGGTAGGACAAACAAGTAGGTACCAAGTGGAGTCGCGATTGTCAAATTCTATTTTAGTTGTGTCAAAATAATTTTTAAATTTAGAGATTTTTTTTGGCAGAATAGCTCTAAGATTCTCATAGTAAAAAGTAAGGAATTTTAGTGGTAGTTTAGTTAGTTTAGTTCGGTGTACAAGAGAATCGGCACCAATACCACAACCTCATGAGAATGTAGTAAAGAAAGAAAGAAAGAAAAATATTTTATGTGGGACACGCACAGTAGTAGGTACATAATTATGCATTCGTATGTAGAGGAAAATGACGGGTATTAAAGGCGGATACAGTGAGTAACAAAAATATCTTAACTTCGGAAGAAAAACAATGCGAACGTTTCTTCGACGAAGCAACAAAAAGAGACGGTGGTGGGCGGTACATCGTACGGTTGCCGTTTAAATCCAAAGATTCAGAATTCAAAAAAGGTAGCTGAAAAGAGAATGATAAGTATCAAAGTAGGTACGACACATTCTTGATGACTTAATAATGTGGAAACAGGCCGTCTCTCAATTCACTTGTTCATGTTTACCTATTTAAACTTAGTCGTTCACAAAACAAGGGCAACACCACGGAAAGATAGAAAACGACTGGACTACGTACGTACCACTGTGTCCCTTTGTGTAATATGTACCTATAATACATCATGTAACCACCACTCATGCTTTAAGATTAAGAATGATTTGTGAACAATAACAAGCGAGTAGCTAGTCGAAGAACTTAGACGTAGCGGAGCGGGAATTAGCGACGTTTCCTGCTTGTAGCCGCGCGCCGCGCGCCTTTGTTTAGCGCGCGGCCGCGGCGGCGCTTGCGGCCGGTGCAGGTGCGGCGCGGCGCGAGGTCGGCTCGCGGACGTTACTCACGCTGCTGAGGTTATCTCCATTACGTACGGCAGGAGCGGTCAATTGGCCCCGCGCTCCGCTGGGCCCTGCGGGTCGGTCAGTCAGTCGCAGTCAGTCGCCATGTGTGAGTGCGCGCGCGCGTTGTTGCTGTGCACGCTGAGCGCGGCCGCTGCCGCCTCGCTGCTGCCGCTGGACGCCGAGCACCTGCACGCCAGTGTCGGTGGCTTCGCCGTCATGAACTGTCACCTCGACTTTCCTTTCGGCAACGAGATTCCATACCACTTACAATGGGATAAAGATGTAAGTGCCAGAGAGCTGTTCAGCAAATACCTATGACAACATACAGTAGGTACGTAAGTCCAATTGAATTATGAATAGGTACACATGTATAACAACACATGCGCGTACGGGAAGGGGTAGGCAAAAGCAACAGAACGCCGCGACATACGACGCCGACGCGACGCCCGCGCGCCAACTCATTTGATCTGATCTCTCACCACAATCGATACTATACCACATACCACTTACAAACTTACCTAACCTACACGCATTCAATACTCATTTAAAGCCTTTTTTAACCGAAGAAAAAAAAGGAGGAGGTTCTCAAGTCGACGAATATTTTTTTATTTTTAAGTAAGTACTTATATACCTACTTAATACCTGGCATAGGTAACTTTTTATTGAGTAGTCCGATCTTATTTTATTGGGGAGGGTATACTTCGAAGTTGATCACAAATGTAAAATTGAAAACTAAAATCCACCCCTAAAAGGGTAGAAAAATTGGCGTTGATCGATTTTTCATCTGCTGAATTTTCAATTGTGAACCGACTTTGTTGAAATTTCCTACATTATGTAGTTCTGAGGACACAACCACTCATCATCAACTCCAGGTCTTTAACCTGGAGTTGATCTGATGAAGGAGACGGAAGGCGGTCGCGAGAGCTCCTCAGCAGTTTTCAGCAACTACATCGTGTTTGAGCTTTACAATTTAGGTAGATAGTAGATTTTAGCCACAACAAGAAATAGTAAATCAATAGCGTAAAATAAAAAACTGTTTACAAAATAATTAACCGACGAGAAAAAAAATCTAAAAAGCGAAAAATAAACAACAATACCTTTTAGTGTAACTAAGCTCCTAAACACATTTTCAACGAAGATCCATCAAGATACCATTTTACGCTATCCTACGAAACTACAAATCTGATAAATGTGAAAGTTTGTGTGTTTGGATGTTTGTTCAATTACGCAAAAACGGCTGAATGGATTTGGATGAAATTTGGCAAACAGATAGTTTATAATCCGGATCTGGATTAACACATAGGATACTTTTTATCCCGATATTCCCACGGGATCGAGACTTACGCGGGCGAAACCGCGGGGCGCAGCTAGCATGTAATAAAGTGTAATTTTGTTTTCCAACATTTTTGGAAAACAAAATTAAATTCGTGACTTAGGTTCAGTTCACACCGAGACGCGACGCGACGCGCAGTTTTTTATGATCCGATACAATATCTAATTTATTTACTACACAATAGGAAAGTACCTACACGCGCTGCGCAGCACCGCGCATTTCAGCGTAGGTACTTTGACACGTGTCAACCCTCGCACTGAAAGTATACCTTTTCGTGAAGAAAATAAGTTTGATAATTGTTAAACAGTGCGCGCAGTGTCACGTCGCTTCACGTCTCGGTTTGTACTGACCCTTATTTTAAAATATCTATTTTCTGCCTGACCATACAAATCATCATAATCGGGAGTACCTAAACTATCTGATATTATTATTCGGGTTGAGTTGACACGGGCCCAGTTGTCACTGACCTTTTCTGTCAACGTTATACGGGGACCTCTGAAGAATGACCTACCAAACAAAAATGAATCATCAAATCCATTCATAATTGGCGGAGTACCTAATCGCGCAACGTAATGTCTAATCCATTGCTTAATAAGTTGAACAAAAAAAACTGCTCAAATAATAAGGAGGTAAACAACGCAATGAATGTTGTTTAACTGTCAAAATTAAACAGATCGGTAACGAAAATATGTTACGCAATTATATAGCTGAGCCCGAATAAGTTCGAGGGTATTTAGGTACACTATATACCAATATCTGTACCTACCCAAATGTATTGAAGCATGTATTTTTAAATTAAATGATAAAAGATAAAAAATTGGTAGTACTTAATATACAACATTATTTTTTGTTTCATTTTGAAAAAAAAAATCTGCTGCTCCATACATTTGTGTTCACTTAAATCGACAAAATGTATGGAACAGCTGTTTTTTTTTCGCGATTCCAAGGTTGGTCCATAGAAAAAGTTGTTCAAAATGATGAGTACAATGAGGACATGATTCGAATTTTATTGAAACTCATCGCCTAACGGGGTTAAAGAGGCGTAGAAAGTTCCGGGGGTGATTTGCATCAAAGTTGATATCAATACAAGGAGTATTGCTTTTGATTTAAATTACATTTTATTGATTTTATTTTGACACATGTCATGTTTTAAAACTCAATCCAATTTTATTCAAAATTATTATATTTTGTGATCTCAAACATAAGATCACAAAATATAATAATTATGTAGATAACATGACGGCAGTTTTTGCAAAAGTGTGTTTGGTAGTTTGTTATTCGTTAACGAAGCATCATCAGCCTAGCCTTTTCCCAACTATATTGGGGTCGGCTTCCAGTCTAACCGAATGCAGCTGAATACCAGTATTTTACATGGAGCGACTGCCTATCTGACCTTCACAACCCAGTAACTGGGTAATACGATACTTTTGGGCTTCTGACGACCCGTAACGACTGTCAAAGATCCACAAATGACAGCCGGGACCAACGGCTTAACGTGCTTTCCAAGGCACAGAGGAGAATCGGTATGTAAAGATGGTCACCCATCCACGGACCAACCCCGGCAAGCGTAGCTTAACCTGATGGATCGAACCTTTTTTTTTTTTTTTGACGGTGGGAAGTCATCCAATGACTTCTCCCGCTCTGGGCAGAGCGGAAGGGCGTGTCAGACTTTTACTGACTAAAACCCACCCGTGTTCCTTCAGTTGCCTGTTGCCAAGGTCCCGGTATCCCTTTCGGACTAACACGCAACCCTGGCAGGCATCGGTCCTAGCGGACCCCGCCAATTGTGCTGACATCTCTTTGAGGCGCGCGTGGAACACGACGCGCAATCGACCCGGGCCTGGTCCTAATCGGACGGCGAGCTGCCATTGCTCGCCGTACGCAAGCCCGCGGACGCCCAGGGCGTCTCCAACGGCGGCGGTTAGGGGCGTGAGGGCGCAAACTTTGCCTCTCCCTCACGCGTTCCGCCTCCTCCTTCGCAAGCATTACTGCTTCGCAGAAGGAGGTGACTGCTTCCCATGCCCTCTCGCTCCGTACCATGGCCTGGATCAGGACCGGACGCGAGAGGTCACCGCCGCCAATCGCCTCCAAGAGGACACGGCGGGGCTCCGCCCAAGCAGGGAACAGGGGATACCTCCACCGTGTCCTCCGGGTGATCCACACAGTGGTGACACCCGGTGATGGATCGACCTGTGAGACTGTTATTACGTAGCCACGAGCTCCTCCATACTTCCATACTAATATTATAAGTTCGAAATTAAGCCTGTCTGTCTGTATGTTACCTTTCACGCCTAAACCACTGAATCGAGTTCGACAAAATTTGGCAAGGAGATAGATGGCACCCTGGGGAAAGATATAGGCTACTTTTTATCGATATACCGCGCGGGCGAAGCCGCGGGCGGAAGCTAGTATAAATATAAAAGGCAAGGCGAGACTGAGACAAGGTGTGACTGAGATATCAACGCAGAGCCTAAACCACTGGCCCTAGAGACATAAAATTTGGAGGAATATAAAATGCTCTGTCCTGAATGACTGACTGACGGATCAACGCACAGCATAAACCGCTGATCGTATAGACCTGAAACTTGGAGGATGAGTTCTTCGTATGACGTAGGCATCCGGTTAAAAAAGGATTTTCCGAAATTCTACTCCTAAGAGGGTGAAAAACGGGGGCAAAGTTTGTATGAAAAATCTTATTCCTTGAGTTAATAATAAAGTTAATTAAGTAAATTATAAAGTTTCTAATTTTTCTAAACTACCCCCTACACGGGGATTGGGGCGTGTCAAAGTTTGTATAGAAGAATTTTAACGCGCGGTCCGATTAACTCGAAACTCAGTATTTATACTTAAAACCAAAAATAAAGAATAGTGTAACAGGGATTTTCAAAAATTTACCCCTAACGGGGTGAAAAGGGGTAGTCTATATCACAGCGCAAACCACTGAACGGATTGGGCTATTTGGCACACGAATAGTTATTAGGACGTAGGCATCCACTAAGAAAGGGTTTTTGGACCTATATAGGGTCAAAAATCTTATTCCCTGACTTAATAGACTTGAATCTTGCCACGAATACTTATCTAAGTAAATAATAATGTTTGTCATTTTTTTGTTTTTCTAAACTACCCCCTAAACGGGGATATACATTTTCAAAAAATATCTTTCAAAGCGGGTGGAGGGGTTGTTGAAGTTTTTAGAGGAAAGTTCGAAATCCACGCGGATGAAGTCGCGGGCAAAGTGTCAAAAAAATCGTAACTAATATTGTAAATGTGTCAGTGAGTTTGTTTGTTTGCGGGCAACAGCTAGTTATAGTGCAAATAGTTAGTGTATCTAGTTTTTCAGCTTATGTAAAATATTCTGGACTCATTCTACATTAAATAAAAAAGGAATCCTCTAGTAGATATACATTTATCAAAAACTATGTCTCCACGCGACTTCACTCACGTTTGATTTTTTAATTTCTTCTAAAAGCTTTACAATAATTTAATTTAGCTGTTAAAATATTGCTCTTTTCAAAATAGTAATGTAGTAAACGTTAAAACAAGCTTTTACAAAGGTAAAAACATATAGGTAGGTACCTAAAACCTTTTGTGGGCACATTTTGCAAAAACAAAATTAGTATAAAGTCGAACCTACACATTTTTATCTAACCATCAACAACTAAAGTTCATCAACATTTTTATTTTCATTTTTATCAGTAGTAATGAAAACTGTAAAAAACTCAATTTTTCGTCATTGTAATTTGTTCATTATTCATTATGGTATATTTTTCGCGAGGCGGGCAACAGCAACTATACCACGACGTATTAATGCCATCATTTTTCCAGTGTTAGTGAGAGACGGAGCTATACAAGACCGCTAGCACCATCCTTTTTTCGCAGTGGAATAATGATGGCATTTATACGTCATAGTCAGCCCCCAGGAGTGCGGCGCGTCCGGGGTCTCGGGGATTTAAGGGTTTGGAAATATTGTCATAGTCCGTATCTTGAGGTGACATTTAGGCTTCCTGTACATGAGGTCGGAGACGCACCAGAGCCGGACCATAAGATGAAAAATATTCTGAACATCTCAGAATGAAAATGTAAAATGTGCGTGTGGTGTGAGGTTTTTAAAACTCTTTGAAAATGTGCTCAGGATTTAGTGAACATTCCAAAAGAATTGTGAAAGTTGGAATCAGATTTTGTGAAAGTCTAATAAGCGAGATATGGACTGTAAACTTGGGCCCTCAGTCCTCCATTTCTTTTTGTTTTAGTTTTATTACGCTTATCGTATGAAAGATAAGACTAATTCAAAATTGTCTCTTTTTGTGAAAAAAATTGTGCAACAAATTCGATACCAGAAAGAAATTAAAAGACCCTTTATTGTATTAAAAAATCGAGTTTTATTTTTATTCTCTGAATTAGGAAATAGGGTGACCACAATTTCTTCTAGATTGCAGCAAAGATTAATAAATGTAATGTCATAGGTTTTAATAAACTTTCTTCGATTATTCGCTTAAAATCGTCATGGCCTTTGAAATTACTATTCATGTACTAATAATGACCAATACTTTCAGCGAAAGGTGGAGGAACGAATTCAATTGCTCCGATAAGTTCGTACATCTTTGATTTTATTCTTACCGTCTTACTAATAAACGTTGTATAGCGCCTGTATAGTTACACAACGCTGCACAAGGCGGTTATTGTTTACAGTATACCCTGCAGGCAATCACCAGTACCACTTAAATCAAATGCAATGACAAAATTTAATTGTTTGGTAGGATGATTCAGAGGTGGTCCCATATACATTTTATTAACTTTGGTTGCGTAGTTTTTGAGTTAGTTTCAATATTACGTATTTTTCCCGCTTAGTATTTGTGGACGATGTCCTGTTACTCCTTCACTGTTATTTACATAGCAGGTGGTATTCGAATTTGTGTGGGGTAGGTAAAAAACTAAAAAGTGAAAAATATGGTATTTGAATTTAGAACACAAATATATTCGACCTGCATCTCAATGCAATAAAACCTCCTTCCGAAAAAATACTTGATACAAACTCCTTGTGCAAATAACTCCTCGAGATTTGATCGGTCGACATTTTCGACAAAGAGTTTAGCATTAGAATAAAAACTGTTTTGTGTTCTTTGCTGTCATTGGTAAATGGCGCTATGTTGAATACTGTAAGTGTTCGTACAGAACACAGAGTTTAGTGTTAATATTCGTGGGAAAATTTCCACTCGGGCGAAGCCGCGGGCTAAAGCTAGTAGCCCACTAAATAAAAAAATAGTATAAAAAAAATCAAGTAATAAAAACTAAAACCCAACTACGACTTAAAAGGTATAAACAAGACACCACAGACAGAGAAATTAAAAACGCAGAGTCACACGTGTTAGGGCATAAATCGAACAGATTACGTGTGACTCCGGATTTTTAATTTGTCTGTCTGTGGTGTCTTGTTTATACCTTTTAAGTCGTAGTTGGTTTTTTTTATTTTTACACAATCTTGCTACTTAAATTTGAAAATAGATTTTACAGATCACTTTTAGTCAGTTGATGAATAATAATAATTTCTTTACAAAAAGTAATAATATCCAAGCAGCTTGCTGATAAAAAATAGCCAAGTAAAGTTTTCAGCTTCAATTCATCCTAAGTGCTTTGTGTAAATAATTCGACTATTCAATGAAGTTATATTTTTATATAGCAAACATTGTTATAGCAAAAAGACAAGAAATTATGTTTTAAATTTATTTTAGAATGTTGTTTATTTTCAGGATTATCTATAAAACTTGGCACCCATTTGACTTGGCACTCAATTCTTTTGTAGAAGAAATCGACAACCACGCTTATTCTTAATATTGAATTTGGCTCCCATTTTCACATTTATGTTTTTGATTGGATAATATCTCATCGCACTTATCTAGTTGATAATGACAAGTGGTACATACATGGTGTAGAAATATTAGCAGTGTGACAACCAGGAAAATAAAATCCTGTTAGTCACACTGCACTGGTGTTACAACCTGGTGTGACCACGAGTCCGCACCCCATCCCAGCAGTCGGGCAGGCCGCTTTGCCGCGTGTCCAACCAGCCGCCTGCCTACCATAGCCGCAACCGCAACACAGATGTTATTCGTAACTAAGTTCATACGACACTCGCGGGAAGTAATAGGTTGCTTCTATTTATAGCCGAGATGTGACCACTGACCACGCGGTATTTACCTAGTTATTCAATAAGTAGTCGTCCTCCATTCCAAACTGTGCGACTCGGACCATTCATATTTATAACCTACCTATATCACACACATATAGTTTTAAGCACCGCACCGCCATGCGCCATGCGCCACAGTACAACCAATCCCGGAATGGTTGATTGATGAAGAGGGATTCAGTTTGCTTCCTAGGCTTGGGTCCGGCGGCTGCGTCTCACTCACGTCCGCCTTCCTTTGTTTCCACGTGCCCGGGAAAGCGCTACCCCCGGGATCCAATGTCGTGGTAGGAGGTGTACCATAGCTTTCGAGCCGACGTTGAAGTACCTCGGACTCGCGAGCGCACTCTCGCTGCTGCTACCCAATCTGGGGGGACGGGGCGGTTTGGAGCGGAGAGAGCCCCGTTACTTACAAAAGAGTGGAGCGAGAGGGTACAGCTTCAGGAGATGTTGTGCGGCCTATGGCGCCGGAGGGGGCACAATGATCTGCAACTGCCGTATGGTATGGCGTGCAGGTAGGCACATGACTTGGGGAATCTGACGCCAGAACAGATACAGCACCCGAATTTAATAAAAAAGAATTAACACACGATCATCTATCACAATCTGTTTCATTTTGACAGTTCAATAACATTCATTGCGTTATTTACGTTGTGGAGCAGACAATTTTTTCGAACATAAATGAAGCAATGGATTAGCAATAGCCTTCAAAAAGATTCAGACTGATTGACGTGCGTTTCGCAAAAAGGGTGCAGGCCCGACTCGGCCCGAAATTAAATAAAATAAAATGAAATTGTTTATTCTGTAAATAGGATATTGGAATCACTTTTACACGTCATATTAAAAAGTTGTACAAATAAGCTAGATGAGGTCGGCGTTTCTTATCTGACTACGCTGAGAAGAAAACTCCGAGAGCCAAGCGGGCGCGGGCGGACCGCCGCCGTGTGTAAACAAGGGTCACACCTCACAGAAGTAAAACAGCCTTTTTTACATCTCAGGTTAATTCACACAAACTGTAGCTTCTAAAGTTCTTAATTAAGTTTGGGTCTGCCTCCCTCTGTACTTCACAGGGATTGGATGGTTTGCGCATTTGTTTCTTAGATGTACGTGATGTACCTTCACGAAGGAAAGGAAATATTATTGGGTTTTCGGTTTGGTAGGTACGCTAAAAGCGTGTGCGTTACGATTGCTCCGCCAAGTTACCCAAACAAACCAAAATTTTGCCAAAGTAGAAATAAAAAAATTATAAGGGTTTTAAGTTGGCCGCGCGAACGTAACGTGGAGGATTGCGCGGCCATGGAGATCTCAGCAACTACTTGGGTCAGAGATGTAATTCTTTTTGTCAATTGAAGACCGAATTTGTCAAAAATTGTCGAAAAAAGAATTATAAGCTCAAGATCAATATTTTACGAAATATTCACTTTGGAAGTTATGGCCTCGCAATCGTGCACTTGTTGGTTCTATATTGTTGATTATTTCTTTAAAACTAGGACTTCACACAGTAAAACTGTTACAAAAAGAAAGGTCTTAATTTGTCAAAGCTAACGAAAGCAATAAATACTACTAAAGTTTAGTTAAACAGACGAAATCAGTCCAAAACAAAAAGTACGTGGTCGCGCGGTCGAAACGTTACTTTGTACGCTGATATCTCATTATCTATAATTGCTAGGATTTCTGTGTGAACATCCATTTATTCGACAGATTAACCTCATTAGAATGGCATATCGTTTTACCCTCAGAACAGTCTTCAACGCGTGTAATCTCAAAAATAATGTTAGCTCATACAATGTTCGAGTAGGGTAACCATAATTTCGATTTGGGAATACCTCTGACAGGAGACTGTCAATTATATTGGACAACATCTAACTCAATTTGAAAAAGGAGAATGGGCGTTTCTGCGCTGGAACCCAATTGCGTTAAGATATTATATACCAGTGGAAAGATCTCATCAAGGAAAATATTATTTTCTTATTAAGACGACTTCTCTTGATCGTTAGTACGAAAGGAGCTACAGAGCTTTAAATGTGGGTGATTCAATATTATTGGAATTCTCGTATTTTGTCAATTAATAAACTTTTAATGATTCGGTGCCTTGCAAACATCATCTTTCAAGCCTATAAGCGAACATTTGAAAACATTGGCCTCCAATAGATGCCGTTTTAGGAACAATGTTTTTAAGCTTCTCTCGATTGTTAGTACGAAAGGAGCTACAGAGTTCTTAATGTGAATAATTAAGCATTAGTGAAATCCAAGTATTTCGTTAAGTAATTAATTTTTCAACATATTTGCTCGTAAATTAGCTCTTATTGAACCGCTTTTAGGTTCATAATGCAGTGTATTATGGAAGCGTGCTTTTTACTTGACATAACCGCACTAGTGCGGTAATGTGCGCCACAGATAACCATTTACTAGTTGGAGTAATGACATGGCAGTATGGAATTAGTAAGTACTATCATAGCAGCATGGAATTTGTATCCAATAGAAATTGTTTTTGGTGAAGCTTTTCAAAGACAAGCGCTCAAAAGCAAGTTTTTATTTAAAAAAAAAGAACCATAAGCAAACCAGTGGCGTTTAGTTATGGTAAAAAAATCCATGCATACCCATGGGATTTTTTTTACCATCACTAAACGTCAGTCACTTACTATACATTAACTTGTATGAACTATCCTACTTATAAATGAGCATTCTCTATTTACACCCGAGCAGAGACTTGCGCTTTTTTCCGGTAAGACCGCGGGTGGCACGCGCGCAGGCCACTTGACCCGCCCAGCCGAATCGCGCTGGCCTGCCCGTGTGCCACCGCGTTCGCGCGGAATAAAACTCTATCTGTACTATAAAATAAGGGTTTATATCGTCTGTGGCAATTTCAGTCTATATTGTTCACTACCCTAACCCCATTTGCGTAAGTATTATTAACATAATTATATTTTTATATGGGCTGTTCAGCGGTATAAAACATTGTTTCTAAAACGGCATCTATTGGAGGCCAATGATTTAAACTGTTCGCTTATAGGCTTGATGAAATATGATGTTTACAAGGCACCGAACCGAAGTTTATTAATTGACAAAATACCAGAATTCTAATAATATTGAATCACCCACATTTAAAGGTCTGTAGCTCCATTCGACTTTTTTAAAAATAAAAACTTGCTTTTGAGCGCTTGTCTTTGAAAAGCTTCACCAAAAACAATTTCTATTGGATACAAATTCCATGCTGCCATGATAGTACTTACTAATTCCATACTGCCATGTCATTACTCCGACTAGTAAATGGTTATCTGTGGCGCACATTACCGCACTAATGCGGTAATAAGAAAATAATATTTTCCTTGATGAGATCTTTCCACTGGTATATATCTTAACGCAATTGGGTTCCAGCGCAGAAACGCCCATTCTCCTTTTTCAAATTGAGTTAGATGTTGTCCAATATAATTGACAGTCTCCTGTCAGAGGTATTCCCAAATCGAAATTATGGTTACCCTACTCGAACATTGTATGAGCTAACATTATTTTTGAGATTACACGCGTTGAAGACTGTTCTGAGGGTAAAACGATATGCCATTCTAATGAGGTTAATCTGTCGAATAAATGGATGTTCACACAGAAATCCTAGCAATTATAGATAATGAGATATCAGCGTACAAAGTAACGTTTCGACCGCGCGGCCACGTACTTTTTGTTTTGGACTGATTTCGTCTGTTTAACTAAACTTTAGTAGTATTTATTGCTTTCGTTAGCTTTGACAAATTAAGACCTTTCTTTTTGTAACAGTTTTACTGTGTGAAGTCCTAGTTTTAAAGAAATAATCAACAATATAGAACCAACAAGTGCACGATTGCGCGGCCATAACTTCCAAAGTGAATATTTCGTAAAATATTGATCTTGAGCTTATAATTCTTTTTTCGTCAATTTTTGACAAATTCGGTCTTTAATTGACAAAAAGAATTACATCTCTAACCCAAGTAGTTGCTGAGATCTCCATGGCCGCGCAATCCTCCACGTTACGTTCGCGCGGCCAACTTAAAACCCTAATAATTTTTTTATTTCTACTTTGACAAATTTTTGGTTTTTTCCCTTCGATTTTGACAAATTTCGAAAATTTTTTGGCCGAAGTTTTTTTTTGTTTGGGTAACTTGGCCGAGCAATCGTAACGCACACGCTAAAAGCTAGTAAGTTTTAGGTACAATTGGATGGCGAGGCCGAGTGGATGGCGTGTGTCGCCGGGGATTTACTGGTGGCTGGTTCACATATTCAGCACAATACCAAGCGACCGCGCATTGTGCCCCTTAATCACTGTCAACGACAATGCTCATGTACTTCACTATTACAATGCAAGTGGCCGCGGCCGCAGCGAGCCGCGCCGCCGCCGGCTGCCGTCACCCGGTGCCGCACACACGCACCATACACATCATACATGAACAAAACACACTGCACAGGCCCAGTGTGTTCCAGTTCCTGGAGAACGAATTGAGAGCCGCTAACCGAATCAGCTCAATAAATATTGACTTATACATAATTAAGTACTGCTTTGTTTCGACAGTTCTTAATTAGCTAGCAGCGTGCAGTAAATGAACATCACAATAACTCTTTAAAACCTTTGATTGGCACTGCGTACCTATGTATGCCACTCTGTGCCACATATAAGTAAGTACTTCTAACTGAGGACTGCCAAATGATCTCGTCACGGCTTAAACTTATTTATTCATCTTCATGGCAGTGATCATCTGACGCGTAGCTACTTCATTCGTTAACTAGCTTAATGAGGCTAACTACTTGCTCCGCGTTAGGTAGCAATTGGGATCTATGCTTCTTGTTACTCTCCTACCTACTAGGTAGCTATACCAGGGTTGCCAACTTCTTGTACAAGAAATAAGTACTTATAGTATAGTCAGAGTTAGAAAATAAACAGTATTTCTGATTAATAGTATATTGTTGTATGTATAAGGGGCTAAAATAACCCATTATATACGAGGTAGTTTTACTCCTGAGCTTTAGCGAGGGAGTAAGTAGAAAACGAGTTATAGGCTTTTTAGCGCCGTGTGTTACACTGTACTTCTCGCTGCGATTGCGAGAAAATAAAATAATCCAATCCAATAAAATATTCTTGTTTATTACGTTTTCTTACTAAAAATGTTTAGTGATATAACAAAATGCTAATAAAATGTCACTGAGATGTCGTTTTACTAAACTATCTAGTAAGTACTTACTTATTTACATTAACTTTGTGTGGCCGCCAAGGTAGTTTCACGATTTAGAACAGAACACGTGAATCAGGCAACAATTCTAACCCAAAACTCAAAGCATTTATGAATGAATGAATGAATGTTATTTATTTCTGAGTATATAGTACATTGAGATCTTACATTAAACACTGTTTCACACATACTACCATTGCTGGTGTAGAAATCTATACTAATATTATACAGGGCGTCCCACGGATATGCCACATGGAGGGAAAGTACCTTGAATATTGTAGATGGAATATTTTACTGAAAGAAGACATTATTTGAATTTAAAAAACAATTTAAACTGCATTCATAGATATTTAAATAATTACCTACATGGTTGAACCGGGAATCGAACCCGTTACATGAGAAAAATAATCACCCTGTAGCTTTATCATACCTATCGAAAGGCTTCATCATAAGGATTATTTTTTGCTAAATAACATAGTGTCACAAATAAAAGGAAGACCGTCATATTCGTGGGACGCCCTGTATAGCTGAAGAGTTTCTATACTAATCTATACTAATATTGTAATCTATACTAATATTATAAAGCTGAAGAGTTTGTTTGTTTGTTTGAACGCGCTAATCTCAGGAACTTAGGCGACGCCAGCGTCGAACGGTTCGCGTATTGTATTTTTATACTCGTGATAACTTCGAAATTAAATGTCCGATTCGAATGAATTAAAAAGTGTTTTTGGAACATATTTCATTTATGCTCCGCTCCTTTTGGTCGTAGCGTGATGTTGTATAGCCTACAGCCTTCCTCGATAAATGGACTATCCAACACAAAAATAATTTTTCAATTCCAACCAGTAGTTCCTGAGATTAGCGCGTTCGTTTGTTTGAACGCGCTAATCTCAGGAACAAACAAACAAACTCTTCTTCTTATATTCATATTAGTATAGATATAGAGTATTTCAGTTCTGTGCCTTCGGCTTGACCTTCGGAGATTACCTACCTTACCTATCTGTACTCACATGCGTCTACTTACGTCATCTCATCTCTGAGCGTGTTCCAGGTGCGGGGGTGCGGCGTGGCGACGCGCCCACCCCCGCGCGGGGGGCGGCGGCTGCCGCGCGTCGGGAGAGCGCGCGTTCTCGTTAGTACGCTTACTGTTACCTGGTGTACGCACATGTTTCTTTCACAATTAAAATATTAATAAAAGTTTAGTGTTTCAACGTTGCTGTAACGTTTTGTGAGTGATTTACCGTTGGATATCGGGGTAAGTCATTAAAATTGTTTTATTTTTGTCTCTGTGTTGTGTTGTTTAAAGGTGTGGGTTAAATAAAATTTGACTCCGACATTTTGCAAGCTTAGCATGCTATATGGCATTACCGGTGGCATGATTTTTATCGGACATTCCATCCACATAATATGTAAAAGTAGTTATCGTATTTGTCGGACATACCATCCACAATATACGTACGTACCTGCATGCCTGATCGCGACGCAGCAATTGCGTTTGTGCGACATGTCGGCCATTCAGCCACAGTCCGCCTGACCAAAGCCATAGCCCGAGTAGTGGGCTGCGCGGCTCGGGTTTTGGGCGGCGCGGCTCGGAATTCGGGCGGCGCGGCTCGGTAATCGGGCGGCGCGGCTCACAATTTGGGCGGCGCGGCTCAAAAAATTTTGGCGTCACGCACTAAAAGTTGAGCGGCGCGGCTTGGGTATTTTAGATTATGAATTTCTAATTTGCTTAATCCTCGGGTCAAATTAAATAATTTTTCTATAATAACCCCTGGACTAACTACCTGCTTGGGTAATTCTGGACCGCTTCGCTTTTGCTTCAGATGACGCAACAAGGAAGTCTTGTGACCCTTGGGGAACTACTAGATGAGCATGCGGAAACGGACCAGGATGAGGAGATTCTGGAGCGTGTGAAGATTCTGGCGCAGGAGCATCTTCCGGATGGCTGGACTCGCTGGCAAGTCACGACCGCGACAAAAGAACAAGTATTTGGTGAGAAGATTGAACCGAATATACTAAACAAATTAGTATACGCCTTGCCTACTGTGGGCCTAGCCCGCGCTTTTGTACCAGAGGCGGATCACCTTTCGGAGAAGGGATATCGAGAGATACGATGTAAACTGCTTGATTGGGCATTTACGCGGGGTCTTATTCTTGGGCCTCCAGCCATTGCAAACCGCATACGGGGCTCAGCAGCACGCACTGAGCTCTTTAAACAGTCAGTCGAGGCACTACGTCCTCTGTTGCACACTAGGGCCGAGGCTGATAAGATTCTTTCTGGTTCTCTCTCGGAAACGGAGGAGACTAGTCGGAAGAGGAGGAGTACAACTGCTTTGACTTCACGAAGCCAGGAACCTTTGGCACGAAGGCGCAAGCGCGACTCAGACTCTCCATCCGCATCGCAGGATGCTCGAATTGAGGCTTTGGAACAAAAAGTTGAAGGAATGTTTTCTGTTCTCTTGGAGAAACTCGAGCAGCGACAACAGTATGACTCCGAATCCGATAAGGAAAATCACTATTCTGACTGTGAAGAAGAGGCAGTTTCAGAGAACTCTGATTATTCTTCATGGAAAGCTCCTGCTTTGGATCCGGATTGGCAAGACGAAGGCGGCGAGAAGGAGCTCGAATTTCTGCCCGCAACTAAAGAAGCGGATCCCCTCATCCCCGAGCCGTCGGCTCAACTTAAGAGTGAGGGCATTGAGTGCCAAAGGTTAGGTACCGAAGGCTGGAGCCGGATTCGTTATAAGGAGGTAGAAAAACACTTGCACGCGGCATCTGTCTTTAGCGCACTTAAAGTGAACACTGATTTGGGGACTCTAGCCTCGCAACCGTCACCCTGGGTAACAAAACAGGAAGGTATATTAGGCACAATTACGCACGGATTGCTGCTTCAACGCAGGGCCCTTGCTGAAAGTTTGAACTCTATAATTAAGAAGTGTCCGAGTGCTAGCGCGGAATTGAGGCAGTTAGTGGCAGAAGACTCCAATTTCAAATTAGTATCAGACCAGCTCCTGCAGTTCATGTGCGCGCATCGGTCCGAAACAATTGATCTTCGTCGTAAGACTTTTAAGACAAAGAATGAGATTCTTAACAGTGCCCTGCACAACATTCCTCCTTCACCTACACATTTGTTTGACGAGAAACAGCTGAGTTCCTTGATCAAGGATAACGGTGGAGTGGCAGCTGTTTTTATTTCCCCAAGAACTACGGAAAAGGCCGTAAATTCCTTTCGTAAACCGACCCCATCTGTTAGATCTAAAGTCACGAAACGAACTTGGCACCCCCGAGCATCTAATCACTACTCCACCATCTACCACTCAACTCCTAACCACTCATCAGCCCGCAATCCGCCAGCTAAAAAGCCGTCTAACTACAATCAACGCAGGGGTAGGGGCGGAAGCGCCAAGAAGCCCCAAAAGTCCCGTGGTACATATTGAGGGTTTTCGAGGGGGACAGCTGTGCGAGTTCCGGTTACAATGGGAAAAAATCGGGGCTCCAAGCGGGATTCTAAAAATAATTTCAGGTTATACAATACCATTCGTATCCAAACCGCCTTCCATCCCCCTGCAACAAAATTTAGAAAGGTTCGTGACAAGACCCTCGAACACGATGTCCAAAGAGCTCAGAGAACTTCTAGCTCAAGGCGTAGTCGAGAGATGTCATTCCGAAACTGGGTTCCTGTCGCGAATGTTTCTAATTCCAAAGACAAACGGAAAGCTCCGGTAAATTTTCGATCTTCGTCGCCTGAATCGTTATCTAAGCCCCCGAAAATTTCGCCTGATAAACCAGGCTCAGGTCCCAGACTTCTTAGGGAAGTTAGACATAAGTCAAGCCTACTTTCATGTGCCAATAAAAATGAGCCACCGAAGATTTCTTGCGTTTGGCTATGCAAACGAACTCTTCCAAATGACGTCGCTTCCCTTCGGTCTATCCAGCGCGCCGTTAGCTTTCTCCCGCGTCAGCAAATGGGTAGCAGGGTTCCTAAGAACAAAGGGACTACGAGTTCTAGTATACTTGGACGATTTTCTGTTGGCACATCAGGACCCTTGTGTACTGGAAAGCCAGATGGGCTATGCACTGGGTCTTCTACAAAGTCTCGGTTGGTGTGTAAACTTGGAAAAGTCTGTTCTGAAGGCTACAAGAAATATAGAATTTCTAGGGATTGTGTGGGACACAAACATGAACGAGAAAAGACTTCCAGAAGAGAAAATAGTTCGATTGCTGACAGATTTAGAGAGGGTTTTGAAGAAAGGTCTGTGGACATGGCGGTTAGGGACTTCACTAATAGGTCGACTAGGGTTTGCAGCTCTGGTGACTCCTCTAGGTCGTCTATTCACCAGATATATTCAACGCGCCAGTATAAAACTACCTCAAAACCAGCCCAACCTGCTGCGCGTCTTACCACCGCAGGCTCTCAACGATTGTTGTTTTTGGACTCTCAACATAAGAGTACCAGGGAAAATCTTCATTCCAGAGCCTACGATTTTTATCACGACAGACGCGTCAGACGAAGGCTGGGGCGTTCAGATCGGCGATCGTCATCTGTTGGGGAAATGGACAAAAGAGCAAGCTGCTTGGCACATAAACAGAAAGGAGCTTTTTACTGTACACATAGCTCTAAAGAAGTGCCACAACGACGTAGCAAGACAGTCAGTTATGGTTCAATCCGACAACAGAACGGTGGTTTCGTACCTGAGAAATCAGGGAGGAACTCGGTCCGTGGCGTTGTTAGAGGAGACCAAAAGGATCTTGTTACTAGCGGAAAGCTTAGAAGTAACCATTCATTCCTTTTACCTACCAGGCCGTTACAATTCCATAGCCGACTGCTTGTCGAGGGGAAAGAGTCTCCCAGATTGGCATGTCGTAGACGAGGTCACGACAAAAGTGTTTTTAAAATGGGGTATCCCTCAGATAGATCTGTTCGCAACCAATCGATCGAAAGTAGTCTCGACGTACGTTTCGATAGAAGCATGGAACACGCAGGCGGCGTTCATCAACGCCTTCAGTCGGACCTGGCACTACAAACTGGCATGGATCTTCCCACCTCCACCTCTAATACCCAGAGTACTACGACACCTCAACCAGTCCTCAGAACCTATCTGCTGATGGTTCCGCGGTGGGAAACAGTTTTTTGGAGGGGCGATCTGAAACGGAGAGCTCTGGAAGCCCCCTTTCAAATACGCAACGTCAGCAGGAGTCTGGTCGACCTATCCACCAATTGCCCTCTGCCGAACGCAGGAGATCTCTTTTTCGAGGTTTGGAGGATACGGGGTGGGATGAGCTGCTAGCGGATATGGATCCCGGTGATATCGATCTTGTCCAGTCAGCATGGCGTGATTCCACGTGGCGCACTTATGAGTCCGCCTGGAAACAATGGGTCTCGTGGTGCAGACAAAATGGGAAAAGTCCTAGTAGTCCTCGACCCCAAGATGTCGCCACCTATTTAGGGTTCCTATCCCGTGTTAGAAAGCTCGCAGTTTCGACCATTTTGGTCCAAAAGTCAGTTATTTTGACTTTGGCAGATCCCACGCAGGAAAAAGGGTTGGCCGCTCACCCGTTAGTTTCAGCGATAGTCAAAGCTATAGGCATTAAAAAGTGTGCATCCTCATCATCTAAGTCACAGATTTGGGATGTTCAGGATCTAGTGAGATGGTTGAGATCTAATTGTCCAACTAAAGATAGCATATTTCAGGTTTCTAGGCATGTTGCCTTGTTGTTATTGTTGGCTTCAGGACGTCGTATCCATGACCTAACACTGTTATGCATTGACGATCAGCATTGCGATAGATCAAGCTCCTCGATAACGTTCTGGCCTAAATTTGGCTCTAAGACCGATAATATCAAGAATCGGCAGTCTGGATGGCAGCTATCTTGTTCAGGAGACCCTGATTTAAGTTTGGTCAAATGGGTGAATTATTTGATAGAGTTGTCAGCAAGTAGAAGAAGTGCACGATCTAATTTGCATAGTCTATTTATTACTACACGTGGCGAAGTGAAGGCCGCCTCAAGAGCAATAATTGCTGGTTGGATTAAGGCTCCTTTTCGTGATTTAGGCATAAACTATAGTCCCGGCTCGATCAAATCAGCTGTTGCGTCAAATGACTTTCAAAATAATGTACCTTTAGACTCTATTTTAAAAAGAGGGAACTGGAGAGGTTCTGACAATTTTTTTAAGCACTATTGTAAATCGCTAGAACGTCCCAGAAAAGAAAACTCAAATGTTCTTAATAGTTCATTCTCTGCAGTTTAACGAACTGTTATTGTGAAAATTTTGCGTGATTTAATTAAGATTTGAAAGGCTGAATAAGATCTCACTATTTCAATTGACACATTTAAGTAATTGTTATCTTTTATTTTATGTTATAAAACGTAGTGCAATACCTAATACCTATATTATTTCGTAAGGTCTGATTTTCTTGTTGTTGAACAGAGCTCCATTTTAATAGGCTACATTTGCTAACGGTACTTACTGTTTGAACTCTGTAAGGTAGTCATAAGATTTTTGAGTTAAAGACTTGCTAGATTAAGGATTCCAAAAGGAAATAAAAGGGTATTGATTTCTATAAATCTCGGCTTTCATTTCAAGGATGTTTCACACCCACTTCTGTCACAGTACGCTACAGTTATAGGGCGCCGGCAGAAAATAGACACGTCTCCGAAGGTCAAGCCGAAGGCACAGAACTGAAATAGGACCGTTTTCCACCCCGAAGGGAAGAAAACGATTATTTCAGGTCTTGCCGAGGCTTGACCGGAGCAAGCCCTTGCCGGCTCTTCGGAGTAAGATACTAACGAGAACGCGCGCTCTCCCGACGCGCGGCAGCCGCCGCCCCCCGCGCGGGGTTGGGCGCGTCGCCACGCCGCACCCCCGCACCTGGAACACGCTCAGAGATGAGATGACGTAAGTAGACGCATGTGAGTACAGATAGGTAAGGTAGGTAATCTCCGAAGGTCAAGCCTCGGCAAGACCTGAAATAATCGTTTTCTTTCCTTCGGGGTGGAAAACGGTCCTATTATTATTATACCAGCTTTTTCCCGCGACTTCGTCTGCGTAGAAGTCGAAAATGGTTCTAAAAGGATTTTTAATTGGTTTTTTACGTTATTATTTGTTATAACATATAAAAATGATTATATTAAAATGTTTGAATACCTCAGACCAACAAAAAAGGATTGAATACTTATAAAATTTGCCATTTCTATACACTCAAATACAAATGGGTATATTTGACCGGCTGCAACTAACTCGCAGAAACCGCCATATGTAGAGTGTTGTAACATATCTAATGAATACTCTACTTTTGTCCCATGATTGTTGCCATGACGGTCATGAGACATAACAGCAAATTCATCCCAATTTTTCGTCACATGACACACAATTTCTTTACAAATATCCATTGAGCGTTCTTGTGTACCGTACAAAAAATACGAAAGCGTACGAAAAGGGCATGCGCCATCCCCCACTATTGGAACCAGGGCTTGAAATACCGTTAAAAATATGGTATCGTTACAGCGTTTTAATACAGATATCGTTATCTAATAAATAACGTTATAATTTTTAACGGTATATCTGGCACATTTTATCGTTAAAATATGTAACGATAAAATCTACGCTACCGAAAATTTTACCGTTATGTTTTAGTTTTGTTACCGTAGCTCTCGTCCAATCGCAATCAACGGGGCGTATGTAACCCGAAAAATTCTCCCATCTATGAGATTTGGTATGTGATGAAGTTAGGTAATACAAAGTATAGACGTACAATAATCCAACAAATTTTGTTAAGTAAGAGAAGTTATTTTTTTAACCTAAATATGAAAATCGCTTATAGAGCTATGTAGTGAATACATCAGACTAAAATACTACTTTCTGTATACGTACGCATGTACTAGTTGGAATAAGTATTTAAAAAAATCCAATATTTTTTCGATTTCAGAGATAAGTACTCCAAATTTAATTTTTAACATTTTGCACTATAATTTCTACTGATAAATTGCTCGGCGAATTGTTATTTTATAATATGGTTTTATGTCCTTAAATACATAGCATTGTTTAGTTATTTAAAATATTTTCCTTTTTAATTTTTTTTTTTAGATTTTTGCTTAACTACGTAATGTGGAAAATCACTCCGTCAATTTTTAGACCTTTATTAGGCTTATGGTTATAAATTAAAAAAGATTTATCAATTTTCGAACTTTTATACATACATTTTTAGGGTATGTTCGCTGATTTATGCTAGAGCGAAAGGTTTGACCTTCACTTGACCGCTCGGAGCTGCGATGCCAAACACTTTTAGTGAAGGCGAGTTTGGTGGCCACCGTTATTACAATTTTATTTTTTTATCTTAAGGTTACACTAGTCGGTCATTCTTCCATACAAACGTAGTATGTTGATTACTCGTCTGTTTGACGGTGTACGTTCCAAAATAAAAATTATATAGGGGGGCACGGCAGTGCCTCCGCCAAGCCGAGCAAAACAAACACAAAGGCACAGCCGTACCATCTTCTCTAGAAGCCATTCAGAACATTTCCGATCTCCTGTAACTTGGTTGTGGATAAAGCTAAGAGCCAGTTCAGTTACCAAGAGGGCTTAGTTTAACTAGGTATATTGCCAAATTACATTCAATTTGAACCTGTAGTTAAAGAACTATTTCAGGTCAAAGTTCCTTAATTTTGTCACTGACATTCTCTCACCGATTAGATATCAAAAGTTCACCGTTATAAATGTGTGTAAAGTCCACGCCACCACTGAAATCCTATTGACCCGGCGTTAGTGTTTATGTTATTGCATTTAAAATAAGAGGATACTACAAAAACATCAAGAGTCGATTAAAATAATTCATGCATGGTGAGGTAGGGCAAACATAGTATGTCACAAATAAGCTTTGTGTTGTCGAAACGTAAAACGATCCCCGAGAGTCAGAAGTTCTCGGGGTTCTAGAATCACATTCACATATATGTAACGGTATCTTTAACGTAATTCATCAACTTCTAATTGTCGTTTTGAAATGAAACCTTGGACCCAACCATTTTAGCCTTCCACCCGCAAATCCAAATAAGCGTATATTTCTTCCACCAAGCACACAACACAAGACCACCTTTGCAAAACACCAATATTATACATTAAGTTCTCATATATACAGCAAAATTAACAAACATATAAAAATTGTAAATCTAAACACTTTTGAATTAAAATCTAAATTAACAGACTGGCTCCTACTGAGGGACTATTCATACACGGAGTCCCTACTAGCATATATTACCTGATACCAACATGCACAACCACCCACACACATCCAATGTGTTATACACATCACATAAGTGTCCATACACAAACAGGCACACACTCATACATAAAACACACAAACACGCACACTTCCACACACACACAGTACACTTACCTTCTCATACCCCCGTATCCACAATTCATTTTTAAATTTAATTTAAATTATGTTCTTTTTCTTTTTATCTTTTAGTTTATACACGTTTGTAAGCCAAATGGCGAGCCCGCTTAGTCCATCTGTCAGACTCAGTTTTGTTGTCCTTTAACTATTGTTACCTTAGCCGAACACTACCTCTTAAGATACAGGAAATTCCTAGTTTAAGAGGTAGAGGAACCTTTCTTGGACGGATTGCATCATGAACTCTGAATGTACCTAATAATATAAACCTACAACTTAAAATCTCTGTACCAATCTGTATTTTTGGCTAAATAAACGTTATTATTATTATTTTTTGTGGTGTTTTTTCTTCTCAGCTCTTTGGCTGGTTTTTTTTACAACATTTACGGACCGAAGCCAAGTAAATGCAGCGTGTGGTGTGTTATGTTGAGGGTGTGTTATGATGAGGACCTATTTCGTTTTCATCTAATTGCATGAACTTTCTAACGATTCGACATGTATTTAAAATAGCAGCTTTTTGTAGGGTGATATAGAGGGTTTCTTTTAGGTTTAGTAATTTAAGGCTATAAAGAAGGTGATTCGGGATGACTCCTGTTGTGGAGAGAACTATAGGGACCACGTAAACTTTTTGTTGGCGCCATATTCTAGTTACTTCATCTTTGAGTTCTGCGTATTTACTAATTTTTTCAGTTATTGTCTTCTGAATGTTATGTGTGTTGGGAACGGCAATATCTATTAGGTAAGTAACTTTATTTATTTTATCCTGTAGGGTTATATCCGGTCTATTGTAGTGAGTTGTCCTGTCGGTGAGAATGGCGCGGTCGTAGTAAAGTTTATGTGTGTCATTTTCTAGGATAGTTTGTGGTGTGTAATTGTAATAAGGAGTGTTTGTGTCTTGTATGAGTGTGTATTTGATTGCTAATTTTTGATGAATGACATTTGCCACCTGATTGTGTCTGTGTGTGTAGTCTGTCTGCGTGAGAGTTGTGCAAGCTCCTGTTATGTGCTGAATTGTTTCTGGTTGGGTGTGACACTTGCGACATTTATCATTTGTTACTGAAGGATCTTTGATAATGAATTTTCTATAGTTTTTAGTGTTAATAATCTGGTCCTGTATCGCGATTATAAAACCTTCAGTTTCTGGGAATAAATTGCCTATTTTAAGAAACTTATTTGAAGCTACTTTGTTCACATGGGATTGTTCTAAGTCATGGGGATAACGGCCATGAAGTACCTTTTTCTTCCAGTCTTCAATTTTTTGTGTCTGCGGGTCATCGCTAGTAGTTTGTGAAGAATCTGGCTGCTCATTTAAGTTAAGTGGTGTGTAGTTGAAATCATTTTAAGTTATGGCTTTATGAATGTTACTATTGCGAGATTTTGAGTGAAAGAATGTTCTTAGTCGACAGACTTGTTTCCGCCAAAGGTACTGGATGTCTATTAGGCCTCTCCCTCCGTTTTGTCTTTTGATAGTAAGTCTTTCTATTGCAGATTTAGGGTGTAAGTTGTTATGTTTTGTAAGAGTGGTGCGTGTGGTTCGTTCTAATTGTTCTGTGTCTGTTTTTGTCCATTTAATAACTCCGAATGAGTATGTTAATATGGGAATGGCAAATGTATTTAAGGCCTTGATGAGATTTTTACCTGAAAGTTGTGTTTTACATATGGCGTTCAGTCTCCTTTTATACTCTGTAGTAAGTGTTTCTTTTATCCTAACAAACCTAGTCCCTTTAGTTGTGTGTACCCTAAATATTTATATAAGTCGGTCGGTTCCATTGCTGTTATGGTGTCTGTGTTATTTACTACATAGTTACCTGGTCGTATCTTGCCACGTATGATATGAAGTGTTTTACATTTATCCAAACCAAATTGCATATTTATATCTAAACTAAATTCTGCTGTAACTTCTACTAATTTCTTCATATCTTTTTCGGTTTGTGCATATAGTTTAATATCGTCCATGTAGATGAGATGTGAGACTGTTGTTTGTTCTGTAGTGTGTTTGAAACAGTATCCGGCCCGACAGCGCTGCAGCAGATGAGATAGAGGGTTTAGTGCGAGACAGAACCACAGGGGACTCAGTGAATCTCCTTGGTATATACCCTTCTTGATAGAAATTTGTCGCGTTGTAACATTATTATGATTGCAATTTAAATGAAGTGTAGTTTTCCATAGTGGCATTATGTTTCGTAGGAAATCTATTATTTTTGGGTTTATCCTATAAATTTCTAGTATTTGTATCAACCAGGAATGTGGAACACTGTCGAAAGCTTTTTTGTAATCGATATATGTACAATGAAGATTTCTATTTTTTGTGGTGGCATGTTTGTGGATAGTTGAGTCAATAATTAACTGCTCTTTGCATCCCATATGGCCTCTCCTACATCCCTTCTGCTCCTCTGCCATTATGTTGTGATGTTCAATGTGTGAGTTAATTTTCGTTGTTATTGCTGATGTTAATATTTTATATATCGTGGGTAGGCATGTGATTGGTCTATATTGGGAAGGAAGTGGTGAATTTTTAGCTTTAGGCAGCATGTATGTTATACCTGTTGCAATAAAATCCGGTATATTTTGTTGTCCTAATATAATTTCTGTTAAGTTTTTTGCTATGGGTTTGTATAATGAAGTTAACTTTTTGTACCAAAAATTATGTATTTTATCTATACCAGGAGATTTCCAGTTATGTAATCTGCCTGTTAACTGTGTGATATCGGCCTCTGTAATCTCTACAAATTCCATTTCATCTATTGCCCTCCATTTTGTTTCTTCTTCTGATATCCACGTCGCTTTGTCGTTATGTTGTTCTTGTTCTTCCCAAATGCTAGACCAATATGTTTCTAGTTGCTGTTTTGTAGGTTGGTCAGGTGCGTCTGTGTTATTCTCATTATATGTGTCGGTGTGGGTGTGTGTGTTGTCTGGTTTGTGGAGATTTCTATAAAATATTTTTTCATTAGTGGCAAATAGGGCATTATCATTTTTGCGCTGTTGTGCTTTTTTATATCTTCTGAGCCTATGAACTTTAAGTGCTAGTTTTTGTTTTAGGGTGTCTAAGAATTCTTCAGGTTTTCTGTTGTTATTTTCGTGTCTTGTGTGCGTGGAACTACTCCTAAATATAGCTTCAACTCTCTTTACTACTTTACTAGACCTGACGTTGTTAATGTATTGTGTTAGCCTACCACAATCTGCTCTTAATTTTTCTATGTCTTTTTCTAACCTTTGTTGCCATGCTGGTTTGATATTTTGTTTTGGTCTTATGTTTCCTGTGTGTTGTGTGATTTTAAAGTTAAGTTCTTCAGATACGACTACCGCTGTGCAATATATAAGTGTGTGTATATCTGTAAGTTGTGTGTCATCGGAAATAAATTGATTAAGTATGCTCTCATTAAATAAGTTAACTAAACGGAAAAGATTAGGGCTATATCGAAGTTTAGGTAGTTTGGGTCGAACTGTTGGGTCCATCCCAGAATATTGTGCTAGGGTTGTTCTGAATTTGTCATGTATTTCTTGGATATACATATCTGTTGTCAGATTTTGATCTGCAACGGTTAAAGTTTCAATATCATTTTCTAGAGTTAGGGTTATAGATTCGGTTTGTGTAGATGTGTGTGCTGTTTGCGTGTAAGCTTGCGTTTGATTATATGTTTGATATTGAGTATAAGGTTCTACTTGCGAGTGCGGTTGTTCAGCAGTTGTGGTTATGTTTTGTGATAGTGGGGTAGCGTTAGCGCCTGTGTTGCCTTCTGTTTCTTGTAGTTGTATACGTGTTTCTTCTTTTAATTGTTCTATTATTTCTTGAGATAAAAGTTTATTTCTAACTATAGCTCTTCGCTGATCTGAGATTCTTTGTTCTGAGACGGTTATCTCAGGATATTGTCGAGTAAAAAGTTCATGCAATTGTTGTCTGTAGGTGGTCATGTCGGTCTCTAATTTAGTGATATAAAAGTAAGTTCGCATGATAAATAGGTTAACTTCTTTGCTCCATCTCATGCGAACTCTTGCTTTTCCAGCCTTGGTGGACGCGGGTAAGAAGGAACTAACCTCCCGCGCAACATTCAAGGTTGGAGTGGGTGGAATTGAATTTAAACTAGTAATGGGAGGTGATGATGGTATGGGTGACGATGGTATGGATGGTGATGATGGTTTAGAAGGTGTGTAAGATACTGTGCTTGGACTATACGGTTCTACAGGGGTGTTTGTCCTGTCCGTCAGTCTGTAACTATCATCAATGATCTCGGCTGTAGCATCTTTGTCGGTGAGAGCCCGCCTGTTCAACTCCTCACCGCTGACGGTTCGCATGCTGTGACACCCAGCGTCAGCTCCAGGTGCGCCCCGGCGATCGCCCCCGGGCAGCGGCCCTATACGTTTACTTTTCGATCGTGTCTCCATTTTGAATGGGTTTTCAGAGCCACGTTAGCCACGCCAGTAATTTCTCATTCGTGTGTCCGCCCCCCACGTGATTAGATGGTCAATCAGGACGTGTGGTTGTTTTGGGGGGCTTATTATTATTATTATTATGTTTTTATGTCTTTACATATCTCGGGACCATGGGGTCCCGGTCTTTTGGAAGGCGTACGAGGGGCCGAAGCCAACTCGCAGAGGCCCCTTAGACAGTTTCAAAAGGAATGAGGCACCAACCGACGATTATCCCTGTATGCACTATGCTACTGCACCCAAGGACAACCCCCGGTTGGTGTAGGACTATTGCAGAACATGGAAACAAAACATTAATGGGTTATGGGTTTGGGTGGCTAGAGTGGATTGTTTATCTAGAACTATGGAAAAGCTATGTCCCCTGCCTGATCAATGTTATGGTATACATGGATAATAAAATGGCAGGGGGTGACTTGCACACTCAATAATGGGCCCCCAAAAACAGTTGCTAGCACATAGTGGCGTAGTGACAAGGGGGCAACACTTCCTGAGGTGCTTGAGGAGTGGAGAGGTATTCCACGGCTTTCAGAACAATCCCAGAGCCCGGAAGATGGTCAAGATCCCTACGAGCACTTACTGGAATACTTCCTTCCTCCGAGCACGTTTGCTCTTGCGAGTCTCCACTCAAGCCAGCCAATAAAGGCAAGAATGAGGTGGGAGCTCCGTTCCTCGTCAGTTTTCACTGTAGCCGGCCAATAAAGGCAAGCCAGAGGTGAGGAACAAGACATCTCCCGGGAGATAGGGTCCGTGGGGTCGCTACTGCCCAACAGCTCGCCACTTGCTGCCCTGCGGGTTTGTGTATCTCTCTTGGTCTGGCTCCTCACTCTAGACCCGTCCCGGCAAAGTAAACTCTACCGGCACAGACCTAGAGTTCAGAGCGCGCAAGCCCCACCACGACGTCAACGTAGAGATACGGCGGTGGAGTTATTATTATTATTATTATTATTTTGATGTAGTTCGGATAACAATACTATAATTTGGAATCTGGAAGCTGATCTAAATGATGCAACCAGGAGGTGGATAGTGCAACTCTTCAGTGGCTACTAGTAAACCCCTCGAGTTTGGGCTCATATGATTCGTTTTCACAAGTCCAATAGATTGAGCTTGGTAACGAGTATCTGGTGATGGAGCCAAGAGATAGATACTGGAATTCTTCAGTGGCTACTAGTAAACTTCCCTAGTTTGGCCTCATGTGATTCGTTTTAATGAGTCCAATATATTTGACTTGATGTCGAGGGTCTGATGATGGTGCCAGAAGGTGGACAGTGTAATTTTTAAGTGGCTACTAGTACTAATAAAACGATTGAGTTTGGGCTCATATTATTATGATGCTTTTTGACGATCTCCAAGAGAGAGAAGATCTCGGGGTTCTAGATTCACATAGTGTATTTTTGTTACGAAACCAAACTATTTATTACCATATTTCATCGGTGATATTATGAAAAATGCCTCGTAGGGCTAGTGGTCGCAAACGCTACTGCTGAGCATGAGGTCTCCTGGGCTCGATTCACAAGTGGGGCAAAGTGTTATATAGTCTTTCCATCTGGGATTGCTTGGTAGCAGCCTGGAGTCTGGATTTGTACCCGGTTGATGGCAATTGGCTCGCCCCCTATTACATGGAATTTAAACTTAACGCCGCGAAGTGCCATATCAATAAATAAATACGTACATAAAAATAAAAGTGATAAAACTAAAACCCAACTGCGGCAAAAAAGTCAACTAACAAGACATCATAGACAGAAAAATTAAAAATCCGGAGTCATACGTGTTAATAAATCATAAGGCATAAATCAAATGGATAACCGCAAAATCTGTCAAATATGCAATGTCAAAGAAGTCCGCGCATTGAGATGAATAAAACGCGTGCGGTTATATTCACAGTTGGCGTCCCACTGCAAATTAGCGGTGAGTCCACCGCACGAATTTTGTGTCGCAAAGAGATATATACAACGTGTAACATTAGATGCGCAAAAACTCAACCCCCTACTGATTTTTAATTCAATTGACCTATTAAGAAACAAAACCATAAAAAAAATTGTAAAGGTTTTATGTGCTGTTTTAGTTTTACTGGCAATTCTGATTGTTTCTATCTCTCGTCTGCGACGACGCTCTATCGACGGAGGGGTCGTCACCGGGCCGCTGCGCCGCGCTGGCTTGACCTATTAATAAATAGACACGGCAACGTTTTTAATGAAGGTTTTTTTTTTTTATGTCACCAATATTATAAAGTGGTTCAATTGATTCTGCTCGTTATTCTGATCAAACTATTTTCAGGTTTTGCGCATTTAACGTTACACGTTGTATAAGGTGTATCTTTTCATACACGAAATCTCTTAAGGGGTCATTGTACTCATCATTAGACTCGCGACAGTCTAAGAAGTCCGTTTTGACGTTTCTTTCTGTGAGGAAATATTCACATAAGTTAAAGTGTAGATGTGAAAAGCAAGGTGAAGATGAGTTAAAATTCTTCCATACAAGGCTAGATAATGACAAGAAAAATTGACATAACTTTTAGTTTTGAACTTACAGTGTCAAACAGAAGAGTAATCACCATACTACGTTTGTATGGAAGAATGACCGACTAGTGTAAACTTAACACTTTCGCGGGCAGTAAACGCATATAGACGTAATAACAATAAAACTACAATTGTCTCAGTCACTGTCCGCGAAAGTATTAAGATAAAAAAATATTTGTAATAACGGTGGCCACCAAACTCGCCTACACTATAAGTGTGTGGCAGCGCAGCTTCGAGTGGTCCCTTACGCTCTAGCATAAATCAGCGAACATAATATATATGAAAGTTCGAAAGTTTGTTGGATTATTGATAAATCTTTTATAATATAAAATCATAAGACTAATAAAGGTATAATAATTGACGGAGTAATTTTTCAAATTACGTAGCTAGCAAAAAAAAAAAATTAAAATATTTTGGATAACCAAACAATGCTGTGTATTTAAGGAAATAAAAACATAAAATAACAATTAGCAGAGCAATTTGTCAGTAGAAATTATAGTACAAAATGTTAAAAGTTAAATTTGGGGTATCTCTGAAATCGGTAAAATATTGGATTCCTTTACATACTTATTCTAAATAGTACATATTTACGTACACAGAAAGTATTTCAGTCTGAGGAAATATTCACAGCGATTTATATAAGCGATTTATTTAAGCGATTTATATATTTGAATTATTCGGAAGTCTCCAAACAATCATTTCCTCTTTGAGTGGACTATGCATCGACGCTCAGACTGTGCTGTACGACTATTTACGTGTTTAATATTCTCTTTGCTATTCTGTGTTTTTGTTCATTTATTTCAAAATATCTATAGACGACATTTCTTTTCGTAATCGTGACTAAAACAAGAACTAATAATTCGCGAATACCTAATAATTCGCGAGCGTGTTCTGTAAGCGCGAGCGACTGCCGTGAGATTATAGAAGACGACAAACGAAATGGCAACAGCGCCGACAGCGTATAAGAGGGGCGAGCGCCGGCCTCCTTTGAGAAAACGGGCAGGCAACGTCGCATAAAATAACAAAAATAATACCGGTAAGTTGTTACCGCTATTTTTACAAGATTTATAACGTTATTATTTTGTTATGCTACTAAGTAACGCTACCAAATCGTACCGATATCGAAGTATCTCTACGGAAATACCGTTACTTAACGTTACTTTTAATGTGAATTGGTAACGTTTTCAAGCCCTGATTGGAACAGTATTAAGGTTTATTATTTTTGCTTTGACGTTACTAAACTCTGCTCCCATTTTTAAAATAGACACAGACAAAATGTAAGAAAATTTTTAATTTCCAATTCTAATCCGATTATATTCTTTTATATTTGACATTCCAATTTTAAAGAGTATTGCATTGCATCAAGCTTCTAGGTGAGTTCAACCTTTTTTGAATAAAATCTGATTGAGTTTTCATTTTTAAACATGTGTCAAAATGTGTCAAAATAAAATGTAGTTTATATCAAAAGCACTAAGGAGTATTGATATCAACTTCGATGCAAATCTCTCCCAAAATAAATTTCTACCCCTTTTTAACACCGTTAGGCGATGAGTTTCAATAAAATTCGAAACATTTTCTCCATCAATTCTGTTAAAGAATGTTTATGCAAAATTTGAAGTAGATTGGACCAAGGAATCACGTTGTCCCATACAAACTTTGCACCCGTTTTTAACCCTCTTAGGGGTAGAATTTCGGAAAATCCTTTCTTATCGGATGCCTACGTCATACAAAGAACACACTCTCCAAGTTTCAGGTCTCTACGATCAGCGGTTTAGGCTGTGCGTTGATCCGTCAGTCATTCAGGACAAAGCATTTTATATATATTTTTATGTATATAGATAAAGCATTTTTGAAAAACCCTGATACACACTGTTCTTTATTTTTGGTTCTAAGTATAAATACTGAGTTTCGCGTTAATCGGACCGCGCGTTAAAATTCTTCTATACAAACTTTGACACCCCCCAATCCCCGTTTAGGGGGTAGTTTAGAAAAACTAAAAATGTCAAACTTTATAATTTATTTAGATACGTATTCGTGCCAAGTTTCAAGTCTATTAACTCAAGGAATAAGATTTTTCATACAAACGAAATCCCCCCTTTTTACCCCCTTAAAGGTCGAATTTCGGAAAATCCTTTCTTATCGGATGCCTACGTTATACAAAAAACACACCCTCCAAGTTTCAGGTCTCTACGATCCGCGGTTTAGGCTGTGCGTTGATCCGAGAGCCCATAGCCTTCCTCGATAAATGGACTATCCAACACAAAAACAAATATGGATTTACAGAATTATAAACATTAAAATCAGCAATACAACTCTCTAAGCTCATGTAAGTGCATTCAATGACTATTTCATGAAATCATGACATTTGGCACTTTCTTTATAATTCTGTAAATCCATATTTCTTACGAGCGCTAATAATATTTAGATCAACATACAACCTGATACTGACCTTCAAATTGCAAAAAACGTAAGAAAAATTGAATTTCGCGGGCCACCCTAGCGCATCAACCTTAAACAGTTCCCTTAAAGTATCGTGCGGTCGCGCCTGCAGAGATTTTATATGGCTCTGATAGCTCTATTCTGCAGAATAAAAATAGACTCGATGTCTGCCATAGTAAAAACTCCCCATAGTAAAATACCGTAAGACATGATGAGTAACTAAAATAGACTAGCCTTGCGTTATCTACATCAGTAAATTGACGGATTTTTCTGACAGCATATGCTACTGAACTTAGCCGTCCAGCAAGAGATGTTAAATGAGCACCCCATTGTAGCCTTGAGTCGAGCGTGATCCCCAGGAAAACAGTTTTATCGACGAATTCTATCTAGTTTCTCTTGATTCAATATAATCTCACAATCACTACTTTTGACATTTGAATATTCATATTCATATTCATTTATTGCATTTCATGTTGTTTACAGGTTGTTACATTATGATAGTTCCAAACAATGAACCCTGCTAGGGCACAGCAATGTATAGGCGACAGGTTTTAATTAATTTAACATGCTATCATTATTCATTATTAATACAATTTGTTGATATAGATTAATTTAAAAATTATTAATTATTATTATACATTATGTCATTCTTACAAACTAAATAAATAAATTATTATTTTCTGACTGATGTCTTATAGAGTACCTAGTTATGTATGTGTAATGTGTTCGAGTCGATAGTAATTTATTTATTTCTCAGTTAAAAAATATTTTAGGCTATAATATGATTTTAAGTTTAAGTAGTTTTGTAGGTCATTTTTGAATTTGTTGTCGTACTCTGTATCCTTAACTGAATTCGGGAGTTTATTATAGATTTTAACGCACATGGCCAGAGGCCCAGAACGAAACATAGCTAGTCTTGAAGTTGGTACCGCTAATTCGTTTAGATATCGGTTTCTAAGACTGCGTTGCGAAATACTAAATTAATAGCAGTGAACCCATTTTGGACCTGCAGTAGGGTGTTATTTACTTCGTCATTTGGATCGTGGGCAAAAGACACCCAGCTCCGCCACGGTTCAAACCACTGTAGTTTTGAAGACATTACTTCTCCCTTTACTCAGGCCAAGGCTCATCAAAATCTGTCCCCGGGTTACTCAGTTCTGATAATGTTAGGTTTAGGTTAGGTTATGTTAGGTTTGGATAGGTTATGTTAGGTTGGGGGATCCCCCACAGTGCATACTTCCTCGTAGTTTCCCCCGGGCAACGCCGTGTCTGACCACCGTAACGGAGTGGCAGACCGGCGGCTAAAGTGCGCTGTGATTCGCAGACATTTGATGCGGTCGTCCGCGAATATGATGAACAAGCCAAGTCGTGACCCTTCGGGGCGTTTTATCTCGAATCGCTCCTCCCAGGGCGATTTAAACGGCCCTTCTCAGGGCCAATCTAACGGCCCTTCTCAGGGCCAATCCAACGGACCTTCTCAGGGCCAATCCAACGGCCCTTCTCAGGGCCACGCCGACGGCGCTTTGGCGTCGGAAGCTGACCGCGTATCATCTGCGGCCAGCTTATTTAGAAGGCCATATGAGTTGTCGGAGTCCGACGACTCCGATATGGACACGTCGGCGGCTGAAAATAACCTCTTCAAGCGGAAGAGGTCCAAGGTCTCCTCGGAGTCGACCGGAGGAAAGGCGAAGAAGAGGTCGAAGCCTAAAAAGGCTTCGACTTCTGCTGCGCCTTCTTCCCACATTGTGGGCTTGGTGGACGCCGAGCGCCAGTTAAATCTGGCAAAAAGGGCGCAACTCCAGTTGGACCTGGAGGAGAGGGTCGCCGCCAAGGAGCAGCAGGCGCAAGTTGCCAGGTCGAGGGCTGGCTATGGTGCATCCAGTGTACTGTATGCCGACCACTCCCTGGCAGAATTGGAGCGCATGGCGCAGGAGGATCGGCAGGAGGTTCTGGAGGTCGCCTCTAAGTCGTCCAATTTGAAGGGGACCTTCCAGAAGGCCCTCAAATGCCGGGCCGCCAGCATGTACGGCATTATAACGGAGCTGGTGAAGCGGACGGCCACGGACGAGACGCGGCAGCTGCAGGCGAAGGTGGATCGCCTGCAGGCGGAGGTCAGCCAGCTACACCAGAAGCTGGCTGATGCTACGGCCAGGCCTGCCCAATCTGCTCCAGTCTGTCCGGTGGTAGGAGGCTCCTCCTCCTCCCCTGCCAGTCTTGAGGCAACAATCCGCGGGGTGATCTTGGAGGAGAGGGCCTTCATCCGAGCCTGCTTCGCAGGCATCGAGGACCGGCTCTTGCCGGAAAGGCGGCTCCGCCCACCGCTAGCGGCGGACAAGAGTCCACCGCCGAGGGAGCCGGAACCTGCGCCTCTAGCAGGCCCGGTATCGCAGCCCTCCAAGGGCAAAGGCAAGGGCAAGAGGACCAAGGCGGCTCCTCATACGCCCACCACAAGCGCGGAGGTAGCGTCTGGGTCGTCTGCCACTCCAGCAGCCCCCCAGAACTCGCAGGAGGAAGACGCCCTTCTTCCTTCCACCACCCCATCCAACCAGTCGTGGACGGAAGTGGTTAGGAGGGGAAAAGGGAAAAAGGGCAAAAAGTCGGCCCCCAAGCCTGCTGCGACTGGTCCTGCAGTCGGCAAGAAGGCGGGGAGGAAGCTGGTTCCTCCCAAAACTGCGGCCGTCGTGGTGACCATCACCCCGGAGGCCGTGGAGCGGGGCGAGACGTACGAGTCCGTCCTAAGACGGGCTCGTACCAATGCTGATCCCTCCCAGCTGGGGATCAGCAACATCACGTGCCGCCGAACCCTAACCGGGGCTCGAATTTTCGAGTTCTCGGGGGAGCAACGAGGCACAAATGCGGACCTCTTCGCAACAAAGTTGCAAGAGGTCATCGCGGATGTGGCAAGGGTCGCCAGGCCTGTTAAGACCGCAGCCTTGGAGGTGGCCGATCTGGACGATTCAGTCACCAAAGAGGAGGTGGTGGCGGCCGTCGCGGCGGCTGGAGGCTGCGACACTGGCGCGTTGAAGGGTGGAGCCATCAGGCCCGGCCGCCGCGGTATGGGTATCATCCGTGTCGAGTGCCCAGTCACCGCGGCTGGGGCCGTCCTTGCCGCGACCAAGGGACGGATGCAAGTGGGGTTCGGCTGGGCAGTGGTCCGGCCACTTGAGGACCAGCCTGTCCGGTGCTTCAAGTGCTTCGCTGTCGGCCACACTCGGGCCACGTGTCCCTCCAAGTCCGACTGGGGAGATACGTGCTACCAATGCGGGCGGGAGGGACACGGGTGGGCCGCTTGCACCGCTACCGCGCCACACTGCGCGGCGTGTGCCGCCGGTGGCCGCCCCGCGGACCACAGGATGACGGGCAGGAGCTGCAAGCCCCCCGTGAGGAAGGGCGTGGTGCCGGCGCAGGTTCGCCCTGTTGCTGAAGCCGTCGTCGCCGTCGCCGCTGTAGCTCCAGCGGCGGTAGCTGAGGAGGGGGGTGCGATGTCGGAATAATAATTTCCGACTACCGCATCCTCCAGGCGAACACCAACCACTGCAGAGCGGCCCAGGACCTGGTAGTGCAGGTCATGGCCGAGTGGTTGGTGAACGTAGCGGTGGTCGCCGAGCCCTACTCAATCCCCGGCAGCTGGCTGGGTGACGAGGACGACTTGGTGGCTCTAGCGGCGCGGTCTTCCACAGACTCCCCTCCCCTCTCGCTATTAGAGAGGGGACCGGGATACGTGGCCGCCGCGTGGGGAGACTTAGCCCTTGTGGGCGTCTATTTCTCCCCAAACCGCCCTCTTCAGGATTTCGAGAACTATCTCGGAGTCCTGGCCGCCGTGGTCGGCAGGGCGGCGCCGCGTCAGGTCTCCGTACTGGGAGACCTGAATGCCAAGTCGGTGACCTGGGGCAACCCAGCCACTGACGCACGCGGGCGGGCAGTAGAGATGTGGGCAGCCTCGTCTGGACTCTCCCTCTTGAACAGGGGAAGCGTCCAGACATGCGTGCGGCGGCAGGGTGGCTCAATAGTGGACGTCACTTTCGCCACCCCTGCGTTAGCCGCGCGCGTGTTGAACTGGCGGGTGGACCTGGTGGAGACTATGTCGGACCACCGTTACGTGCGGTTCGACATCTCCACCAGTGGCCCCGGAGAGACGCGGCCCCTCTCGGTGCGCTCACCGTTCCCACGGTGGGCTCTCACCCGCCTGGACAGGGAGGCGGCGCGGGAGGCGGCGTTCGTCCAGGACTGGCTTTCACCGCCTTCCGCCGGCCTGGATGTGGACACCGTGGCGGGGCATCTGAGGGAGTCTCTGACCGAGGTATGCAACTCCAGCATGCCTCGGTCTCGCCGACCACTGCCCAGACGCGCTGTGTACTGGTGGTCGGCGGAGCTGGCGGGGCTCCGAGCAGCTTGCGTGGAGGCAAGGAGGGCCTACACGCGGAGTCGGCGGCGGCGTCGAAGAGACCAGGCCGTCGGGGACCACCTCTATGAGGTATACGTGGAGACAAAAATGGTCCTCGATCGAGCCATCGCCGCCGCGAGAGACTCGGGGAGAGCTGAGATGCTGGAGGGTCTCGACAACGACCCCTACGGGAGACCATATAAGGCGGCGCGCAACAAACTGCGCCCGTTTGGTCCCCCGGTGGCCGAGACCCTGGAGCCGTTATTTCTTGATGGGGTGGTTCAGTCCCTGTTCCCGTGCAGGGACAACTTCACCCCACCAGTGATGGATCCACCGCAGACAGCTCCGCCAGCTGAGGAAGAAGAGGAGGCCCCGCCTGTCACGGAGTCGGAACTTGGCGCGGCGATTCTCCATATCCGCGCCAAGAAGACAGCTCCGGGCCCCGACGGTGTTCCGGCAAGAGTGGTGGCAATCGCTGCCACTCAAATGGAGGAGAGGTTTCGGGACCTTTTCAGCGCATGCCTTGTGTCTGGAAGGTTCCCGAAACCGTGGAAGGAGGGGCAGCTGTGCCTCCTTCGTAAGGAGGGCCGCCCAGCAGACTCCCCCTCGGCATACCGGCCCATCGTTCTGCTCGATGAGGTCGGCAAAATGTTCGAGGGGATAATCGCTGCCCGCCTAAAGTGCCATCTGCGCACTATCGGGCCGGACTTGTCGGACGCTCAGTTCGGTTTTCGGGCTGAGCGTTCGACGGTGGACGCACTGGCCTGCCTCAGGGGCCAGGTGAAGGAGGCGATGGAAGCGGGGGAAGGACTGTTGGCGGTGTCATTCGACATAGCCAACGCCTTCAACTCCGTTCCCCACTCCACCATCCTAGAGGCGCTCCGATTTCACGGAGTGCCTCGATACATGTGCAGGCTGCTGGCCAACTACCTGGAGGATCGGGCGATCCTCCTGGTAAATAGGACTGGCCAAGTCCGGCGGTACGCCGTTGAAGCCGGCGTTCCACAGGGGTCAGTTATAGGACCTCTCCTCTGGAACATCGGCTATGATTGGCTCCTGCGGGGAACTCTCCTCCGAGGCACGAGTGTCATCTGCTATGCGGATGACACTCTCCTCACCGCCCGGGGGGGGAATTTCAGGGAGGCGGCCAACTTGGCTTCGGCGGGCGGATCCTTGGTCGCGGGGAGGATCCGCCGCCTAGGTTTAACGGTGGCGCTGCACAAGACCGAGGCCGTGTTCTTTCACGGCCCTCGGCAGCGCCCCCCACCACCTGACGCCCACATCTTCGTGGAGGGCGTCAGAATTGAGGTGAAGGCCCAGATGAAATATCTGGGCCTTGTACTCGACAGCAGGTGGCGCTTCGGTCCGCATTTTAGCGGGCTGTCGTCGCGCCTGCTGAAAACCGCGGGCGCGCTCTCCTGGCTGCTTCCCAACTTGGGGGGGCCCAGCGCGCGATGCCGGCAACTTTACGCCGGCATCTTGAGGAGTATGGCCCTCTACGGGGCTCCTATCTGGGAGGACTGCCTCCAAAGGAGGGAGAACGCCGCCGCCCTGCGGGCACCTCAGAGGGCCATAGCCCAGCGAGCGGCGCGGGCTTACCGCACGGTGAGTTTTGGGGCAGCATGTGCTCTGGCCGGCACCCCTCCTTGGGAACTCGAGGCGTGGGTGCTCGCCAGAGTATATGAATGGACGGCGGGGCGGAGGGCGAGAGGACAACGCTCAGCCCCGGAAGAGCGGGAGGCCGTCCGGCGGGAGGCGAGAGACGCCATCGTCGTCCATTGGACGGGGGACCTCGCCACCGCAGCTTTCGGCCGCCGAACCCTTGACGCGATTGGGCCAGTCCTGCGAGACTGGCTCGAGCGGTCGCATGGGTTCCTCTCCTTCCGTCTGGTGCAGGTGCTGTCCGGACACGGTTGTTTCGGATCGTACCTGCACCGAATCGGACGGGAGAGGACGCCGTCTTGCCTCGACTGTGGTGCGGCGGAGGACACGGCGCAGCACACCCTTGAGGTGTGCCCGTCGTGGTCCGAGCCGCGCCGCAGTCTCATCGCGGTGATCGGACCGGACCTCTCGCTCCCCGGCTTGGTTAACGCCATGCTGAGGGATGAGAGGTCCTGGGCGGCAGTCGCCTCCTTCTGCGAACACGTCATGTCCCAGAAGGAGGCGGCGGAGCGCGCGAGGGAGGACGATCCTGACGCGGCGCCGCTCCGAAGGCGGAGGAGGGGTCGAAGAAGACGTCAGTACGATAGTCATCTCCGACTCCTCCCAGGTGGAGGCCAGCAGGCAATGGGTGCGGGGGCACCCTTGCCTGTATTGCACAGGTCTCCACCAGTGTCGGACGGGAATGGCCAGGTGTTCCCGGCCATTCCCGTAGCTCCCCAACCTGGGGGGCGTGCGGGGCCCGCCAGCTATGCGGGCATGCGCCGGGAGGGTTGTGGATGTAAAGGCTGAGCCGGTTTCCCATGGCCCTCCCATTACGGCGATGTGGGAACACCGCTGAGTTTTAGTGGGTATACTGTCGTTAGCGACAGGAGTCCCACATACCCCAGACTCGTCCCCCACGAGCGGGGATGCGTAATGCATTTCTCAGCGACAAAAAAAAAAAAAAAAAAAAAAAAAAAAAAAAAAAAAAAAAAAAAAAAAAAAAAATGTTAGGTTATTTATTTATGATAAGCACACCAACAGCACAGTCACTTACAATTCAATTAATTAACATTAGGTTAGGTTTTATGTCTCACAACTTTTTCTAACCATTTTTTTTGTTGTTTATTTAATTATTACTCAGTAGTGTAGAGTCTGCTCCAATAAAACTCACTTTTATGCGCTGCTGGGGCTCTGTCAACGCTGCTTCCCAATCTGGGGGGCTGCTTGCCCGAGCGCTGCTTGTAGGCGGCGGCGGATCTTCTACGAGGCGTCTTGTGCACTGGCCTATTCGAGTACTCGCGTCATCGTATCAGTGGCGCGAGGAAGCGAGGGCGTGTGGCGAGCGACCGATGCAGCGACACAAGGAGCTGCATCGCGTCGGTCTCAGCTTCGCGAGGTCCTGGTGGCGGAATGGCGGACGTGGGTATGCCACCAATAAAAACTTAACATTGTCGGAACTGAATAACCCTGGGACAGATTTTGATGCGCCTTTGCCTGAGTAAAGGGAGATTGTCTTCAAAACTATAGTGGTTTTATCAGTGGCGAACGTGGGTGTGCCGTCAATAAATATCTAACCTAACCTAACATTGTCGGAACTGAATAACCCTTTTTTTTTTTTTTTTTGGGTGGGAAATCATCAAATGACTTCTCCCGCTCTGGGCGGAGCGGAAGGGCGTGTCAGACTCTTACTGACTAAAACCCACCCGTGTTCCTTCAGTTGCCTATTGCCAGGGTCCCGGTATCCCTTTCGGACTATTCCGCAACCCTGGCAGGGAACTGAATAACCCTGGGATAGATATTGATGCACCTTGGCCTGTGTAAAGGGAGAAGTAATGTCTAAACTACAGTGGTTTTATCTGTGGCGGACGTGGGCATGCCGCCAATACATATCTAACCAAACCTAACATTGTCAGAACTGAATAACCCTGGGACAGATTTTGATGTGCCTTGGCCTGAATAAAGGGAGAAGTAATGTCTTAAAAATTACAGTGGTTTTATCTGTGGCGGACGTGTGTGTGCCGCCAATAAATGTCTAACCTAACCTAACATTGTTGAAACTGAATAACCCTGGGATAGATTTTGATGCGCCTTGGCCTGAGTAAAGGGAGAAGTAATGTCTTAAAAACTACAGTGGTTTTATCAGTGGCGGACGTGTGTGTGCCGCCAATAAATACCTAACCTAACCTAACATTGTCGGAACTGAATAACCCTGGGACAGATTTAAAAAATGTGTGGAATGAAATTAGATGTCATGAACTAAAATTCAAACCAACACCTCAACTAAAGTTGCTAAACAGTACTGTATCTGTTTTTTATTTTATTTTGCTTATATCTCGAAAATGGTGTGCCCTATCGCAAAAATAATGAAAATTTCGACCCCCTTTAAGAAACGCGTAAACCCCTGACGCTCAACAGGTCGGTAATTTTTTTTTTTTGCATATTTTCCGTACAAAATGTGAGAAGGTGCTGTCTCAGCGCGCCTCCGGCTCTAAAAAAAATTCACGGGGTAGGGAAAACAAGTACCAAGTGGAGGCGCGATTGTCAAATTCGATTTTAGTTGTGTCAAAATAATTTTTAAATTTAGAGTTTTTTTTTGTCAGAATAGCGTTAAGATTCTCATAGCCAAAAGTAAGGAATTTTAGTGATAGTTTAGTTAGTTTAGTTCGGTGTACAACAGAATCGTCACCATTGTATACCTAATCATAACATAAAATTTTGGGTTTATCTTAGGGATAGCTGAAGACTAAAGTGTGTTTTTTTTTTAAATGTGTTGCAATATAATAGTAAAAAATACATTACCTCTATAGTCTGGGTTAAAAACAAAAAAAGTATTTTCAACATTATTTTTCTGGTACATACCTGTAGTTATATTTTGTATCAAAGTTGAAACAAGTGTTTCAGCTACATGCAAGTAGACCATAATAATGATGTTGATGATATTTTTTAATGTCCAAAATCAAAAGTAGTTTCTTGTATGTACTTAAAAAAATGAACAAACGTCAGTCTCGCTTAATTTTTCGGAAAACTCGTTGCAAATATTGTGATTTTCCATGAATACTTAATTTAAGTGCTTCAAAAATCCATTTCAGCCACATGCTAAACAAAGAACTCGACTTTTCAAATCTCAAACAATTTTGTGTAAATTCTCCCTTACTCACAACCAATGAACAAAACTGATCAAAATCAGTCGATTTTGTGCACGGCCCCATAAAAAGAAACTACCTAGATGAAGATAAATTTATTTGCTCAAACATGTGTACACATACAGAAATAAAAACGTGCGTGCAGGATAAAATTTAAAAAAAAATACAGGTTCAGACATGTTTGCCACATATTATGGCGTGCAAATATGAATAATTGTGATTGTTAATAATAAAATTTCGGTAGTCAAGTCATTATCATTAATTTAGCAAACTTTAGTAAATTACAATGTCAACAGTAAATAAAAATAATTCATAAAATCTATGTCAAAATAAATGGTTCTGTCAAAAATTCCTTAATATTATAGTATGCCTTGTGAGCTAGAAATGACTTTAGTTGTTTCTTCAATTGTATATCATTAAGCTCTCTCCAAGTTTTCGGTAACTTATTATAAATAATGGGGGTCATGCAAAACACACTTTTGCGCACAAGTGCAGTCCTACTACTATGCAGACAGAGCTGACTTTGATCTCGCCTGTTTCTAGGAAATTTATCTGCCATTCGCGAAAATAAATTACTATTATTTCTAACGTACATTACTGATTCTAGAATATACAGAGATGCCAATGTCAATATTTTATAGTGTATGAAATAAGGCTTACAACTATCGGTTGTTTTTAACATAAACATGGCTCTGAGGCATCGCTTTTGTGCTTTAAATGCCACTTCTTTATTAGTTGAGTTACCCCAAAAGATAACACCATATCTGAGAACAGATTCAGCTAGCCCGTAGTAAGCAGTTAGTAACGCATCTATGTTAACAGTGCGTGAAAGAATATACAAAGCGTACGCACTACTGCTTATTTTTAGTCAGGGTCTCTACATGCCTATTTCAAGTATTTTTTTAATGATGTACCTACATATTTAGTAGTTAGGCAGGTTTAGGAATTTCTTAGTAACAGCCCGGAGTTTGAAAGTGGGCGGTGTGATACGGACCCCCGTGCCTCGGAAAGCACGCGTCCAGAGGTTGGTATCTTTGTGTAGAAAGTCACACAAGTGTGTCGACTGATCCGGATTGTAAATTGATTGTATTTTAGAAAGATTGCGAATACCGATCGCAAATAACAACCTGTGGACGCTTATCTTAAGCCGTTGGTTAAAGGCTCTTACATACTGGCGCGACTTCCTGTCACTGTTGTTCACATAGCAAGTAGTGGTAAGTACCTATACGAAGTTGTAGATAACTAAAAATTAAAGAAAAAAAAAACCTTCAGCATATTTCTAAGTATAAAAGTAGGTAAGTACTTAAGTTCCTAGAATTTGTATAAGTCGCACCTTGCAACAAAGTCACAACGACAAAAAAATGTGTTCTGAATTGTGACTTTGTTGCACCAGGAATGGATCAAATGCCTTTGTAGCTCCAAAATTTTTGTACTTTATAAACAAAAACTCGCGGGCGTGGGCGCACTACTGTGCAATGAAACTTTGCCGGCCCAAAATGCATGGAAAAACCACCAATAACCACGAAGGTACCTGCGCCATCTAGTAGAAATCTAAGATAATTTCGCGGATGTCTTTGTTGCCCCAGGTATAGGCTGGATGGTGCAGAGACAATTTGGCATACTTACCTCAATTTTGCAGGCTTGGCTATTTGTGACTTTGTTGCACCGAAGGTGCTATTAGTATATGTAAGAATGTAATTGCTAAATAAACAAATGACTCATCAAAGACTACAACCCGTGCGAATTAACATGGCACCCCTCCCCCCGCTACCCGCGCCGCGCCCCGCCCTCGCTGTGCGGGAAAGAGGGGGGAGTTACAAACGTCATTGAGCCAGGTGTCATGTTAATGCGCCCGGGTTGTATGTTATCGACCTACTTCCAAAAAAAAAAACAAAAACAACTTGAATTTCGGAAATCGGTGCAAAAACAAAAAAAACAGAACAAAAGACATCCAAAATCAACGTTTTTTTTCACTTTGTTGTACTTTTTTTAAGTTTTTTATTTATAATAATAATATTTTTTAAGTATTTTTTTGTGTTTAGTACCTCAAAAGGAAAAAACGGAACCCTTATACTATAAGGGTTCCGTTTTTCCTATAAGGCTTATAGGATCATTCGTGTGTCTGCCTGCCTGTCCGTCTGTCACAGCCAATTTGCCCCGAATGTAATGGACCGATTAAGTTGTTTGGTACACAAATGTAATTCTGTGACCCAAACACGACGTCACTTTTGGGTGGCAAATAAGAAAATTTAAAAAAAAAGTTTTGCAAACTGTATCGTGTGACATAATTATCTGTGGGGGTATCTACATCGCTAAATGCGAACTACGCATCAAAGACCTGACGTCACACAATTATCCTGACGTCACATAAATCCTGCATCGCGCAGTTAAAGTTTACCGTGCAATGGACATATTATGGTCGTATTAATGGGAAAACCGACTAAATGCCCAAAACATCAAAATGAGATATTGCATTTTGAAAGTTAGATAAAGAAAATCTCTTATGAAATAAATTATAATGTAAGTTGCGTCAAACATTATATTTTGAATAACTATTTATCATTTCAGATCACTAAATATTGTGTTTCGCAAGTTTATGATAAAAACGGAAAAAATGTCTGTGGTTTTACCTGTATAACCATAAAGTTAATATGAATTGCCATTCTATTTTATGTTAGCAATAACTAATTTATCGTCGAGTAAAACGTACCTACTATTTCGGTTAAGTGAATTAATTCTATATTTGAGTTCTGCTCAAGAAGAAGTCAAACACAATGAACTCCTGATATTAATATAAAATATAAAATGACAATAATGTTGTAATAATTGGTTTTGAGTCTTAATTTTTATAGAAAGTTCCGTTTTAGTGGTTATTCCCATTCACTATCTTTTTAACTATGCTTTTTATTGCAAAGTGGGTTTAACCATTAGGTAGTTCTTGTTGTTGTAAGAAAATCTGTATTTTTAACTCAGTTTTTCAAAAATCGGTACTTAGTTGGTTTTCCCATTAATACGACGATATATACAAGAATCCAAACATCAAACAGTGGGCAGTTACCCGCCAGACACAACACCCGTCTGGTAGGAGGATCCTCCCTTTTCTAAAGAGGATGATAGAACTTTACACTCTGTTCCTCATACTCCTAAATTGGTGACCTTGAATGTGAACGTCAACGCAGCCTTCGTGCAACTACTCCAGCGTGACGTCATCATCACTCCCGCAAGCTTTCGTGAGGCGAGTCTCACTACAGCCAAGCCAACACCCACGGCTATCCTGACCACCAGCATGCAGCGAACGCACATTCCTGATCACCACCCTCAGCCTCATCACCCCGACCCACTGGGGAATCACCTCAATCACCTCATCACCCCGACTCACAGAGGAATCACCTCAATCACCGCAATCGCCGCCAACAGTTCCGACCCACCGCGAACAATGCGGCATCCGGTTCCGACTCACTGGAACCACAACTGGCACAGGCAAGCATCGCAAGATGCAAGACTCAGCCCACTAATTATTGACCTCCGGTCTCCGAAGAGGAGTGATGTGGCGGTATCTACATCGCCACATGCGAAGTACGCATCAAAGACCTGGCATGACAGAAGAATCCTTACGTCACACAAAAATCCTGATGTCACATAGGACCTGCATCGCGCCATTAAAGTTTACCGTGCAATAGACCTACAAGAATCCAAACATCAAACAGTGGGCAGTTGCCCGCCAGACACAACACCCGTCTGGTCGGATGATCCTCCTTTTTCTCTATAGGATTCTGATCTTTACACACTATTCCTCACTGACTCTAACCTAACCTTTTTTTTTTTTTTTTTTTTTTTTTCCGGGGTGGAGAATCCTCATGGATGTCCTCCGCCCTGGGGCGGGCGGAGGGGTCTGTCAGACTCTTACTGACTAAAAACCACCCCGGTGTTCCGACTCACACCTACGCCGGGGGTCGCGGGAACTTAAAAATCTTCCGCAACCCCCGACTGGTGCCGGCCCGCCGCTGCGGGCCTCCTCGGGTCAGGGGGGGGAGTGAGGTGTTTGACTCCCCCCGTGACGTCTAAGAGGGGCGCGCGTGGAACACTACGCGCCGCCACCTCGGGTCCTGATGTATGGGGGGCGACGGACGTCCCCGAGTCCGTCGCCCCTGGACCCATTTAGGGGGGCTGGAAGAGGGCGTTATCCGCCCTCCGCCGACGCCCGGTGCGCCTGCTGCGGGCCGGGTGAGTGGACGAGATCTCCCTCTCCCTTTCCGCAGCCTCCTTCTGCGAGACGACCGTCTCGCAGTAGGAAACCACCGCGTCCCAGGACTCCTCGCTGTCGACCATCGACTCAACGACGGCCGGCAGCGAGAGGTCACTGCCTACTTCTGAGATGAGGGCACGGCGCGGCTCCTCCCAAGCGGCACACTCTGCCAGCGTATGCCGCGCCGTGTCCTCCCGGCAGTCGACGCAGTGGTGACACCGAGCGTCCGGCTCCCTGTTTATGCGACACAGGTACTTCCCGAAGCAACCATGCCCCGAGAGCACCTGCGTCACCCGAAACGACAGGGAGCCGTGCCTCCTCCCGAGCCAGCGCTCGAGCACCGGCCGGACCGCCTCGATGATGTCGAGGCCGGCGGTAGGGCGTGAAAGCCTTTCCCGCCATTCCGCCACCAGGACCTCGCGAAGCTGAGACCGATGCAGCTCTATGTGTCGCTGCATCGGTTGCTCACCCCGCGCCCTCGCTTCCTCGCGCCACCGATACGATGACGCGAGTACTTTCGCCTCGAGGTCCCAGGGCGGGGATCCGGCCAGTGCACAAGCCGCCTCGTAGGAGATCGTGCGATACCCCCTGATGACTCTGACGGCCATCGCTCTCTGCGGCTTGCGCAGGACTGCGATACTACCGGCCGTCAGGTCAGCCGCCCAGATCGGGGCCCCGTAAAGGGCCATCGATCGCACGATCCCCACGTAGAGCCGCCTACAAGCGGCGCTCGGGCCCCCCAGATTGGGAAGCAGCGTTGACAGCGCCCCAGCAGCGCCCAGCAACTTGGGCGCCAGCCGTCGGAAATGGGGCCCGAAGTCCCACCGGCTGTCGAGCACCAATCCCAGATACTTCATGGTGGACTCGACAGCGATCCGAGCCCCCCCGACCACGATGTGTGAGCCGGGTGGCGGCGCCCGCCGGGGGCCATGAAACACCATGGCCTCCGATTTGCTGAACCCTAACCTAACCTAACCTAACATTGTGGGAACTGAATAGCACTTTTTTTTTTTTTTTTTTTTTTTTAAGGGTGGGAAATCATCCAATGACTTCTCCCGCTCTGGGTGGAGCGGAAGGGCGTGTCAGACTTTTACTGACTAAAACCCACCCGTGTTCCTTCAGTTGCCTGTTGCCAAGGTCCCGGTATCCCTTTCGGACTAACCCGCAACCCTGGCAGGCATCGGTCCTAGCGGACCCCGCCAATTGTGCTGACATCTCTTTGAGGCGCGCGTGGAACACGACGCGCCATCGACCCGGGCCTGGTCCTGATCGGACGGCGAGCTACCCATTGCTCGCCGTCCGCAAGCCCGCGCCTATGGTGGCCGGGAATCCGCCTGGGATTCCCGACGCCCAGGGCGTCTCCAGCGGCGGCGGCGGTTAGGGGCGTGAGGGCGCAAACTTTGCCTCTCCCTCACGCGTTCCGCCTCCTCCTTCGCGAGCATTACTGCTTCGCAGAAGGAGGTGACTGCTTCCCATGCCCTCTCGCTCCGTACCATGGCCTGGACCAGAGCCGGACGCGAGAGGTCACTGCCGCCAATCGCCTCCAAGAGGACACGGCGGGGCTCCGCCCAAGCGGGGCAGACCTCCACCGAACTGAATAGCCCTGGGCCAGATTTTGATGCGCCTTGGCCTCATTAAAGGGAGAAGTAATGTCTAGTAACCGAAATACTGACTACAGCCTGTTTATTAAAGACAACATAATAAAATCAGACTCACAAGTCGCCGAAGCCTTTGAGAATTTCTTTTCAGATATTCCCGTTTCTACGAGTACTACTAAATCCCTAAACTCATCACCTTCTGTTGCTGAGTCTTTGCTTAAGGAAAATGTTAATGTTTGCGAATCGGAATTTCTTTTTGAACATATTACCTGTAGAGACATAATTAAAACCTTTCACACTTTAAATGTAAAAAAGACTGCAGATCTGTGGGGTAATTCTGTAAAAGTTGCTAAGTTATTGACATTGTAGCACCTACTTTAGCTCTTATCTTTAATAATTGTATTGACTGTGGGGAATTTCCTGAGCTTATGAAAAATAGTAAAATAATACCTTTGTTTAAATCAGGTAGTACATCAGACCCCACAAATTATAGACCTATTTCAGTACTACCTTTAGTAAAATATTTGAGAAGCTAATTTTAGAGCAATTGCAAAGATTTTTTAATAGACATAAATTGTTACATAACAAGCAGTTCGGTTTCACAAGGGGTCGTTCAACAACTGATGTTTGTGTTGAACTTTTAGGACATATTTATAATGCATGGGAAGATAAATGCGATGCCTTGGGCATCTTTTGTGATTTGTCTAAGGCATTCGATTGCGTTCTTCATGAAACATTAATCAGGAAACTCCACCACTACGGAATCCGGAACACCGCTCTAGATCTTCTTACTTCATACTTGAGTAATAGGATTTAGAGCGTTGACGTTAGTGGGAAAAGATCTCCCGGATCTATAGTAACAATGGGAGTCCCACAGGGCTCAATTCTTGGTCCTTTCTTGTTTCTTATTTATATTAATGTCTTGCCTTACCTCATAAAGGATAATCATGAGATAGTGTTGTTTGCGGATGACACTTCGCTTTTGTTTAAACTTAAACGTCAGCAGCTGGTTACTGACGATGTAAATAGCGCGATCGCAAAAGTAGTTCACTGGTTTAATGTTAACAATTTACTTCTTAATGAAAAAAAAACCAAATGCATTAAGTTTACGCTACCTCACGTTAGGCAGGTGAAAACTAATGTGTTGATAAAGGGCGAAAAATTGAATCCCGAAGATAGCACAGTATTCTTGGGCTTAACTTTGGATGCTTAGCTTCAGTGGGGCCCACATTGTGACGTTGCAAATTGACATCTTAGGCGACATCTAGCGGTGGAGCCTTGTAGCTCCAGAGTTTCTCAATACTGGAGACAGAGCGTTGTTTTTGGGTTTCGATAATTAATTAGATGTTAATTAAGAAATTCAAATTTATTAACATATGGATGGAATCACCAATCATGCAATGTCCAATAAAATTAAATTTAATTCTTATGATATAATTTCGGAAGTGGATTGTCACTTGTCAAAGAATTCGGTTTTTAGTCTGTGGTTAGAACTTTCTCGAAGGTCGATATGGAGGAGTCAGGTCTTTGGTCCTGCGTGTGTGACGAGAAGGGTGTTCCTTCCGATCCTGGTGACGCTACGAAATGATGGAGTTTTAACAGGTATGTTATTCGAGAGGCACAAGTTCTGTGATGATTAGACTGTGTTCGGCCAATAATCTTATTGGAAATATATCAGAGATGTTCTTTCAGTAGCCGAACCTGTCTGGCTTTTTATGCTAGCCTGAACTGATGCGAACGTGAAAGACGTGACGCCCTGGTGCCGTCCCGTGGTCTGTTGAAATAGCAGTTAGTCCCGACTAGTGGCGGGCAGTGTGCTGGTTGACCCGGGCTTTGGCAGTTTTGAGGTTAGATCCTACGAGTGCTGGCAGTGTGGCCATCCCCGTATATTGGAAGGCCTTACCATCCGGTAGCTCGTCCAGGAAAGTATCGCCGCTCCAGGTAACGATTAGCGTCATCGTTTTCCTTACGGATCCCGTAGGCCGCGTGTACGTGGGAACCCAGAGTTTTCTCTGTGGTTCCATGCCAAGGGACTTGATTCCGTCAACTGACGTTAACTGAGAGTGAGAGTCCTTCGTGAACGGAGGGACAGTTAACACCTGTAAGTTTGTAGTAGACCCTTTGAGAGAGTGATACCCAGGTGACCATTTTGTTAAGGTCATTTCCAAGTGATTTAGGCCTACGTGTAGTAAACTAGGTTATAAACCAGTTGTTCTAAATTTCATGTGTTAGGTTGTGTCTCAGGGGCTTTGCCCCAAATGTTATAATTCCTCTTATGAACACAACCATATTTAAGGTCACTTATTATTCGATTGAGCTAGAAGTTGTTAAGCGTTCATCTCACGGATCCTCACAAGCGACCTTGAGCTTGTTGATATTTAATCTCATGCTTGTATTTCTCCTAACACACCTTGTTACGGAGACGGGGTGTGTTAGAGGCTAATACCAGGTTAAAGGTTGGGAAAGTTTTATTGTTTTAGTGGCTTGCCACAATTTTTGTAAACCTGTGTTATATAATTACAATAAACTTTGTAAAAAAGGTAATGGTTTAATTGGTTCTTTCCCTATTTATATATACCTAATAAATTTACTTTAGCACGGCAGGAAGCCGGGTGACAACATATAGACAAATTGTCAAAAAAACTAAACTCCGCAGCATATGCTGTTAGAAAAATTCGTAATTTAACTGACATAGAGACAGCCCGTTTAGTGTACTTTCGTTATTTTCAGAGTGTAATGTCGTACGGTATTCTGTTGTGGGGAAATACCGCTGACATTCAGACTATCTTTGTTTTGCAGAAAAGAGCTGTTCGATCAATTTATAAACTAAGTCCGAGACACTATCTCAGAGAGAAATTTAAGGAGATAAATGTAATGACTGTGCCTTCACAGTATATTTTTGAAAATCTTTTATATGCACATAAAAATATAAAATTGTTTAAAAAATACAGTGATATCCATAATATAAATACTAGGAACAAACACAAATTTGTTGTACCTACAACAAGGCTCAAGAAAATAGGTGGCTCGTTCAGATGTCAATGTATACGCTTTTACAATAAGCTTCCAAGCTACGTACAAGATCTAAGCCTTAATAAATTCAAAAGATTCATTAAACGTAAGTTGTGCCAAAAAGCGTTTTATACCATTAAAGATTACATTGAGGACAAAAAGGCTTGGGATTGAGCTGCTCCAATTTCTACGTTTATTTTTTATTTTTGGTTTTAACCTAACTTATACTGTAACTTTTTATTTTATTATATACCTACACAGTGACATGAATATTTACTTTGTGAAGTATAATATTATTATTATTATTTTAATTATTGTGAATGTGAAGATTATGTGGATCTTTCTTTTCTTTTTTATTATTTATTTTTTCTTAGTTTTAATTAATCATAGTCTGGCAGTTGGAGTAATTTATGCGGCCTAACCAAATGTCCTTTCTTTGGTATTGTTCGTCAAATCGTTGAGCTCCTTAAATTCGGAGTTGAGCTGCACGATTACTGACAAATGCGTGCACTGACTGGACAGGTCCACTCAATCTGTGTGGTTCTTTCCTCAAAAGACCATTTCAGACACCAATCTACATGGTCTTCACATAATCTGACCAAGATTATGTCTGGACTTTAAAAGAGACTGTGACCTCTGAGTTTGTTTCGGCCTTTCTTCTCAGAGTAGTCAGATAAGAAACGCCGACCTCATATAGTTTTAAAAATGTGATTGACGTGTAAAGGTGTTTGTACAAACCTACTTACAGAAATAAAATCATTTATCATTTATCTTCAAAACTATTTTATCTGTGGCGGACGTGGGTGTGCCGCCAATACATACCTTTTTTTTTTTTTTAAATCGGTGTAAAATATCTAACGCATACCATACCGTCCGGGGAGACGGTTTGGTTATGTGGGGCTTGCACCCACTAAAAACACCGCTTTGAGCCTACTGTCACCTTGGTGGATGAGCCGCGAGAACTGCTATGCATGAAATTCGCGACCCATCCAGCGCAGCCCGCCTCCGGGCACTAAACTCCTTTGGCGATGTCCGGGCTCACCTGGGACACCGCCACCACTCATGAGGGCCGTGCAATGCGACGACGATAGACTCCCCGATCTATCGCCCGCTGGCACCTCCTAGGGCGGCATCAGATCGCCATGGCGCATCCTCGCCGCCCTGTTCTCCTGCGACGAATCGCGTTAGCGAGGGAGTCTTCCTCCCTGACGCGCTCCGCCGCCTCCTTCTGCGAGATGACGTCCTCGCAGAAGGGTGTGATACTCCCTGGCCGCGCCACAGTGGAAAATTAAAAAGACATGTTTCTAGATAATTTGTACGCTAAATGTACTATACGGTACGTGTAATGAAAATAATTGTACCTCAACGAATAATGAAATATAATGAAGTTTATGTGGCGCGGCTGAGGAGTATACTCCCTGGCCGCGCCACCATGGTTCTTGTAAACTACTAGGCGCACCCGAATATAGTAAACGCTAAATAATGTACGCAATACGTATTCCTCCGAACGCTATAGAGAGATTCGGAAATTTAATTACATTAGAAATGATAGCCTTGTGTATGTGGCGCGGCTGGCGAGTATACTCCCTGGCCGCGCCACAAAGAGTTATTAGGCGTACTTGGGCATGGTATGCACTAAATAAATGTACGCAAAACGTACTCCTCCGTACGCTATAGAGAGATTCGGAAATTTAATTACATTAGAAATGATAGCCTTGTGTATGTGGCGCGGCTGGCGAGTATACTCCCTGGCCGCGCCACAAAGAGTTATTAGGCGTACCTGGGCATGTTATGCACTAAATAAATGTACGCAATATGTACTACCCAAAAGTGTAACAATATTCCGGAAAAACGTAATATCTTAAGAGAAAACAGACAGCAGACTCAGCAGACTTGCTGATCTTTGTACTTACTAGATGTGGCCTACAATATTAGAAGTACTGGGTATTATCTCAATGAGATGGTTGCATAGAAGTGCTAGAAATATGCAACACAATACGAATGTAAATGCTTTACAAGAATAATTGACCTTCAAGAAGAAGATAAGAAGTTGGTAGGTACTTTTTATTAGGTACAGTCAGCAACGAAAGTCGTTATCACTGCTAATTTTACATAACATCTAATACTACACAAAAGAAAGTGTGCCGCGGCAGCGGCCGGCGAGCGCTTCTTCCAAGGTGGTCGCAGTTGCTTGTCTATTTAGTAATTTTTGGACAGAATTTCATAAAACTCTATACGATAGCTTTATACTAAAAAATATTTCTGTTTCGCACGCTATTACTGTTGTTATGTATGACACAGAGCCACAAGCGACAACATTTAGAACTAAAATCTACAATCTGACGTTTCATTTCATGCTGCTTTACATAACCTTTAGTCGTTGACCAGCTTCACTGATAAACGTCACCGCGTCGTTTAACATAACGGAGCTGTTTTATGAAACGGCTAGCCGTTTTGTAAAACGGTGTTCCCTTGTTTTGCAGACAGAAATTTCATAGAATTTCGTTTCGCAGAAAATGTTTCCCATAACGACTATTTACTTTAATGAAACATACTTCACAGAAACACAATTCAATGAATTGAAAATTATTATCCATAACACGTTTGGTATAAACCTTAGTAAACATAATGTTCAAAAATTCGGAATTTAGTTTTACATAATTATCTTTACTTCTAAAATTATTCTGTCATAATATCGAGTAATAAAATAATTTAATCTCCTAATTTTGCAAGAACCAAAGTCATATGTCCTAAGTATTTTATTATATAAGGTGTATTATTCCGAATGTTCATTTATAATAAAATTGTTAGTCTTAGAACATTTGCTTAAATTAGGTTTTAGTGACACAAACGACGCTGTAAATCCGACTCCACGCAGTCTTGTATGCCCTACTCCTAGAGTGTAATTTAAAATCGCGTAGGCACGGAGGGGCGAGGCGGCCCGCGAGTTGAAGAGCAGGTGGTTGTAATGCTCGCCACCGTGGCTGAGGCTGGCCGGCCAGGCCTGCCAGCAAGACGAAGCTGCGGTAGTGAGCGTTAAACCATCTGCGACGATAAGCACGCGTGGGACCGCCGGAGCCCCGCAGCACCGGAGCCGTGACAGAAACCATGCCTGCTGCCTGTTTCATGCTCACTTGAATGCTGCATACTTGCTTGCATGCTCGCTTGAATGCTGCATGCTTGCTTGCATGCTGCATTCTTGCCACATGCTTGGAGTATGCTTGTTTGCATGCTTCTTACAGGAAAAAAAACCACATGTTCACAATCAACTGTCGTTAATTTAATAATAATTATTAAATCATAATTTTATAATAATCTAGTAATATAACTATTAGGGCACTTCGACCAATTAGGTTAGGTTAGGTTTGAACTGTGACCAACTACGCGCGAGCCGAGCGAGCGAAGAGAGCGGTGCCGCGGCAGCAGCCGGCGAGCGTTACGTCGAAATTGGTCGCAGTAACCAAATTAGGGCAACTAAAACCAAACCTAATAGTAACAAGAAGCTATTTTTAAACATGTAGTCTCATGAAGTCTACAGAAATATTTCCATTTTTCAACATTCTACTGCGATAAAAATAGTGGTTATATTAGGTACTTACTTTAACGTTTTAGCTTTCAAAAAATAGTGGGTCATCACATCAGATTAAAGATTTTAGTTCTAAATGTTGTCGCTTGTGGCTCTGTGTCATACATAACAGTAATGGCGTGCGAAACAGAAATATTTTTTAGCATAAAGCTATCGTATAGAGTTTTATGAAATTCTGTCCAAAAACTACTAAATAGATGAGCAACTGCGACCACCTTGGAAGAAGCGCTCGCCGGCCGCTGCCGCGGCACACTTTCTTTTGTGTAATTTTAGATGTCATGTAAAAGTAGCAGTGATAACGACTTTCGGTGCTGACTGTACCTAATAAAAAGTACCTACCAACTTCTTATCTTCTTCTTGAAGGTCAATTATTCTTCTAAAGCATTTACATTCGTATTGTGTTGCATATTACTAGCACTTCTATGCAACCATCTCACTGAGATAATACCCAGTACTTCTAATATTGTAGGCCACATCTAGTAAGTACAAAGATCAGCAAGTCTGCTGAGTCTGCTGTCTGTTTTCTCTTAAGATATATCGTTTTTCCGGAATATTGTTACACTTTTGGGTAGTACATATTACGTACATTTATTTAGTGCATACCATGCCCAGGTACGCCTAATAACTCTTTGTGGCGCGGCCAGGGAGTATACTCGCCAGCCGCGCCACATACACAAGGCTATCATTTCTAATGTAATTAAATTTCCGAATCTCTCTATAGCGTACGGAGGAGTACGTATTGCGTACATTATTTAGCGTTTACTATATTCGGGTGCGCCTAGTAGTTTACAAGAACCATGGTGGCGCGGCCAGGGAGTATACTCCTCAGCCGCGCCACATAAACTTCATTATATTTCATTATTCGTTGAGGTACAATTATTTTCATTACACGTACCGTATAGTACATTTAGCGTACAAATTATCTAGAAATATGTATTTTTAATTTTCCAATGTGGCGCGGCCAGGGAGTATCACACGCAGAAGGACGCTACCGCAAATACATACCTAATATAACCTAACATTGTCGTAACTGAATAATCTCGGGACCAGAGGCGGCTCGTGATATTTATTTGTGGGGGTTCACTAAAAAAAGAAACGTAGAACTAGAGCTTACCATTTATTTTATTTGTAAAGAAAATCCATTCGGCGATCTTTTTGGCGAGCGAAGACATCTATCACTTTCTTGTGAAAATCAGTTATGGAATTAATTAAGCGTTTTTCAATGCTTATCATACAACAAGATACACTGTATTGTTCCATTTTTAACACAAATGTCGCGCACAAACTATTTTTAATAATTATTTAGAATAAACACTGCGAATCTACTGACAGCCGAGTTGAGCCGACCGTTTGTTTACATAAGATCGGCAACAGCGCAAAGGCATAGATCGCATTCCCGTGCGCGGCCGCCTTGCGCCGTTTGGCAACGTCGCGCGTGAGCGGCGCTCCAAATTAGGCTAATTTCTCATACAAAATCTTTTGTTTCACGCGTCGGACTGTGTCGATATTTCTCTTTCGCACTCATTGAATACAGTGCTAGAAATCGTACTGAACTTTGTTTCATAGGAGCGCAATCGCTGGCGCTCCACACGTTACAACTTGACGCCCAATGTACGCGTAGGAAATGGTTTTCTAGTAAACTGCTATTGTATACATGGGCATAGTAGAAAGAATGTATGTATAGGACTATAATAAAGAAATATAGATTATGCTATTTTCGTGGGAGTGCACTGCACCAGCGCTCTTTATGACGAGCCGCCTCTGCTCGGGACAGATTTTCATGCGCCTTGAACTGAGTAAAGGGAGAAGTAATGTCGCCCATACATTTTGCCCACGATCTTTTACTATTCCACACCTTATCTGACCTTACCTTACTGAGCCTACATTTTGAAAAACATACAGAGAATAGTTCTTTATTACTAGATTACAGGAAAACTTATAAGAAGTCTATGGTCTTGAATAGCATTAAGATGGTAAATCTGACAATATTGTGCGTAGAAACTTACATTTGCATTTTGGAATGTGAACATGTTTTTCAACTACAATGTTACTTGGGATAAATTCATCCCAACTATGGAAATGTGTGGTCCGAAACGAACAGCGTTGGTCAGTTTTTTTTAATGTTAAAAAAGTTTTGTCAAATTCGCTTCGAAATAAAAAAATTCACGGTGGCGTTTATGAACCAAGTCCCTGGGTGAGATAGAGATGAGTGGCGATGAGCGAAGGGTGGCGCGTTGGAGTATGACGTCGGACGGGTTGGGTCAGGGTGCTGCCGGCGCGGCGCGGCCCCCACAAGCGTGGGATGTGACCCAGTGCAGTGCAGGAGACACTCGAGCTAGTACCAGTAGACGTGCCAAATGCGCGTGGGAGCTGTAATTGTCTACTTGCTGACACTTTGTACGTACATTAGCCGTAAGAGAGGCACTCGGCGCGCCTTCACTCCCCCCCCCCCGCACTGCGGCCGCGACCCCTTAATCATCGCAGATGACCCTGTTTGGTACGATTACGATAACACGCCATACAAGCCGGACCGCGAACACGTGGCGTTCGCAAACATTTTGTCGTGTTATTGATTTATGTCTGCCGAGTGCCGTCTGCGCATGTCGCATTGCATCATTGAAGCAAATACGTTACCGCTGTAGGCCTTGTTCATACTTATTTATGATCTACTAAGTAGCTGCGCCCCGGTTCTCCGGTTTCTCCGTAAATGTTACATCAGAATAGCTCTAATATTTTGTCTCTTGTCGCAAATTTATAAAACATTCACATAAATTAAATATTTCCATACAAACTTTCATCCCCTATTCCCTATTGTTATTTTACACCCTTGAGGGTAAAAATTTTACAAACTTCGAATGTCATATTTATTTAAATCGAATCAACAGCCTATTAAAAAAAAAACAAGCGAGTTCCAAAAACAAACACTAAAAAAAATTAAATTTAAAATTTAAAAAACCCCCGACAAAAACAAAGCGTCTAAAAAGTAAAAAGTAAAAAATAATATCATAAAAGTTGTAGGAAACATTTTGATCCAAGCGTCGTCGTGTCGGGTGACGGCTAATACAAACGCCAACACACACTAGGCATAATGAGTGTAACTGCCCCGTTGGTCTCGTGGTCGCAAGCGCGACTGCAGAGCGTGGAGTCCTGGGTTCGATTCCCGGGTCGGGCAAAGTGTTATTGGATTTTTCCATTAGGAATTTCGTAGTAACAGCCCGGAGTTTGGAAGTTGGCGGTGTGATACCCCCGTGCCTCGGAAAGCACGTTAAGCCGTTGGTCCTACGCCTTATCTCTCTCCGGTCGTGTCGGATTGCCGTCCCATCGGACTATGAGAGTGAGGGAAGAGAGAGTGCACTTGTGTCTGCGCAAACACTTGTGCACTATAATATCTCCCGCGCCGAAGGCTAGTCTCCGTTGAGATTGGCCACCGTGGCCGAAAATACGGTCTGGAGGACTATTATTATTATTATTATAATTAATGTATGCTGTTGGAGAAAGGATAGCTGCTGTTAACTTCCTATTTTCATTAGCCGTCCCCCGACACGACGACGCTTGGATCAAAATATTTCCTACAACTTTTATGATATTATTTTTTACTTTTTAGACGCTTTGTTTTTGTCGGGGGTTTTTTAAATTTTAAATTTAATTTTTATTTCCAGCTTTTTAAATTTTATATTATATTACTAGTAGAAACGCTACGATCAACACGCAGCTCGCCGAAATCTGCGTAGCTGTACGTTTTTTGCCACAGTGAAGCTTGTTACCTACTAATTTACTCTCATTTATCTTTCCTACTCCATCATCAGACCCTGATCACCATCTATATGTAACCTATTTGTTGAGACCTTTCCAATGAGTCCAAACACGATACCTCTGCTGTAAGTTGGTGAGGGAGTTGGGTATCCTGCAAATTCCAGGTGATGCTGCAGCATCAGCTCAAGGTTACTATATCCTTTTCATATCATTGAAATAAGAAAATTCTAAATGACATGACCAGTGGGACTATGGGCGCCTGCATAAGTGTTGAAATCAATGTGCAGCAAATATTGTTTTATTTTTGCAATTGTTGTATTCTACAGTTTCCAGATAAAAAAGTTTCACGAGTCTAAAAGATCAGGAAACTGAGAAAAATAAAGATAAGTATTCACTAAATAACTCTGCTTTTCGATATGAGATGGCGCTAAGCGTTGTGGTTATCGAGTTTAAGACAAGTTTTTGACATTGATTGTCGCTGAGATGAGACCATAGGATGAGACTGCGACTTGAATTTGAACGTTTTTAGTTACGGGAATTAGGCAATCACCGCCGCCCATAGACATCCACAACACCTGGGTTTTTGCTGATGCGTTGCCACCCTTTTCCCAAATAAACGCTGCTTTATTAAGTTTTGCTGGCTCACACGCAATCGAACCGCTGTGTCAGACTTTATACCTGCTGTCTTGTTGTTAAATAGTATTGTTCCAATGTAGTTTAAGTACATACCCGAATATTCAACCACCGGGCAAGTCTCGCTAGCAGGGGTAAGGTTGGCATTGAAATAATACGCCTTAGAACCCGCCTTACGAAATATGCCACAGTTTATGCACCTCATCATAATATCCATTTAATCGAATCGTAGAGCAAAACAGATGAATCCTTTTTATATAGCAATGGTAATCAGGCTTTGAAGATATCAGTTCGTAAAGAATAGCAATGGTCGTTAGAAATAGAACACAAAATAAATCGACAGTACACAACGAACATGTAAACACAACGTGACGCCAAGATCGGATGTGCAAGTAGGGATGGTGAATGGTGATCTGTGATCGATAAATGATAATCGATTTTTTCGCGAACACTAAAATTGAAATCATTTGACTGCCTCGTTGGTCTAGTGGTCACAAGCGCTGTAGCGTTGTACCCGGGTATCGCACCCAGGACCTGAGCATGAGGTCCTGGCTGCGATTCCCGGGTCAGGCAAAGTGTAATTGGGTTTGTCCATCTAGAATATCTCAGTAGCAAGTGGAGTCCGGATTTTTGCCCGGTTGATGGCAATAGGCTCGCCCCCTATTGCACGGGACTTACAACATAACTAGTGAAATGAGGGTGTTAAGTACACCTCTCCCTTCAGGGGAAGCGTGATGTTATGTTATGTTATTATTAAACAAACACAGTTAAAAAGGGTATAATAAAATATCAATTCAATTTTTTTTTTTTGTGAATCGATTTTTCATGCTTTGACTCGAATCGATTAATTGGGTATTATAAGTAAAAGATTACTACTTTAATATATTGTGCCTTTGGTCCCGCCACTAATGTCAGATGCATTTTCAAAGAAATAACAGTCCTTTATACACAGTGATTACCTATTATGGTGTTCGATCGTCACAAATATCAATAAAAACCTAACCTGTAGGCGTGTAAATAAATCAAATTAATTATAAACAAAACATGCAATATATAATTATATTCCATGTCATTTATTCTCTTGGTCGAAAATAACTCGTTCTTAGTTTATTTTTCCTATACTATGTGTAGCTTATTATGGTTACCGGATGGTTATAGATACAATGGAACGTCAAAATCGGAAAGTACTTATAGAGTACGTTTCATCATTATAGTTCCTATGCCGTAATGTTGGCACTTTAACAACGGACGTATTAGGTGGCGCCGTAACGTCGTCCTACAACAGTGGAACCAACATTACGGCATAAGAACTATTTGATGAAACGCACTCTAAAAGAAAAGCGGAAACAATTAAAATACTGTTTTTTCAGATATTTTAACCTTGGCTTTATTCGGAATAATTTATCCATGATAAATTAGATCTTTATTTTTAAATTTTAGTGTATTTACTGTAATCCTGCACATGTTCCCGAATTCGAATGCAGGAACTGGTCATGTCCTTTCCAATCGATTAGACCTGTGGAAGATGCTCACATCCATTCATCAACTAGAAAAGAGCTGATAATTTTCAAACGGCTGAACCGATTTTCTTGAATCATAGCTAAGAACACTCTCGATCAAGTCACCTTTCAAACGAAACCAAAAAAATCAAAATCGGTTCAGCCGTTTGGCAGCTACGATGGCGCAGACAGACACACAGATACACAGATACACACGTTAAACTTATAACACCCCTCTTTTTCCGTCGGGGGTTAAAAAGCGAAAAATAACTTTAATTTCGGAAGTTGGTGTCTTTGCTTTTCAATTTTCGTTTTTGCCACCGACTTCCGCAATTAAAGTTATTTTTCTTTTTTTTATTGTTTTTTTTGGAACTAGGTTGTTTTTTTTTTCATTCGTTGGTTGTGGTGGCTATCCCACACAAATTAGAATACCAGTACCTGATATGTAAATAACAGTCACAAAGATGTCATCTACATAGACTAAATACGTAATATTGAAGCTAACGCAAAAACTACGCAAACGAAGTTAATAATTTTTGATTATGCATTGATTTTGATGATACCTTTTTTGTTTGGTAGGTCATGGTTAGAGTCAAAGGTGGAACATCCCATATCATTAACTTTGCTTGCGTCGTTTTTGAGTTAGATTCAATTGTAGCTCATTTGTAAATGACGATGACCATTTATGTCCTAATCGATTACAGCCAATTCATATTTTAAAGTATCCTTCATTTAGTCAAACTAGATTTAAGGTAATAATCTAAAGTCAATCAAAGCCTATGTTTAAAATTGAATAAAAATAAATATTATTTGTAGTTCCGGTTACATTTTCGATTTAATGGCGACGATAAGTGATAGATTACAGTTCATTTCGTTCATTCGGTTAATGTGATCAGATTAGTGGTAGGAGTATTCCTTATTTTTGAGGTACAGGAGATAACCATGGAGGCCACCATATTATTTATTTATTTATTGATATGGCACTTCAACTAACGCACTAAAACATACACAAATAAAAATAACATACAGTTTAAGGTATTGTGAATTCGTCACATACAGAAGTGCACAGCACTATCTATAGAACAACATGCAACATATTATTAGTGTTATAGTATAGAATTATAGATTAATATGTTCTTTTGTAGGTATAGTATTTTTTCCGAAGCGGACTCTTGTTGTGATTCTTGATTTGAGGGTAAAAATAATTATCTGTCTGAAAACACTAATATTGTCACTCGCTCATTCACTCATTATGTCACTCGTCGCCATAGAAACCTACTGTTACGTTCAAACGTTGAGCTCTTTGGTGTGTTATTGTTTGTTTGTTTATTTATTGTTTATTAAATACTTAGCACGTTTTTTGCACTTTCAGCTCGATATACACATTCTTGAAAGGGATATCTCATTGACGATTTTGGTTTTCCTACTGGACTTACGATACGTGTCAGTTTATCGGTAATTGGATACGAGATTGCGGTGCTCTGATGATTGAAATCGTACATTACTGTTTCGGTGAATCAAATGTGTTTTACGCGTGCAACGTATTTAGAGACGTGCATTCAGTGAATTATCCGCGCAACTACAAAGCATCTTGATGGAAAACAACATGACGTATTGGATCATTCAGTCTCCTTCCAAATGGCTAAATGGTGCTGATCTACGCATTTTGTTGGGACTGCCAATACTACTTCGTCTGTGGGACTGTCCATCTCTTCACTGCCATGGCTTATAATTATTTAGGTTTTTGAAATAAATGCTTAAACATTGAATAAAAAAGGCGTACCTGAGCTGTTTGTGAGAAATTTGGTTTACTTTCCTTTACACTGATCGCCTTACTAGTATGTGGAATTATTAGATAAGTTACAAGCATCTGGTAGACCCACTCCAGATGTTTTTAGCTATCCTAAGTCATCCTCTGTACCAGAGAAGTGCCTAGCGATAGAGGTGTATCTAATAGGATCGTTTGATTTTCATAGCATAGTTTGATTTCATTCTGCCTCTCCCAGTCTTGGTACATTTTAAGCTGGTCCCAGCCGCTGCCAATCCTAGTGGCGAGTTATGCCACATAATGTTGTTATTTATGTTGCTCAATCTAGTCAAGCCCTACTAGGTAAAGCCAATTGTTACTTAAATTGAAATTCGTTACTGAACAAATTATGTATAAAAACGCCTGACACAAATGATTCGCAATATTTTTTTAAGTGTAACGGATCAAAAATGACAGGAAAAAGTTTTTTTTTGTTACCGAATATACAAGAAACTGCTACTTTATCTGACAGGAGGAATTCTTTCAAAATGAAGGTCAAAAAGTGCTTTTAAATTCACCATGTGCAGCTTAGTAACGTAATCGTTTTAGTAAGGGTATGCATGTATAGGACCTCGGTCATGGTCCATTGTAATGAGCAGTTTAGAAGTTATGAGGAAACAGATAAACATACATACAATTTTATACTCGTACCGGTCAAAATCATATCCCTTTTGCTTCGCCGAGTCGTGCTTCGTAATGAATGCAATGACTTACATGAAGTAGTTCCTCTAGCTAGATATACTTTCTGTAACAAGTGTTCATTGTTCACATGTACGCAATCCTGCGATGAGGTGCTTAGTGACTCCCCGTGACTGTGTTTGCACTTGCAGGACGACACGATCTTCTCGTGGTACAGCGGCGAAGGCGCGGCGCGTGTGGCCGACCGCTGGGGGGGGCGCGTGCGGCGCGTGCTGGACGGCCGTCTGGGGCTCGGCCGCGGCTCCATCAACGTCAGTGCCGTACGTGAGACCGATGCTGGCCTCTACCGCTGCCGCGTCACCTTCCCCAACCGCACGCCGCCCGCGCGCAACAACGGCACCTTCTACTACCTCGAAGTCGACGGTCAGGCCTGCACTACTTCTCACTCCTCAGCCCCCTGTCCTCAGTCATTGTACCATAATCGACGTGTTGTTAACTTTTCAGGAGGTAATTTGATAGTGACGCCGCCAATGAACGTGACGGTGCTGGAAGGCGAGCGCGCCGAGCTGGAATGTCTGCCGAAGAGCCCCGAGTCCGTGGTAGAGTGGTATAAGGAGGGCACGCCGCTAAGCGAGCTGCCCGAGCTCATGCTACGCTCGGAGCGGCCCGCCAACGGCTCGTTGGTGCTGCGGCGCGCCTCGTCCACTGATCCTGGCGAGTACGAGTGCCACATGCGCGATCCCGACAACGCCGCGCAGAGTGCCAGTGCCTTCCTGGACGTGCAGTGTGAGTCCACCTCGCACGAAAGCCACAAATACCACACACTCTACACAGACATCAGACACTCTTCAAAACGGTTTGTTGTTACAGATAAAGCCAAAGTAGTTTACGCGCCGAAGGAACGCTTCCTACCATACGGCAAGCCTGCAAGCCTGGACTGCCACTTCAGCGCCAACCCGCCGCTGACCAACCTGCGCTGGGAGAAGGATGGCTTCTTGTTCGACCCCTACAACGTGCCCGGAGTGTTTTATAGCAGGAATGGAAGTTTACTATTCAATCAGGTAAATCATCAAATGCGGGAAAGTCCGAAAGGGATACCGGGACCCTTGGCAACAGGCAACTGAAGGAATACGAGTGGGTTTTAGTCAGTAAAAGTCTGACACGCCCTCCCACTCCGCTCAGAGCGGGAGAAGTCACTTGATGATTTCCCACATTCAAAAAAAAAAAAATTTAAATCATCAATGACGCCGAAACGCCTCGCGTTATACTAGCCGCGTATAACGCGAGGCGTTTCGGCTAATTTTAATTAAAACATTGAGAACCCCTCGCATTTTAGTATTGACCATACTTAACAATTGTAGATGTACCAGTTTCAATTGTTTTACAAGTACCTAATTTATTTGCAACAGGTCGATGAGTCGCACGAAGGGGAGTACTCGTGCACGCCATATAACTCGCTGGGGTCGGAGGGCCCGTCGCCCGGCGTGCGCGTGCGCGTGCAGCGGCCGCCCGCGCTGGCAGCGCGTCCGCAGCCACTGTACGTGGCGCGCCTCGGCGCCACGCTCACGCTGCCCTGCGCCGCCACCGCGCGCAACCACCACGACCAGCCGCTCGTGCACTGGGCGCGGGTGAGTCCGCACTGGCCGCGCGCCGGGCCGCCGCCGCACCTGGGCCCTGTTTATCAAAAGTTACAAGTCTACACGTTCACGAGTTACCTAGAATGTTAATTTTCGTTAAATTCATAGCTTATCTCCATATTCAATCAGCCTTAATGTTCCCACTGCTGGGATACGGTCATCAGGTCATCTCTCTCTTTTGATCACATTTAAATAAAGAAAATTGAATTTAAACATTTATTGCGGTACTAAACACGACACTTGTAAACTTGTAAGACGGAATAGAGAGTCGCCGGACGCTCTCAGGATTTGTTTCGATTTTCTACAAGTTGTAATTTACAAATATTTTTTTGATAAACAAAATCATGAATAAAAGTGTCAAAATATAAGTACTTGTGAACTAAATAATGACATTTGGTTTTACAAGGCTTGTAAGTTTTGATAAACAGGGCACTGGTGTTTAGTGGTAAACGTGTCGTGTTCTCTTCACAGAAGGATGGAAGCGACCTGCCGGCGGGGCGGCATAATCTCGACGACGGCAACCTGACCATCGTGGACGTGACAGAGGACGACCGCGGCGTGTACGTGTGCACCGTAAGCAACGAGGCCGCTACGGTCGACGTGGAGACGGAGCTCCTGGTCGAGAACATGCCCCCTCGTGCTCCTTACAACCTCACCGTGAGGCCCTCTACTGATTCTCTTCATCTGATCTGGGTTCCCGGTGAGCTCTTCATAATTTCTCCTTTCAGTAATTACTTTTAATAGAATGAGAGTGAGTTATTGTCAATTGTCACTTTTCCATTCTTTCAGGACACAACGGACTTGAGGTGGATTACAACGTATGGTATCGCGAGCGAACTGTGAGCGAATGGCGCACTATGAAGATTTTGACTAGAGGTGTCACTGAGGCCACTCTGGTCGGACTGCGACCCGGCACAGAATACGAGTTGCGTGTACTTTCGCAAGACCTGATCGGCGACGGACTTTTCAGTAAACCAGTATTCGCGAGAACACTCGGTAGGATTCTGATCGCAGTCGTCATCTTCATCACGTGTCTTTTTGATTGTGATTATGAATTTTATTGTCTATTTCAGGATCAATGAACGGTGAGGCGGTGGAAGCAGTGGAGGTAGTGGAGGGAGAACAGATCGCATACGTCGCCGTCACCACCGAGGAACCCGAGCTGCCGGAGCCCAGGGACGGCGGCGAGCTGGAGGTGACGGTGCGGCTAATCGACGAGGGCGCGCTGGTGCGCTGGCGCCGCGAGCCGCACGACGCGTCACGCTGCACGGTGCGCTGGTACGAGGGCGCCTCGCCCGGCGAGCGCCTGCTGGCCACGGGACACACGCTGCACGACTACATGCTCGGTACGAAGTCCACAGTCTCGTGATCCATTCAACTTCGTCATTACGGTGTGCAAAACGAAGCTCTGAACGTTATAAATTCTTATTTACAGAATAGGTTCCAATGTGTAGATGTTAATGGTGTGAAATCTTCTGGGCTACCAGTTCAGTTAGGTGTACCTCAAGGCTCCATACTGGGTCCATTCTTGTTCTTAGTGTATATCAATGACTTACCATTCTATTTAAAGGGTGTCTGTGAAGTTGTACTGTTTGCAGATGATACCTCTCTACCGACAGGAATAGGCAAGATTTTGACGATGTAAACAGTGCACTCTCAATGGTAACGGATTGGTTTACGACAAATAACCTAGTTCTCAATGCCAAGAAAACGAAATGTGTAAAGTTTGCCTTACCGAATGTCAGAAATCTAGGACCCAACATCGTCTTAGATAAAGAAGTGCTTGAAACTGTAAACTCGGCAGTTTTTCTGGGGATAACAGTAGATGCCAAACTTCAGTGGGGCCCACATATATCGAGCGTAGCGGGGAGGCTCAGTTCGGCCGCTTACGCCGTCAGAAAAGTAAGACAATACACTGACGTTGATACTGCTCGGCTAGTCTATTTTAGTTATTTTCATAGCGTTATGTCCTACGGTATTCTGCTGTGGGGTACAGCTGCTGATATTCAAAATATATTTGTCCTACAAAAACGAGCTGTTCGAGCAATTTACCAGCTAGGTGCCAGAGTTTCTCTGAGAGATTTTTTTAAAGATATTGGTATTCTCACGGTGGCATCACAATTCATCTTCGCCAACATCTTATATATTAGGCAAAATATACACTTATACACTAAAAACAGTGATATTCACAATGTTAACACTAGGAATAAGGGCAAACTACGAGTTCCCTTTCACCGGCTTCATAAGGTTCATAACTCATTTGTTGGGCTTGGTATAACCTTTTATAACAAGCTACCCTCTCCTTTGCTAGATTTGCCTTATAATGCGTTTAAAGCTAAAGTAAAATGCAACCTTTGTTCAAAGGCTTACTACTCCATTAACGACTACTTAAATGATAAGAGTAGTTGGTTGCTGTGATTAACTCAAGACAATGTTTATGTTCTTTCTCCAGAATTAGCTTACCCACTGACAGGTTATATGAGTTCATATAAATTTTTTATTATATTTATTTGGACTGTACTTATAGTCAATTTTATTTTAATATTGATTTTAATTTAATTTATTGATGACTCATTACAATGTTTTCTATATGAGTTGTATTGCAATATGTGGTTAGCTAGCGACCTCGACAATGGATAATTATTATTTTTGCCTGAGCAACCGGCAGCAGGTTCGTCATGCTCCCTTAGATGTCACTGCTTGCGGTAGCGTCCGAGGTCGGGTTGTCTCCTTCCCTCAAATATGGCGAGGGGGGTAATGGCTGATCTTTGCGTTATGCTCGTGAACGGGTGCTGCTTGTGGTGACTGGTCGTCTTGCTGATCTCGGTTTTGTTAATGTTATTTTGTTAATGTTATTAGTAATTCATTTTTATTTATTTACTTCGATGGTCCTAGTTTATCATTTATAACTTCCAGTTGCAGCTATAAATAGCTATATGTAAGCGGGCACGCCCTTTGTGCCTAGAGGCTTTTATTTAGTTAATTTATGTTTATGTTTATATTAACTACTTATTTCTGCTTGAGTAGGTACATATAGTTCTCGTTTTTTTTTTATATTATTCTTTTTTTTTTTTTTTGGTTGGTATATTGGCGTGTGCTAGCTGACATATGGCTAATTAGATTTATGTTTTATGTTGCGTAATAATGTAAATGATTTTGCAAACTTTTGTATAGAATCAAATTTTTCTAACTGAACAGACAGCTGTGCTGCTGGGGAGTTTGTTGCGCCACTTCTTCTTCCCAGCTAAAGCACTAGGAAGTGGTGAAGGGTGGGCGTTTTGGGGGGACTGTCTTATGTAATTTTGACGTTCGAAAAGTGCTGATTCTCAGCCTAGTTTGAATAAATGACTTTTGATTTTTTGATTTTGAACCCCGAGAGCCGGTCTGACCCTGCGTTGCGTTCCCACAGTGAGCGGGGCTGCGGAGGGCGCGCGCTACTGGGCGCGCGTGCAGTGCGCGAGCGGCGCGTGGGGCGGCGCAGCGCTACGCGTGCCGGAGTACGCGCGCCTGCGCGGCGTGGCGGTGGGCTGCGCGGCGGCCGCGCTGCTGCTGGCGGCGCTCGCGGCGGCGCTGTACGCGGCGCGCCGGCGCCTCTGCGCGCGCCGCGAACTGCCGCGCGCCGACAAGCGCTTGCGCTGACGCCGCGCGCCCGCTAGCGTGACTTCAACGCCGGTAGCGTTCGCCAGACGGGGCCGCTCCGAAGCCGTCGTCCCCGTGATCTATGTGCAGTCTGTGACTTTGCGTGCCATGTTGGGATATTTGTTCGAAGTTGATGTTGTTATTTATTAAAGTATGCGTGACACGAAATAAAATTAAACCTATTTATTATTTTATTTAGGCGAAGTAAGGTAGAGTTGTACAATAAATAAATGGAGGACTCTTATTTTTTGTTTTCCTCCTAACCCTGAAACTTAGCACATGACAACATGGCAATAATATATGTACGTACTACGCGAAATATAAGTACGAGGGCGCTCTAGATTGCAGATTTGCAACATACGTAATGAGGTAACTGCTGTATAATGGCAGCAGTCGGGAGTGACAGCACCAGAGACGCTGTCACCTCCTTTTGTGAGAAAGTGAAGGTCGCAAAGGAAGCGGGAGGATACACCCTATCTCACTCCGTTTAGGCACCTCTGCCACAGCCGGCGATTAACGCGAAGCGAGTAGAGCTAGCAACTAAAAACGAGTTGGTGAGCAACGAGCAGCGAGTTCATGACGGGCGACGAGCGATTAGTCGCTGATCTTTTTAAGTTATCTCTTTTGGCGCGTGTACATACGAATCTATGAACACGCGCCAAAAGAGATAAGGTACCAGCCACGCTACAACTATATCACTACTGTTAAAGTGGAACTCTAAACGGTATTAATTCTTTGAGTTGGAGCCGAGCCAACTCCGCAGCCAGGTGGAGGCTGATAACGTATGGATTTGAAGTTGGTCCCGCGACTTCCGACCGATTCATTGACAGCCACGCACACATCGCATTCGGAGTGTGAGTGCGCTAACGTCTTTTAGATGATAGTATACCATATTTTGCAATGAAAGTAAACCGTTCGTGGCTCAACGAAGAACTAAGCCACATGCTTCTGAATGCGAGCTCGAATCTCTGAAGTGGTGATTTTTTTACGTTTTAAAATTTTAAGCTAAAGCAATTAGATTTTTTTTGTATTGAAATGGTTTTATTTATTTATAACTAGCTGATGCCCGGCTTCGCCCGCGTGGATGTCGGTTATTATATACTAAAACCTTCCTCGAGCATGAAAATCGGTGCAGTCGTTTTTGAGTGTATCGCAAACAGACAGACAGATGCGGCGGAGGACTTTGTTTTATAATATGTAAGGAAGGATATTATAAAACCATTTTTAATAAATATCTTTATTTTTTAAATAAAACAACATCACAAGTTACCAACTCACATAATAAATATGACGTACTAGATGTCTTGAAAATTTCTATTTTAAAGGAGGGTGGGCAAAAATGTATGGGACGCGTCCCCAGCGACCAATAATAACCAGACATAATTATGTCGTTGAAAAACTCTCTTTTAGACTGTCATTTATTACTATGGCGGTCACTCTCAAATTATTGCGGGAAAAAGGTTGCAGCTGAAAGAAAATCCTGTGCCATTGTGGCAAAAAAAACGTTTATTAGAGTAAAACAACGTAAAACAGAGCAAAAACGGGAAGAGCTGGACTCCTTCAACAAGAACTGGTCCTTAGCAGCTTTAAACAAAGAGAAGTGGAAGAGTAGAGTAGGGTGGCCCTGCAGTGGGGTTTGGTTTCCGCACTTAGTCCTTCAGGGGGACCATTGTGCGTGGTCGGTGTGTGGCGTTATAGCTTATTCCGATCGGATCCCACAATGTCGGATCCGTTAGGAACGTGGAAAAAATGAAGATTTTGTTCCGATCGGATACCACATTGTGGGATTCGTTTTAGGAATCTTGATTAAATTAATATCCGAATGACGATCACCTACTGACCTACTTGAATCGATAAATGAAAATAAAGAGTACCCACATATCATTATCATCATCTGCCGAGCCTTTTCCCAACTATGTTGGGGTCGGAATCCAGTCTAACCGGATGCAGAGTGTGTTAGTCTGATAATCGACGAAACATATTTTTTAACGGCCACATAACGTGAAGGTTGCAATCTCTACTTCCTACCGAAGCCACACGATGCGTTGCCGGTGCGTAAATCATGTCACACGGTGCGTTTAGTTGCGGCGACGCAACGCACCTGAAGCGCTAGCGGGCCTCTCTCTTAGAATAATAGTATTGAAGTGACATTCTTTTTATTTTAATATTTATAATCCTGTTACCTACTTTACTATTTATCTAGTTATTATGTTGGGTACTCTTTATTTTCATTTATCGATTCAAGCAGGTGATGATTTCGTTTGGATATTAATTTAATCAACATTCCTAAAACGAATCCCACAGTGTGGGATCCGATCGGAACAAAATCTTCATTTTTTCCACGTTCCTAACGGATCCCACAATGTGGGATCCGATTGTGGGATCCGATCGGAATAAGCCGGCGTTATCTACATCGCCACATTCGAACTAAGCATCAAAAGACCTGACGTCACACAAAAATCCTGACGTCACATAAATCCTGCATCGCGCAATTAAAGTTTACCGTGCAATGGACTATAATAATAATCTATACCACTGTCCTCCAGTACTGTCGGACAGTGGTATAGAATGCCCAATAATGAACGATCGACACGACTCTCTAGTGTATGACTGTACTGTCCTCCAGTAGCTCGGTGAGTTCGCCTTCGCTACGGACAGCGGTATAAAATGCCTAATTATGAACTATCGACTCTCTAGTGTATTACTGTACTCGCCATCACTATCCTCCAGTAGCTTGGCGAGTGCTCCATCGCTGCGAATAGTAGTAATTTATGATTGAACAACGAGTTTGTTTATAAGATTTTATTGAGCAGGTAAAATATTGCGTTTTGACGATAGTATCTAAAGAATAGGTACACGTCTTTCTAGTTATTCGGTTTATTGGTCATAAAACATTGGTTTTTCGGGGAACAATATATCAGCCCAACGCACGAAGTCTTGTAGTTTTCGCCACGGAGGAGAATCTGTATCGGTCTGGAACTTGAGTCGGATGAGCGCCTTCTTCCACAGCTCCAGGGAGTTGGTGTGGTGTGCGTCGTCAGCCTTGTACACCTTGCAGTCGATGTAGTACTCTCGTCGGTGCTCGCTGCTCGCCGCTCGCAGCCGTTGGTCACTCGGTTCACGAAGAATAATGACAGACATGTAATGTTCGATGAACCTTCTTTGAGCTCGGTGTCAGTTCCGTGGTTGTTACTGATATCGAATATATCGTTACCAATATTGTTTTTTTTACTGAAACAACAATGAAAACTACTGTTAGTTCATCACACACTTTCATGATTTACTAATCGTCTAGGTTCGAATTGCAAAAAAAACAAAACATGCACAACATGAGAGACGCATAAATAAAAATATATCAGGTAAGTCTATAGAAACTGTTAGCAGACTTATAACAGTGCATTATTCACTGATTATAAACTAAAGCACGGCTTGCAAGTTATGAAAAGTAAAACACTTTTTTAACACTTTCTAAATAATTCAATATTTTGTATAGATACCTCGGATGAGTTAAATTCTTTGAAGACGTACGCGACTTGCGTTTTCCATTGCTGTCTGCAGACGGTTTGCGGCTGGATTTAGTTTTCTGTTGAGTGATCGGAGCTTGTCGAAAGTATTCACACTCAGAGTCCGACCTGAAATATAGACAAGAAAAAAAACATTTAGTTAAACATATACGACTCTGAACCATGAAACGGTTGGAATGTTTTTACTTACATTTTTCCAACTATCCACAATCGGTTTGATGGGTTGGTGAGGGCAGGCGCAGGGACTGACGGCAGCAGCAGATGGCTATCAACACTGATATTGACAGTAACTCGTGGTGTACAGTAAGTCTGATCGCGGAGCACTACTTGAAGATTAATTCCACACTTGTAGACTGCAGTTACTAGGTATCGAGTACTCCGAAAACATGTAGCTTATAAGTCACAAATGAGCGATAATCCACTATATTAAAAAATACTGCAACCGATGGGTTACTGGTGCATGAAACAACTTTTTCCATGCACGTATTATACCCATTCAAAAAATAAAGACTAAGGATTATTCAGGTAGCATCGAATGTCGATGCAGCGAAACTGCTTAGGGCTGACAAAATGATAACGCGTTATTAATAAAAAATAAAAAAAATTACATTGCATTGCTGTATAATAGGTAATTAGCTATTTTACATAATTATCTTATTCAATATCTAAGTTTTACTTGTAATTGCTTGAATGTTTTGCTTGAGTAAAGCATAGGAAATAAGTTAATTAGTTTGACTTGGTTTAAAGATGTGATGTGTATGGCTCAGAGGTATTCAGTAGTAAGTTGTTGGATGTGAGTTGACGAAAACCACAGACTTCACGATATTTTAGTTTATTCGTAAAAGTTACACGAAAGTTCAGTTGGATGCTAATCCGCGGCTATACTGCTATGGCAGCTATTGGTCAACTAAATAATTATAATTATAAAAATACTTAAATAAAGCGAGTAGTGAAAAGTAGGTCGCGGCGTTAGCAATTTGCCTGTACGTTAACCGTACATGCTCCCGAGGGAAAAGTGGGATGAGTATCCACTACAAAGCAAATAATAATGTAAGAAAAGTGTTAAGTTAGTAATTGAAAGTTAAATAGTAAATGTGTAAAAGTATAAACGTATAAGTATAGGTATAACACTCAATTTAATTCGTCAAAGTGAAATACTTTGTTCGGCTGTCTTGCTTCGCTGTAACCGGGCTCCGCTGCTATCGAATGTATTTCTTGTAGCTCGATGCCCCCTTCAACGTTATCCCTTCCTCTAGGTGTCACTCCTGTTTTGGCAGAGAGTGTTTTGACGCCTTTCTTAGTTTTGCACCATCGTTTAATGAGAATATAGAGGGCAAGCACAGCGATTCCTCCCAACAATAAAGAAGTAACCGAGTAGAGATAGATGTCGTGTCTTGACATGTCAGACGCCTTCGGTAATATTTCTCTGTTTTTCTGGAATTCCAACTGCTGGTCTATTTTTCTTATTTCTACTGCAGTTGGCGTTTCTTGTTCTGTTATATTTAATTTTGCATTCTTCCAGCCGAGGTCAAAGATGTTGTTAATTGTGGAATTTATGGTTGGTATTTCTATGTAAGGTTCCATATTAAAGCTACTGGACAGCTGATTGTGTGTAAATATTGTGGCGTCTTTTTTCTGCAGTAAGCACTTTGATTTCAAGGAAATTACTCCAGTCCCGTCAATGACCGCGGGCGTAACTTGATCGTTACATATGACGCGCATCAGCTGTTTTTCGCACAGTGTAAATAGCCACATGTTCGATTTGTGAAGCTTTGTCCAGGTTTCTTTGCATGTTACGTCATTGAGGACGCATGATACAGACTCTTGTTGGTTGAAGACTTGGGCCTCACATGGAGCGTCTTTATCGTGCATGTTGTAGACAGGATTACGTGAGACACAAACGAATTCGTCTTCTCCGTATGAAGTACATTGGCGCATGTCTTGGTCTTCCATTGTTATGTAAGAGTTTTTAACAAAGTTGATTGCGATGAAGCTTGAGCTTGGTTGTACGAGTTTTAAATGTCCTTGTCTAAGGAACGGTATTGGTATGACTCGATATATCTTGTAGTCTTCATCGCTCAGCAAAGGGATGTGTATTTCAAATAACATATAGTTGTTTGTAATTCGAGCCTTCACATGAATGAGGTCATAGATATTTTTCAAATCCCTTTGAATGTCCTTTACAGGTAACGACAATCCCTGTGGCAACCTTCCGGATATTATGTTTAGCTGTTCGATCAGTTGGTTAGCCGGAAATAGATGGGTATCTAAATGTCCTCTGTAAATGTTGGCGAGAGCATTTATCAGCATTTCTAATATTCGATTTAAGTCACTTAAAATCAGAGTTGACGTTACGGCAGCGGAATTTATGTCATTCATCGTGAATAACATTTGCGCCTTGTTCACTATTTTTGTGATTTCGCTGCAAGTTTGGTGCATGTAGGCGCGCAATGTTTTGAATTGTTCATCCATAAAGGCAGTGTTTCTTTTTATAATGTTGTTTTCCGCCTCTACAATTAATGTTTGGTTTTTCATAAGTTGTAGTAGGTAGTCATCATTTGATTGTAGATTCTGTATGTCTCTTTCGTACTTTTCGGCAAAGTCTGCGTCGAGCACTCCGAAAAGAGTTCTTGCTAATTTCCCAACTCCATCAAAGTAACCTCGTTTTGGTCTTGAGTGTTGAGTGAGCAGCATAGAGTTGTAGTCGGCTAGGTGACTCAGTTCATGACGTAGGTGGCCGACAATTGTTTCGCAAGGCGTATACTCATGTGATATTCTTTGGCACAGTTTATCTATTTGGTTCACATAATCATTGATCTGATCAGTTGCTTGCCAGTATGACGTTAAATTGTAGTAAACCAATAGGGTCCATTCGTCATGTATTAGTTTTATTTTCCCAGCTTCCTCGAAGTAAATCGGATGATTGCTCGGTATAGGTGTAACCTTCAAGTTATTTGTGCAAATCCCGTTATTGCTATGTATGGATAGGAGAACAAGTGACAGCCAATTGTTCTTGTTTTTTGTTGTGCCTCCCCGTTTTTTAGTTTCCGGAGTATGTGTCCTTTTCTCTTCCTCTTCGTTTACTGTTGGTTCTTCGAGTTTCAGCGGTAATGGTGATAGCTTAGTTATTGGTCGTTTAAGTGAACCTTTCCTAGTTTTCAAGGTAACAACTCGTACTCGACCATCGGTGCCTGGATGTACTTCCTGAACTCTTCCTATAGCCCAGCGGCCAGGAAGTAAGTGTTCATCCTTTACTAATACTAGGCTTCCTTGTTTCAGGTTTTCTTTTGGGTGCTGCCATTTGCTTCGGATTTGCAGTTGATGTAGATATTCGTTCGACCAGCGCTTCCAGATGTGCACGTTCATTTGTTCAACAAGTCTCCATCTGTTTCTTAGATCGTGCTCAGCAAAATCTTGCTCTTCTTGTGGTAGTGACAGTAGGTCGCGGCGTTAGCAATTTGCCTGTACGTTAACCGTACATGATGTAAACGAGAGTTTTATCATTTATTGAAGAGTTACGTGACCTATTTCCGAAGTTCTTCATCAGATCTTCTACAAATTGAAATGGGACCACACCGAGAAAATACTCTTCCAAAAAAAGAATACTACATGTTTTTGATTTTAAGCCACAATGTAGTGTGTAAAAGATACTTGCCTATACGTACATAAATGTGAATGCGTGTCAACCTAAAATAGCTGATTGTTGCGAGTGTGACTTAGCTGACAGGAAAAAATAATTCGGTTGGGTACACGTGTAATATTTTATGCAATAACAAACATTAAGCGCAGGTCACATCGCCAGCTGCGAGCGAGCGAGGCAGGCGAGCAGCGTTTCACCTCTTTTCATACTTCGTTTCACACCCCGAACTATGAACCGAAATATGAAAAGAGCTTATACGCTGCTCGCCCGGCTTGCTCGCTCGCTCGCTAGCTGGCGATACGACCTGCGCTTTATGACGAAATATTTTATTGTTTGATTGAAATAACGTTGACTACTTGTATAAACATCCTGTAACGATTTTGACTTTAATTATTATTTGCATTTGTATTATTTAAAAGTTGAAAACTGACAAAGGTTATAACATTATATCGAAGCTATGACGGAGTATAAAATCGTTTTCAGAGTACCTATGTGATTACATAATATTTTGCAGGTAAATAATAAATCATTCTTTTTGTTTAAAATATTTAATTACTATAAGTACACTATAAGTACTTACCTACCTTTTTTAATTTTTCAGAAATATTTAAATGAACATTTTGGATTACTTCATGAAGAAGAAGTGATCATCAAACGAGAGAACGTATGTCATTACATAATTATTGTGCAGGTAATTAATAAACCATTATTTCTATTTAAAATATTGTTAATTTTTCACTATAAGTACTTACTTACCTTTTTTAATTTTTCAGAAATATTTAAATGAACATTTGGATTACTTCATGAAGAAGAAGTGATCATCAAACGAGAGAACGGATGTCATTACATAATTATTGTGCAGGTAATTAATAAACCATTATTTTTATTTAAAATATTGTTAATTTTTCACTATAAGTACTTACCTACCTTTTTAGTTTTTCAGATATGTTTTGATGAACATTTGGATTAGTTCATGAAGAAGTGATCATCAAACTAGAGAACGTGCGCAAAATTGACCTGTATTAGATAATTCTGCTATGCTACTGACTTCGATTGTTTATGTATACTAGGTAAGATCGTGAATGTTACTTATAAGTATTAATCTATTGTTGAATTTAGTGACTATATTGTATGTGAATTAATTTCGATAAGTAACAATAATATGCCTCACTGTTCGGTTTGCAAAGTATTTGTAGATAATCGTCGATGGTCTGGGTGCGAAAACTATATATAATTAAAACTCTTCTAAAGAAACACAAAACTCTTCCTTTTGACCCCAGCTTGACTTTGAAAAGGAGAAAAGATATAATAGCAGAAGTTCCTAAAACGAAAACCAAGTTCGCGCGTATACAATACAACAAACGCTCAGCTCAGCTATACAATAGACTTAACAAAGAGATTTACGTACATAATAAGAAACAAACAGAATTTAAAAAAATTGCTACTAACTGGATAAAACCACTTACCTATGACGACACGGAGGCGCTGCTGGAATAAAATATAACCCTACACCTAGTCAATTCCTGTACCATTCTTAACCTCATGCATGACACACACACACACTCACACACACATTTAAACACTATCAATCTTACTCACACACTCGCATGCCTGCGTGCGTGCTGCATGTTTAGCTTTAATAAAAATAAAAAAAATTGTTTAAGACAAGTAAATGATACTTATTCAAGTTATGGAAGAGCGGAGTCTCCTAACACAGGCATATTTGCTTAAAAGGAGGCTCCAATCACTAGTTGTTAAGGTTTACTTGCTAGAATAATAAACAATTTTCAATTTTCAATTTTTTCAATTTTCTGGTCATTTACGTAGCAATGTTAATAAAAACAAAAGCACGACTCCTATTTATGATAACGTTGTAATGATTAATTCTTCGTTTAAAACACGAATCGTAAGTTACAAGATCATTGCAACTAGCGAACAAATAAATAATTTCCCTGAGGTGTTTCTCCATAATATAAGTGAACAAGCTAAAAATCTAATAGATCGTTCACTACAGAAACATACAGCTGTCAAAATTAACTTCGAATTTTTTTCTTTATTTCTTATGTATAAAAATGATCAACAGGAAATGAAATCATTCGCTACGAAAAACATTATCATTCATTTTAATTACGATTTTGATTTAACTTATAAATCAACAGTTGATTCACTGTTAAAAAAAGTTGAAGAATTTCAGGAGAGAGATAGTGGTTGGATATTTTTGCGCAATTAGCATTTAGAAATAAATATTAATAAATATCAACCTCTCGGCGGATCTAAATTTATAACATTGCCAAAATTTATAAAAAATAAAAGAGCTTGTTTGAACATTCGAAACAAAGATGAGTATTGCTTTTTATGGTGTGTTGTGGCGGCCCTGTACCCCACAACCCGACATCCCGATAGAGTTTCGTCTTATCCATACTTCCAGGATGTTATAAATATCGATGATTTGTCATTTCCAATCACATTTTCAGACATAGCTGTCTTTGAGAAAAATAATCCATTACTGAATATATTCGTGTATGGTTTAAAAAATGATAAGACAATCATTGGACCTTTGTATACATCAACGAATAATAAATCTAAGAGTATCCATCTATTGATTTTAGAAAATAACAGTAATTCTCATTACTGTCTCATCAAAGATTTGCCTCGGCTAGTCAGCAATCAGGTGACCAAACACCATGGTAAACTATACGTCTGCGAAACATGCTTATTGTTTTTTCCAAAGCACAGCCAAATTAAATCACCCCTGTGTGGGGGAATTGTCACCGTTTTACCAGAACAGGGATCATTTCTAAAATTTAAAAATTATGATGTAAAACAAATCATTCCTTTCGTGATATATGCTGATTTCGAAACATTACTCGAACCGATTTCCGGCAATGAATTCAACACCGCAAACACGTCATACTCACAACTGCAACGCCACGTTCCGAGCGCGTTCGCCTATAATGTAGTATCATCATTTAATGATAGGGTTAACGGATATAGAAGTTATCGCGGAAAAGATTGTGTTTCAAAATTTGTACATTTTCTGACTGAAGATGTTAAAGCAATACATAGAATTCTGTCCAAAAACAAGCCTATGATATACACAGAGGAAGATGCTCGCGATTTTAAACACTGTGATAAGTGCTACATTTGCGAAAATTTACTGTTGACCGATAGAGTAAGGGATCACTGTCATATTACAGGTCGATACCGAGGCGCAGCACATCGACACTGTAATCTGCAACATAAAGTACCAAAATTCGTTCCAATATTTTTTCATAATTTGTCTGGCTACGATTGTCATTTATTTATAAAAAAGTTAGGCGAAATTCCAGGGCAAATTAAAATAATACCCAAGAACAAGGAAAAATATATAGCATTTACAAAGTATATTCCTACTGCTGATAACGAGTATATACAAATAAGGTTTTTAGATTCTTTCAACTTTTTAGGAACAAGTTTAGACAAACTTGCTAAAACATTGCACGTAGAAAATTTAAATTTTGTTAATCTTCGAACGCATTTTTCTAATGAAAGACAATTTAGTTTGCTGATTCGTGAAGGTGTATATCCGTATGATTATATGACTGATTGGAAATGTTACGAACAAAAATCATTACCACCTAAGTATTGTTTTCATAAGTCTTTGACCAACGAAGATATTAGCGATGAAGATTATAATCATGCTCAGACTGTTTGGGCTGAATTCAACATCAACGACCTCGGCGAGTATACGGATCTATACTTAAAAACAGATGTGCTTTTGTTGACAGACATATTTCAAAATTTTCGAAAAACGTAAACAATATTACAAACTCGATCCTGCGTTTTACATAACTGCACCTAGTTTATCTTTCGATGCAATGTTGCTAAAAACAGGTGTTCAGTTAGAACTCGTGTCGGACTTGGCTATCGTCAGAATGATTCAAAGCGGTATACGAGGGGGTTTGAGCAGGTGTTCCCATCGATACGCAAAAGCGAATCACAAATACATGCCAGAATATAATGCACCACAGCCTTCGTCTTTTATAGTATATCTAGATTGTAATAATCTATATGGCTTTAGCATGTGTCAGTATTTACCGTATTCTAGTTTTAGATTTCTCAGTGAAAATGAATTAGCTAATTTTCGTGTTGAAAATGTTGAGGATAACGCTGAGTGCTTCATATTAGAAGTCGATCTTTTGTATCCTGATCATTTACACAATCACCATAATGATTTACCATTTTGTCCTGAGAAATGTATACCCCCGGGCGGTAAAACAAATAAATTAATTGCAAATCTGTACAATAAGTATAAATATGTGATAAATATGTGACGTCCATTTAAAAAAGTGTTTAGAACACGGTTTAATATTACGCAAAGTTCACAGAGCTATTACTTTCAGACAGAGTCCATATTTAAAACAGTACATAGAATTAAACACTCAATTAAGACAGAAGGCAAAAAGTTCCTTCGAACAGGATTTTTTTAAGTTGTTAAATAACAGTGTTTTTGGCAAGACTTTAGAAAATACTGAAAATAGAGTAACCGTTCATTTAGTTAATCAATGGTGCGATCAATCGAATCGAGAGAGACTTGTAGCCAACCCCTATTTCCACAGTGCTTCTATTCTATCTGAAGATTTAGTTGCAATACAAATGAAACCTGATCAAATTATTTTAGATAAGCCTATATATATTGGATTCACGGTATTAGAACTTTCTAAGTCACATATGTATAATTTTCATTACAATATTGTAAAGCCTTTTTATAAAGACCGAGTGCAGTTGTGTTATACAGATACTGATTCATTTGTCTATAAAATATTCACTAATGATTTTTATCATGACTTGAAGTATAATTTTTTGCAATATTTTGACACGAGTAACTATGACGTTGAAAATTATTTTAAGATACCAAAAATGAACAAAAAAGTTCCAGGTCTGTTCAAAGATGAAATGGAAGGAAAATATGTATCTGATTTTGTTGGTTTAAGATCAAAACTTTACTCTATTAAAACTCCCAATAAAATCATTAAAAAAGCAAAGGGAGTAAAATCATGCGTAGTAAGGAACTTGAACATAACAGATTATCAAAATATTTTATTTAATGGTGGAATTATCCGTAGAAAAAATGTTAATAAATTAAATTAAATTAAATTATTTATTTGTAAAGACAACAATGATCCATTTATGTTAGTTAGTTAGTTACAAAAGACTTAAAAGCTATGTTAGTGTGTTATTATAAGTAGGTACTAAGCTCACAGAAAAAAAAACAATATTTACATACAGGGATGTGAATATATCACAATTCACCTGTTGTAGTGAATCACTCTTGCCTAACCAACACTTGCATGAAGTGATTCATTATCGGCGAGTCAAATTTGTCCACTAACATCTTCAGAATGCTATTAGAACTTGACCGCGTTCTTTCTAATAGCGATGCCGTCTTGGGAGTTGGGCCAAGTTATGTTTAAATCAATAAAGCACGAAATATTTACTCGGAGCGTCAACAAAATTGCCTTATCTAGCAATGACGATAAACGATCGATATCTGTAGATCGAATATCAACGCGAGCCTGGGGTCACTCTTCGATTTTAATGAATGAAGATATGTTTTTTTAGATTCAGAATGTATTATAATAAATATCTTAGTTTTATACTAATTATGTATACCTACCTACATCTACTTATGTTTAAAATAATCTTACTTTAGTATTAGAAAATGTATCTAATTAATGTATGGTAAATATAATTTTGTGTGTAAAAATATAAATAAAATGTGAATGATTATAACTAGCCAACTTGTTTATTTTAAGACATCCTCCTTTTTTAAAGTCGGTTAAATAAAATGAAATCTAACCTAGACTCAAGTTTCATCAGACACCTGTATTACTGTGAACCACGTAAATCGTATTATGTACCTATGCAATAAGATTGATTTTCAAAGAGCTAACGTTCAAGTAATACGACCATAACGCTGTTTGTCAGCACATGAATATAATTATTTATAACATATGACAGTTCAATACCCTTGGCATGGAGACACAAATGCTTAGTTAGCATTTTTATGGTTATCGCGTTCTAACTTGTTTATTGACGTACTCGTGATAGTTATAATTATTATTTTTTTGGTCATATACTTTATATTACTCACCTGGAGTACTTGTACAATTTTAGAGTGCATCGTTTTTTTTATTTGATCTGAGGTGCATCGTAATCATGTCGCTAAGTAAAATATTTTTAACTCGTTTTTTTATTTTTTTGCTAACGATTTAACTAACGATTGTGTTCGCAGCAGTGTTAATAATCATAAACATGACACTACATTTATCAGAGGTTGCACTTATATTTCACCAGTGCCTATTGTCACTAATCTAATCAAGACTCCAGGCTGCTTTTGAGAAATTCCTCCATGGTAAGCCAAAAGCGCTTCCGATCGCTATGCTTACGTGATAGTGTTTTATATTATTTTTATATTTTGTTCCAGATTTCTGAATCCGATATTGTGTTCAGCCAGTATGCTCAGGATCCTTACGAGGGATTCTCTGTGATGCTTCGCAGCGAACCCGAGCACAGCAAACAAGTCTCGAAAGATAAAAAATAAAAACAACGATCCAGGGAAAAGTCGAAGAAGCAAAATACAACCAAATCCTTCGTTATGAGTCGACTACAGCGACGAGGTATTAAATTAATAAAAATTTCAGTCATAGATCTCTGTAATAACAATCCTCAAACCATAGACAGTGATAGTGACAGTGAGAACGTTATTATAAATGCTCAATATATTGTTAAAGATGCTATCCTCATATATAATAGTAGTCTATGATGCTATCGACAGTGTTATGGACGAAACTGAGTCTTTAGTTAAGAAAATATCAAAATCTTTAATAGATACTGATTTTTAATAACTGTTTGTGTAAATTAGTTGGTGACGTTAATATTCTGTACTTAGTATTTATATTTTTATTAAGATGTTTTTATTTATTTTCTTATTAGGTTGTATTATTTGGAAAATTGTGGGGTAAATAACAAAATAAAAAGCATATTTACCATATCAAAAGACTTTTATTTAAAAACCTAAAAAACCTAAGTAGGTATACATTTTATGTCCATTCTAAATACTTCCTTAAACAAAGTACATTTTTAAGCGCACAATGCTTTAGGTGTTTATTACAATTCAAATTAGATTTTCCTTCACAGTATTTTTTATGTAAAGCAGAGAAATTAGGACATTGTTCTCTACCAAGGTCTGATACTTTACAATTCACATAAAGATCCTTTATCCACTTCACCTTCTCCAAACCATTTACAATGATTTCCTTATTTTCTAGATATGGAACGATTATACGTTGAAATTCTCTATAGTCAATGTATCCTTCGTTCCAATAAATACCTCTATTTTTTTCCAACCATTTAACCTGTCTCTTTTTGTCACTTGTTAAGTATTTAAACAAGTATGGTAGTTTTATTAAAAATGTTTGCGTATAATCGCGACTAGCAAAAGCTAGTTCTTTTATTATAAAATTATTGTACAGGTCTTTAAATCCTTGAACATCTAATATTATGATAGTATTCGGATTCATGATATTTTTCTCACAGTATTACTCAGCGGCTTATACTCAATTATACAGTCGTTCAATATAAGATGCAGAATATATATAAGTATGCAGAAGTTTGATCTGGTATGTCCGAATCACTCTCAATTTCCACTCTTACATCCACAATAGGACCTGTCTTTGCATTATCAGCTTGTCTAGAGCAATCGATGACAAATAACGGTGCTAAATCTTTAAATTGTTTCTCACTTAATAAGGGCTCCGGACGACGTCCGTAATAAGACTGTTGAAATCTGATGTATTGCTCGTATAATAAAGCGATTCTGTTATTCGCGAAACTTACATTGAGGTTTTCATATGGGAAGTAAGTGGAATTTAGGTATACTCTGACATCACGAACATGGCAGTGATCGAACTGGGACATATCAGAATTTGAATTATTTTTTCTATTTGTTTGTAGACCTATAATTATGTATCTTGGTTTCTCTATTTGTGAGGAAGTTTTGATAGACCAGGTATGTTTTGTAGTTCTAGGTAAACCTGGATATTCGTATAGATCCCAATTTCTGAATATCATATGGAGTGCTCGATCTTTTTCTAACAGTTTTAGCAAACTTAGTTTCTCTTTGTCGGACACTTTAACATGCGGTACTCGCCAGATGATTTTATTTATCTGAACGTCATCTACAAATTCACCGGTGTTAAGTTTGACAGAATTCAGGTTAGTGTTACTTCGTAGTTCATGCCTACTATTTATAACGACGTTCTTGAAATCTTCTGCGAAACCGATGTTGTTTACGTTATGTTATACCATCGATATTCCAGCCCCATGCATTAGATATTTTTGATAAACTTTCATTCATTGATATTAACGATTTCATGGTCGTAGTTATGCCAGCATTTTTTATTCTATCAATTTCCACACCATTCAACTCGTATCTTATATCTTGGAACAGGTAAAGTAGAGCATTATTCGTAAAATGAACACTAGTGGCTTTCTCTTCCATATCCTTTTTGCTAACGATAATAGTTCCTTCCAAATACAAGGTGCTAGCTGACGGAAGTATGTACAAGTCCTGTTGGTTAATAGGTATGCGGATTTCATCGTTTCTATTGAAACTAGTTACGTAGGGTTTGTAAGAATGAAATTTGATTCCTTCAACTGTGTTGTCGTTACTCGGAGCGGATAAAACGTCTAAGATATTCATTTTAGTAAACCGATCGCTTTGAGGAATGGCTTGTTTTCTTTAGTTAATTTTATTTTCTTCTTAGGGCGAGCTCCTATTTGGTTGGAAGTTTGAGCGGAACTGATATTTTTGCTTTGTTGATGCACATGTTTATTGTAGTCAATCATTTTTTCTTCTGAGATGCAAATACTGCTTCACTTCTTCACCGCGCAAATTTATTAAGTGGTTATTTATATATAACAGCCTGATATTTATGCAGCTAATGTTGTTTTGATTAATTGGAAAGTATATTGCGTTTTTCGGGATTTCTATAATCCTATATCCTGGAAGCACGTTGAGTACAAATTCGTGGATAATGTGACTCGGTTCTTCGTTTGAGTATGAGCCGCTTACAATATCACATTCGATCCTGGGGGTCTACTCCCTAAGCACTACACTTTCGTTTTGGACGGATTGACGTGCGTTTCCTACGGTAGTAGGAAACGCAGACCAATTAGAAATCGGCAAGTGATATCCCTAGCAATTGATTGGCCCGTAGCCCATTAAAATGAATGACGACATGATTTGACAGTTGTTCCTACTAGAGATGGGTAGCACATCTTTTTAAAATGAGGATCGTGGGAGGCACTCTTTTTACAAAGTGTGCTAGCACACTGTGCTACCACGAATTAGGCGAGGCTGCGGTGGCTTGTGAGCACGAACGTGCTGTGAGTGAGTCAGTGAGTCGCGTGTCTCGCCGACTCACCGAGTCGACGCGCGAGTCGCGTGTGTGCAGTGTAGTGAGTAGTGACGACAACGCGACACGACACGGCACACATACGCAGTAGAGTAGGCACACGCGTAGCGAATTCTGTGGTGTATGTTTGTGCTAGCAACAGTGAACGAAGACATTAATGATAAAAATAGAAAAAAAGAATGAGTGACTTGATCGACTGACTCATTTCGTTCTTAACTCTCAAGCACAAAATTCTGTGGCCCTAGTGAAAAGGGATCTAAGTCCAAAAATGCAACTTTACAGGAAACGCCAAAAACACTCCGCGCGCTTCAAATTGCGTGTTTGACCTCGTGTGACATTTAAACCGCTACCAATTGAAATACATGTGAAGTTTTTTATAGGTAAACAATTTATGCTCTTTATTATTATTGACTTTATTTTTATTTAATGTTATTAGTTTTTAAGATAATGACTTATACTAACCACAAAATGAATTCATTTAGGGTATAATATAAGTTATACCCCTTCTTCCATAATGTTAAATGTTAATTCATACAAGTGAAAATGAATACGCATTTGGAATGATTATGTTCATACTAATCTCAACAGAGTTACTTTAATTTTTTCCCTTTATTTTAGTGAAAACGGATTTATGTCTAATAATATCACATTACTCACTAAACCATTTTTAAGAACTAGGTCTTGTTGTATTGATAAACACGAACCAAATAAAAACGTGGGTAATTTATGTTAATTTAGATTAAAAAACACAAAATATATTTGAAAAAATCCGTTTAAAAGAATACAAAAGTACTTGAAACCGACTTTTGTAGTTTTTTTTGGTGTCAGTTGGACCCTTTTACACAAGGTAACTTCTTTATTTTTAGAGATAGCTTAGATCCGTTTACACCAAACGATAGAGCATTTTTCTCTGATCACTTCTGTATACTTAACTCATTTTCCACAAAATCGGACTTATACCCCTTTTCACTAGGGCCACAGAAATGTTCTGTGTAGCTAATCTGTGCCAGTGCGGAATGTGCTAGCACATCAAAATAAAAAGAGTGAATGATTATTTTCATCCAAGTGAGTAGCTACAACTGTGCTAGCACGCGTGCTGACCCAACACTAGTTCCTACCCCCGAAGTGTCCCGAAGTGTCCCGAGGTGTCCCGGGATGGTTTTTCAGTTGAATTGGACCGTATTGTACCCATGTTTTTACGGATGTGAACGTCAGTTGATACGACATCAAATTATCCATCGTGCTGTTGACAGTTAATGTTTCGGATATATTCAAAACTATGACTGCTTTTCAACTGACGTTCACATCCGTGAAAACATGGGGTTTTCACCGTTTTCACGGATTTGAATGTCAGTTGATACGAAATAAAAATAGCAAATCAAAATAGCTATCGTTCTGTTGACAATTAATGTTTCGGAAAAATAGCTATCATGCTGTTGACAGTTAATGTTTCGGAAATATTCAAAACTATGGCTGCTTTTTTAATGCTCGAACTGCTTCAAGAAGCTCTGCAGGAAGAGCGGAGGCGACGCCGGTTATACTTGCGCCGATAATATAATGAGTGTTGGGACTGGTGGAAGATTGAAACATTTAAAATAAATATTACCACAATAAAAGCATTGTTTTTAGGAACAAAACGGTTTTATTATTTATTTTTATTTAGCACCAATCAAAAAAATTACAATCAAAACATAGATTTTCTTACATTTTTATCTGTTGTAGTCTTGCGTCAATGATTGCTAGGAACTTAGTTTCTCTTACTTGTACACTTCAGTCTTAAATACTTTATAATCTGAATAAAATTAACAATCAACAACACACTAAAACAAGCAGTCTTTGCTCTTCCAGCTAATAATTCAAATTCTTGCTCACGAGTCGACAGGGAGGTGTCGCCGAGCACGTGGATGTGCACGACGAGGGTTTAATGCTGTAAACAAAGGAAATCATGTTTTATCAGTTTTTCTGAAACATGATTTATGTAATCTCTTTTCTACTGAACAATAATACTTACTTCGCTAACTTTGCATCGTCAACTTCAGCTCTAGTGCCTCAGTGGACACTAATGTTGATCCTGGAGTCGGTTTGCAGGTGTAGCAGTTGATGTATGGGTGGGCGAGGTGGCTGCTGGCTCTTGTGTTTGTTACAGATGAATCCTGTACAGCAAAAACTGAATATCATTGACAGATACACAAACAAAATAAACTGATTATCATTGTATGCACTTTACTGATGACACATACCATAAAATCATATTATTATTGACGAGTAATGTAAACTCACCCTTTGCCACTGCTCCACGGGCTTTGTGCAACTTCACATCGAGTCAAGGGAGTTTCCCAAAGCCGTTTCGACCTTAGTTTCCCGTTAGCATCCCTCAATAGCCCGCAACCCAACTCCTGATGGTCTCCCATAAAATTGAAGAGGACTTATATTTGAGCTTGAGTTGCTGCTAGAGCGTTTGGAGCCTTTTTCAATACCTAATTAATTAGTTACAAAAACTTCTCGTGTAAATATCTTAAATAAAAAACTTTGACAATTCATTTACCAATTTACCGTCAAAAAGAAAGCAGGCGATGGTCATAAAGGATAAAGCCGCTATCCTATCCTATCAGAGAGCGACCTCGACGAAATTATTAAAAAATGAACCTACCGTCCTCAAATAAAGTGTTTTAATGTGCTTTAACCAATTATCAAATTCGCGGCATTAATTGACGGTATCGACGTAATTAGTGATAACACAATAGATGCGTCAATAGTGAACAGCATAGACAATTGGATAGCGACGTGGAGGTATAATCAAAACTTTAGTCTGGTACATATTAACATACGTTCTCTAAAAAAACATTTCAATGAGCTTTTAATTACATTAAATAACCACCTAGATAAGTTAGATGTTATAGTCATTACAGAACCCAATATTGACTTTTCTTTATTAGACTTATTTAAGATAAAAGGGTACAGTGTTCATAGCTTTACACGAACGGGGCGAAGGGGGGGGGGGGGTGTGCTTGTATACGCGCGGGAGGGGCTAGATGCGCGCGCGGCCTCTGGGCCGGCGGCGGCGCAGCCGGTCGCCATACGTGCTGCGGAGTGTGTTTCCATTACACTTTTTTGCTCTGGGGAACCTATTCATGTTGTCGCATTGTATAGACCTCCCCGAATAAATAAACAGGAAAAAATGATTCTATTCTTTGAGGAACTTAGGAATCTATTAAATAGCTTACCCCAAAACTCCAAGGTGATATTGTGTGGCGATATGAATATTAACCTACTGCATAAACACGATAAAAATGTCATTACCTATGAAAATCTTTTGGCCGAGTTTGGTTTCACAAAATGTATCGATAAAGTTACACGTAGTGAAATTTTAGCTGATGTCGAATCATGCATTGACCATATTTATATTAGAGCACCTAATTCAAAAATAAACTCCGCGGTAATCCAGCATAAAATATCTGACCATTATATGATATCGGTCGCGGTGGAATGGAAACGCACTCCGGTAGCCGTGCCTTTGGACGGTGGCGTACGGCAGCGCGACGGCGCATGTGCTCTCGCTTCTGCCTCCTCGTGTGTACGTGCCTGTCCTGCTCACTCGCCTAACGTAACCTCACAACGACGTTATTTGCTTGATGATCGTGCTGTTCGTGAAAATCTATTATCAGTTAATTTTGATGAGTTAATGCTTTTTACATGTCCCATAATGTTGTACGAAGCATTTAGAAATATATTTAAACAGATCTATAATAGTTGTTATGTATTAAAAAGTCAAACTAACTCAAACAGGGATAATACCCCCTGGATAACTAGTGAGTTAAAAAATATGATCTCTGATAGGGATAAACTGTTTATTATTTGGAGTAATGAACCTAAAGATATGGTAAAACGGTTAAATTACACAAAATTTAGGAATAGATGTCATAAATTATTAATTTTTAAATACAAAAATAGGTACGATAGGCAATGCATATTAGATTGTAATAATAATATTAAAAATATGGGACAGAATAAATTATTTATTAGGAAATGAAAAGCAATGTTTGGATAAAGTAATATTAAAGAATATGGGAATTAACGAACCTATTAAAAATATATGTAATAACTTTGCTCGTATTTTTGCCGAAGATATAGAGAAAACTAAACATATTTGTAATATTAAGTTGTTATCTAGAATCACCTACGCTGGACAGATGGACAGAAATATGAGGTGGCAACCCGTAGATAGTAACTATGTTAAACGAATAATAACTCAAATGGATAAAAATAAGTCACCGGGTACCGATCTTGTGCGAATGTCCGACCTGAAAATGTTGGTAGATACAGTTAGCCCCGTGATCTCTAAACTAGTCAACTTGTTTGTGCAAAATGGTGTGTTTCCTAGTATGTTAAAAGAAGCCATTGTGCGACCAATATATAAAAAGGGCGATCATAAGAATTATAGTAACTATAGGCCTATATCAATATTATCCAGTGTAGATAAAGTTATTGAGAAATGTATCATCAACCGTTTGAATAATTATCTGCAGAAAAATAATGTAATAAATGAATGTCAACATGGTTTCCAAAAAGTTAAAAGTACAAATACTCTCCTTACTCGATATACTGACGAAATTAATACATATTTAAGTGAAAAAAAGTTTGTAGTCGCGGTATTCTTTGATTATAAAAAAGCCTTCGATACCCTTGAAACTGAGACCTTACTGAACGCCATGGAGGAGTGTGGTGTGGGAGAGCCGCTGAACAAATGGTTCCGCGACTATCTCACATCACGCTCCTACCGAGTAAAGGTAGGTGATGAGTACAGTGACGAGAGGAAGGTGGGGTGCGGGGTGCCGCAGGGGTCTGGATGCGGGCCTGTGTGCTACTTATTGCACGTGAACAGCTTGTGCGGCGTACTGCGCCACTGCTCGGCGCACATGTTCGCGGACGACCTGTGTTCGCTGCGCGCCGGCACCGACCTCGCTGACACCTGTCGACTCGTACAGCAAGACGTAGACTCAGTGGTAAAGTGGTCACACGACAACGGTATCGTTCTTAATAGTGATAAAACTAAGCTGTTGATGATACATTCCCCTTATTTACATCTGAATAAAACATGCCCTTCTATTTTCGCCCATAGCTATGACTGTATGCATATTAATAATACAAACTGTAACTGTAAACCAATAGAACAAGTAGCAAGTGTCACCTATTTTGGAATGAAAGTTGATGAACATTTTTCATGGTCTTCACCATATTGACAACATTTGTTGTAAGCTTAGAATATTGCTAAGTAAATTCTATCACTTAAGCTTTAAAGTTCCCTCCAGCACCTTAAAATGTTTATATATGTCATTAGTTGATTCAATACTGAGTTATTCTCTTGATTCCTATGGTTTGACTTTCAAAAGTAATATTCAGAAATTAGAATCAATTCAAACTAGATTTCTAAAATTATTAGTTAACAAGAAAACAAAAAATAGCTGTAAAGGAGACTAAAGTAGGTTATTCAAAATATGTAAAATTCTACCAGTTAGCCTTAAACACAAGTACCTATTATTAGTGAATAACCATGGCAGGCGAGATAGTGACTCACTGGTTTCTAACAGGTGTAATACCAGGTCGATGACAGCTGGTAAATATGATGTTCCCAGAGTCAGTAATTACTATGGCGACAGAACTTAAAAAAAACGCATTCCCTATTTATTGAACACTGCCTGCTGACATCAGACAAGAAGAAAATAAAGTTAAATTTGCACGTATTCTAAAAAAACATTTGTTGGATTCTATGTAAGTGTAGGTGTTAAGTATATATTGATATATGACGTAGATGTACTGATATTATATTTACTGTAAGAGAGACTCAATGATCTCACAGTTAAACTGCGTAAGCAGTTTTGTGGGGCAATGTACTTAGATTTAGAGATTTTATATGAATAAATAAATCTTTCATTCATTCATCCAGACAAAAATGGCAAAAATAATTCAATTCTTTAACTAAAGACATAATAAAAAGTAAATGTGGTAATTTTCTAACAACAACAATATTATTTTTTACCCGACTACGGCGAAAAAAAAGGAGGGTTATGATTTTGACTGGTATGTATGTATGTATGTATGTATGTTCATCTGTTCCCTCCTATCTTCTAATCCACTCATCGCAATTTGACAAATGAGGAATATCTTTGGAAGCGTCTTGATCGTCCGCTGGTTATAGGCTATATGACGTCACATTAAATTAAAAATGGCGCCCTCTAGAGGACATAAAGTCAGGAACTAAAAAAGAAATTTCGTTTAGTCGTACCATGTTGGGTATCAAATGAAAGGGCTTAATGAGCACATTTCAAAAATATATATATTATAACCCCAAAATAATTAAAAAAAAATTAAAGTAATAAAAACTAAAACCCAACTACGACTAAAAAGGTATAAACAAGACACCACAGACAGACAAATTAAAAATCCGGAGTCACACGTAATCTGTTCGATTTATGCCCTAACACGTGTAACTCCGGATTTTTAATTTGTCTGCCTGTGGTGTCTTGTTTATACCTTGTTTAATTTTTTGTTTATTACGCTTGCAAACCAGAAAATATGTAAACCGGCAATCGAGACCGGACTCTATCGTCAGGCCTCATTCGTTCAATAATATGGTCCATGAATCCAAAATCAATAGGCAGTAGGGAACAGACTTGATTTTCGTTTACGGACGTCCGACGGGCTTAGGGAGTAGACCCCCTGCTTATTAAACCCTAACAAATTCCTGAAAGTGTCTTCTTTTTTAAAATTTATGTCTTTTGTACAATATACAGTAGTTTTTAAAGTATTATTATTGCACTGTAGTTTGATTGATGCATCTTTCATTTCAGATTTTAAATAATCACTAATATCTTGCAATTCATAGGTGCCGTCTGGTATTCAATAACTTTATCGGAACCATAATAGAACTTATTATTCGTTTTGTCAATGTTTGGAATAGAATGGAATATTAAATTTTGAAAAATGCAATAAGGCACACTCATAGTGTCCATATAAATGTAACGTGTTAGGATAGTAAGTAGATAAAGTTGACGAGTTTCCAGTTATCGATAATGTGAGTGACATCTTGAAAATGATTGAAATAAAAGAAAATCATAAGTTTTATACGTTTTTATTCCAAAAAGTCTGCAGATATTCTAAACATAAGTGTCCACAATTTTCTGTGTTGAATTTTTAATATCTTGTATAATTATAGAAAACATTACAATTCTTAAAATATCGCATTAATTCTATTGGAGGTTTCAAATCTCCAAAGCTATCAAAATATTCACAATAATTGTATACTTTTACATAAGCTACCCAATGTGTTCCTTCGTTCTTAGAATCGTCCAAGTTAACGATACCACATTCAATCCGTTTTGAGGTCCTTGGTAACTGATCCTTCATGTAGACTCCTCGAAAGTAAGGGATGTCGCGTGCATACCTTTGGATGTTTTTTGAAGATTTTATGAATAAACCTTTACCATTTTTATGTGACTTAATGTATAAACCCTGGCCTAACTTTAAAGACTCTATAGCCTTAATGTCGTTGTGTTTCTCGCAAATTTTGCTGACCTGCTTTGTAATCGTTAACAGTTTTTGCAATACCAGCCGCACCACCACTCCACCAGCTAAAGTTCCTAAAGCTGATAAGCCCGCAAAAATTGGGATTAAAGGTAGAATACCTACAGTCTTTGGTAAGGGTATTACTCGCGGTACTCGAATTTTCTGAATGTTTGGAAATATTTTTTTTGGCTGCTAAGTAAGCAGCGTTAATTAAAGTGTTACTGTCTTTTGGTTTCAGTTTCTTTATTTTTGCTCTTATTTTTGATACGAAACTTTTAAACGTTTTAACGCCGGAACCAGATTTCAGTTTGGCTTTCATGACTTTGCTCACTAACCATGAACTAAGTTTTTCACCTTTCCCAGCATCGCTCGATTTAAGTCTTTGTTTAGCCATATTTAGTAGTTGTAAATCAGCTTTGTGACGATTGGGGAAGTCTGTATGGTTTGCATATGCAATGTCGTGATGCATACAAGCTTCGTCTAGCTTATTTACACCTCGGTCACCTCGTAGGAAACGTTTCTCGAGTTTTGTTCCCGGACCGCAATAATTGTAACCTGGTAAATGAAGTTCGAACGGTAGATTATTAATTAACGTATTAACAAGTTCACCTCCTTGCATTGTCCAAAGTGAAATGAATGAAGTAATGCAAAAGTTATATAATTATTTTAATCCACTATTGCAGTTTTATCGATCCAACTGTTTTCTTCATTATTTAGACCCAAACATTTCACAAAAATTTTTGTTCCTTTTCTTTTTAATACCTTTTCTATCAAATAAATTCCAGGATAGAAAGATTTTGAAGTTCTTGATCGTAAAAGGTTCCCAATATGGCTTGCTTTCGCTGATCTTCTATATGATATGTTACTGGTATTGTATGATTAATCTTTTTATAGTAAATATTTCAGTCGACCAATTAGGTGTATAACCTTTCTCAAAATTGTGTTTATATTTACTGATACGAACAAAGTCACCTACTTTGAACTTTTTCTATGAACGGTTACATGATTTAAGGCTTTTTTAATATTTTCTTTTATAACTGACTCACTAGATTTGTTTACTTCGATTGGTTTCAATTTCAATTTCAATAGTACGATGTTTTGTATTGTTATATATGAAGATAGGGTGGCGTTCTCTCTCCTCTTCTCTTTTCTATTTTTATTAACTCTGTCACCAGAGTAATTTTTTCTCACTTCCATCTCTACGCCGACGATCTGCAGCTTTACAACCATTTCTTAAGGGAAGATGCGGAAGCCGCCGTGTCTGCCATGAACAGCGACCTGAATTTTATTGGCGAATGGTCGCGGTCCTTTGGACTGCGAATCAACCCTAGGAAATCCCAGGCTATAATTATCGGTGGCAGGTATATGCGGAAAAGGCTCGATGTGGCGTCGCTGTCTCCACTCTATCTGGATGGAGTTCAGATTGTGTACGCAAACACGGTTAAAAACCTTGGGGTGACCGTGGACTCCAGAAGTGAGAATGAGTGATGAAGTCCTACTTGTCGTGGACTGCCCATGTTGCTCAAGTCAGTCGCAAAGTGCACTTCACGTTCCATTCGTTGAAATGCCTCCAGTGCTTCTTGCCCTTGAACACCAAAATGTCCCTTGCCCTAACTCTCATTCAGCCCATTATAGATTACGCCGACGCCTGTTATTTGGATGCCACTGAGGAGCTATTAATTAAACTTGAGCGTTTGCAAAATATCTGCATTCGTTTTGTTTTTAACCTTAAAAAGTATGATCACGTTTCTTACTATCGCAACCTACTCAAGTGGCTCCCTATTCGACTTCGCAGGAACTCTCGGATATTGTGTCTACTTTTTAACCTCCTTCACAATCCTAAAACTCCGTCCTATCTGCGGGAGCGTTTTTCCTTCGCCCGTCCTTCTGATGCGCCTTGCAGGTCGCATCATAGAAATCTCCTTAAGTCTCCTCCCTATTCCACTGACTTCTAATCCTACTCCTTCACTGTGCACGCCGTTGCGGTTATGGAATTCCCTTCCGCCTGACATTAGGGACTGCCAAACTGTTGCAGTGTTTAAAAGAAGAGTGAAAGAACACTATCTTTCCACTTCGTCATAGTTGTGTATGTATTTATTTCGATATATATTAATGAAGTAGGTAGTTATGTATATTATGTATGTAGTATTTTTATTTGTATGTAAGTGTATGATCATATTATTTGTTCTAGTTTATTAAGTGAATTGTGTTGATTTTATGTATTTTACTTTCTCTTGAATTTTACACACGGTGTCTACATCTCTTATCTACTTTCCTATCGCAGGTGTGCTGAAAGAGATTTCTTTAGAAATAAGCATCACCTTTGTACGTTTTTTTTCTGTTCTTTTCTTCTTGTCTGTTTATTATGTGTGTACATAAATAGTTAAATAAATAAATAAATAAGATATATAACAATCTAACCTAACCTAACCTAACCACTTATAGTTTCCATTCAAACTAAAATATTTGTATAATTTATTTTTAAGAGTTTTAATCAGTCGCTCTACGATCGAAGCTTTTTTGGTAGAAAACGAAGAGTAATGGTTAATATTGTATGTCTTCATAAGTGTTTGAAATGAGTTGTTATAAAATTCTGTTCCCATATCAGTTTGTAAATTATCAGGTTTGCGATTGCTGTTAATCAGAATTCGTTTAAATGCATGAGTAACATCAAGTTTATTTTAACGGCACTGTCCGTCGGCGTACTTTGAGAAGCAGTCAATCACCACTAAAATGTAATTGTGAGCTTTATTATATTTTCTCAGGTTTTGCATGTCCATCAGATCAGCTTGCCACAAGTCATCGACCCTCTTTAAAATGACAGGACGTCTAGGGAAATTTCTTCGTGCTGCTTTGTGTATTTCGTTAACAATTTGCTGTTTTGCCATTACGGAGTTTTTTGAAGTAATTTATCTACCTCTGCCTTAGTATAAAACTTATCTGGCAAATGAGGTGAAACCTCAGATATCCTTGCTTTTAAAGTAACCTGAACTACATCTTTTGCGTATTTTATGATTTGAGAACGCAATGAACCAATCATAATTATTATTACATTCTTTTATCATATTAGCATTCAATCAATCAACATAATCTTTGTTCACAGCATCGTCTGCTTCTACTGGAGATCTAATTCCTCTAAGTCTTGATGTTTTTAAATCAAAATCTCCGTTCTCTGATTTCAACAGTGCATTCTCATTAAACTCAAATAACTCTGATAAACGCATTCTTTTGTGAATGTAGTGTCCGAATTTGTCTACGTTCATATTTAAGGTGTATTGTATCGAGAGGCTGATAATAAAATAAACACATTTTAAAATATTTATTTATTTATAACTTTACTTTCACGTTATTCTTCAATGATCGATATAATTTCATTATCTAATCCTGTGTTACCAGCATCTTGAGATGCAATTAATAATTTTAACCTATCCACCAGTTCATTGGGATCGTCCCAATATACAAGATCTACGTTTTTCTTCCACATTTTTGTTAAGGGTAGTCCTTTTCCCTTCGATTGATGGTCCTGAATTGTACTTTGTAGTTTGAATAGAGGCTTAATAATTTGCAAATATTTCTGCCCTTTATTACTTTTTATTGGTGTACCAGGCTCATAGTCACGTCGATGTGCGTTTGTATCAAGTAGCATCGACTTATAATGTATCATATCACTCTCTGTAACCAAGCTTAAATCTACGTTCTTTTTCAACAGCAACTGTTTTAAACCAGGCGTATTTCGGTATTTGCGTCCAGCCGCAATGATATAATCATCACATCGTTATACGAGCAGAAACTAACATCAGTTTCCCGTCCTCTACTCTGACACCAAACGGAATATCTGTCAGTGCTTCTGAGGATACTGACCAGGATGACGTATCACAACCTTGGTTGTTTTCAACTAATGATTTATATGAAGAGTCACTTTCGATATCAGATTCATATTCGTTCGCATTGTCGTTGTTATCATTGCTTCCTATACTAATAGGGACTTCTTTTTGCAAAGTTTTATCGATAAACGGGTTTCATCATTTTTTGTATTACGCAGGAGAGAAGTCTGCTTACTCAAAGTCAAAGTCAAGTCAAATAATTTATTTCAAGTAGGCACATTAAAGGCACTTTTGAACGTCAAATACATAGAAATAGAACTGATTCTAGTTGCCCCTTCCAAAAGGTAGTTTTCGTATGGAGAAGAATGGGCAAGAAACTCCACCGTTACTCTTTTAAAAAAAAATGTTTTACAATATTTGGTTTTACATCAATTATATAATTACATGTGAAGACGATGCACCGAGAATACAATTACAATAGGTAAAAAGAATTAAAAATTAAAAATGGAGCAATGACAAATAAATAAATTAAGTATGTGATAGGTACATGGTGCTCACATACCTATTTACAAACATTAAAGTATACGTACGATAACACAATATTTCTACAAACTTGCAAGTAATACTAATAGGACAGTGTGTGAGATTAATTATCATAAAATGTAAAAAAATCGATGATATAAAAATAATAAATTTTACAACTAGATTAGCAACCAGTTTGATTTTGTCCAGTACTGACATTAGCAATTAGGTTGAGTGGTTCTGTTACCGGCTTGAAAACTGATTCCAGTACTTGTTGATTGTTAATCTCAACATCTCTCATCTTTCGCACTTTCTTCTTAATAGCTTCTGCAGCATCAACTATTTGTCTTTTCAGTGATTTTTCCATAATAACAAAATAAAAAATAAAACAGTTCTTGATTGATTAAGCGTTGTCTGAAGAATAATAATATCGCGAGAGTAACGGTCTTAAATATTAGTATTTTTAATCAAAAACAACAAAGGTGTCGAATTTGTTTCGTTTATACTTCCGTTATTTTTGGAGCAATCCTTATTACCATAATTGAAGGGTTCACTCCAAATTTTCGAACACATTTCACGAAATTCAATCCACGTCATATCAGTGTTGACATGTTCTTCATAAATATATCGTAAATTAATTTCGTCTCGTTTAAAAAGTATGATTAAGTTCGCATTGTCTCTCACTAACTGCTTAGGGATTTTACTGTATGTTTGGTTTAGATAAAAACAATCAATGCATTTGTGTCTGCCCATTGCAAAATAATCACGCATGTTAGTAAAAAGTATGTTAAGTTGAATTAAGTATAATAGGTAGTGTTTTTAACAGTATGGTTGGCAACCCTACGCATGCCACGCCCACGGATAGTATAGAAGCCAGGGACTTGAAAATTTACCCAAAATAGGGGTATGAGGTATCATATCGTTACGTATTACGTTATATATAGTTCCAGTAACCATTTACGAACTAATTTCTTGTCAGTATAATGAAAATCTATCTCAACTATTAATTCAGTTACGATCCGGGTGGAACAGTAGAAATTATCGCTACTGGACCGGATCGTAACGTTACGGTATGTTAACATTATTTTATAACGTTTCAAGTCCCTGAGAGAAGCCCAACAAGTTCTTCTTGTGATATTCTCCGTCTATATCCCGACTTTTATTTAAATAATGAACTCCACAATCTCTTCCAAATATTACCTATGTCTTGAACCAAAAAAACTAAGTGCTACCAGTAGGGTATTATTGGGCATTCTATACCACTGTCCTCCAGTAGCTCAGCGAGTTCGCCTTCGCTACGGACAGTGGTATAGAATGCCCATTAATGAACGATCGACTCGACTCTCTAGTGTATTACTGTACTCGACCAATGATCATGCGAGTTCGCTATCGCTCTGAAGGGTGGTACAGAATGCACAATAATGAACAATCAACTCGATCAATGACCCGTAACGCAAAAGAGGTTGCGGTAAGTTTATAAATGTTAACGTACTTTATACATTCACTCATTTTCAATCGCTTCATTTCCGACAGTAATCATGAAAAACAACCGCAATCGCTGCATGTAAATACAGTCTGCGATGATTTTTGTAACACTAGTTTTCGTCATGGAGAATTATTACCTAATTCAGTACGATGTATCATTTGCGATCCGTCCAATTGTGGAAAAACCAATTTATTAATTGGTCTTCTTATACACGAAAATGGTTTAAGGCCGGGACGTAACCAAAATTGCCTGTCTTCAATTTGATTTTTCATAAAATTGATAAGACTTAGGTATAAAATAAAAATAGTATGAGTAACTACATGATATTTCCAAACTTTTTGTGTAACAGAAACACAAAATATTAAAATTTTCTCGATAAAAAAATATCACGAAGTTACCTCTAATTTTCACGTATTTTCGATTTGTACTTAAAATGCTAATGCCTATTATGATAAAAATTAGATGATTATATGTATTAAAACAAGGCAAAAAAAATTGTGTAGGCTTTTTTTTTTATTCCTTTTATTTTTGGTTTTATTACGAATCAAAGCTTGTAGGACTTACGACGTTCTTAGTTCGTGGAAGAAGCCATCTTCCGTCGCACATTACGGGAACTTCAAGCATATTTTTGTTTCACAAATCAGTCGGCGTCGCTCTGTTGAGACGAGAGGACTGCGCTCAAATTTTTAGCTGCGCTGAGATATTATTTATTTTCGTAAATAATATTTTCGTAATTTATCACATTCCACAAAAGAAACTGAGACATAGAAAACATGAAATAAACACTAAAACCACTTCCAAAACGAATATTACAAGTGTTATTGATTGATAAATAAATAAATACCGAGTCTAAATAAACATATAAAATTCAATGTTGATATTTGAAAACTCAAGATGACATACATTTTATTTGACAGATTTTTGACTGATATATTAGCACGGAGTATAGAAAGAAGTAGGTACAAGTAGCGCCATTGTTCTGTATTGCGGTGAATTTTCTTGCGGAGAAAATTTACAACATAGCCAACGCGCCCATTCTACGTTCATTTGAAAGTTCGCACTGGAGATTAAATCTTATTGCGATTTACTCAGGATCCAAATTCGTTTACTCCCACTTTTTTTTGACAAACTTCTTGTAAGGTGACCCTTAGACGAACAATTGGAGCGACTGACCTAAATAAAACTTGTTTAGAATAATACCTTTATTCTTCGGTTATCGAACTCGAACAGATTACGTATGACTCCGGATTTTTAATTGGTCTGTCCGTGATGTCTTGTTTATATCTCTTTATTTGACTTTTTTGTCGTAGTTGGGTTTTAGTTTTTACCTGACTGCGGCGAAGCAAAAAGGAGGGTTATGATTTTGACCGGTTTCTATGTATTTATCTATGTCTGTTCCCTCATATTATCTTCTAAAAGACTCATCACAATTTGACAAATGAGGTATCGTTGGAAGCTTCTTGATCGTCCGCTGGTCATCGGCTATATGAAGACCAAAGCACAATCAGTCACACACACACACATACACTCATACACACACAATCCTACAACACACTCACGTACACACAAAACACACAAACATACATAAACCACTCACGAGCAAGCATGCATGCACTAAATTTATATTGTTTTAATTTTATTGCATAAATTGTTAAGTTTAAAAAAAAAACGGGTGAAGACACTGGCTCCTGTAACACAGGTTCCACCTAGCTCAGGAGTCAGGGCTTCAAATTAGAATGTAACACCTTTTTATGTCAATAAAACATTTTTTATTATTTTATTTTTATTTACATTAAATTGAAAATGGCGCCCTCTAGGTGACATATCATGAACAACAAAAAATATTTTTTAATCATACCATGTTGGGTATCAAATGAAAGGTTTTAATTAGCATATTTAAAAAATATATATTATAACCCCAAAAAAAAGCAGCGACAATCAAGACGTATACTGCCATATGTTATGTTAACGCGTGGGATGATAAGTGTCGCTTCACGCGCCGCCGCACCGTAAACAGAAAACACGTCAGACGCGCCGCGACACTGCACGCGACGCGCTACGCCCCGCGTCTCCGTAAATGAGGCCTAAAGTTATAATGCAACTTGGCATGTTTTCAAAGCTACAATTTCAACAGTTAAAAAGAGGGACCATACTAAACTTTCTACTAAGGGACTAGTTATAACAAGCGCCCAAGACGCGCATTTTGTACGCTGCGTTTCGGGCGCTCAATAAAATTGTATGAATTCCTATGTAACGAATTTTATCAAGCGCTGCAGTCTAAGCGAGCGCCCATGCCGGGCGCCGTTAGGCCTGCACATGTCGCAACTTGCCACTCTCAACTTGCATCTCCGTTGTGCGATTTACAAATAAGACTGGGAGAAGGTATGCCGCGGGCATCGCTTCATCGAGAATTGCTGCTGTGTGCGCCGCCGTGATGAAACACCGCGTGTGACGCGGCTATGCCATTCGCGGGCTCCGCCGTAAAAAACGCTCCATTTCAAACAAACGCGTGTAAAATCGCGTCTCCGTAAACGCACTCATACAACGCCATATGTTTGAATTCAGTGCGGGCCGCGCCGCCCAAAGCCACGCGCGACTCCTCGCGTCTCCGTAAATGAAGCCTAACCGTGCCCTTGACGCTTGGACGCGAGTTCCTTTTTCACTATTTTTCCTTGTCATTTTCTCCGCATTAGTAATAAACTTAAAAGAAACACGGTTCAAAAGTTACAACAAAATGTGGAAATCTTGTTGCGTTTGACGAGCGTCCAAAACGCGCCGGGCGCGCGCCCAAAACACAGCGCAGGTACTGAGCCGCGTACCTCGGGCCCTTGTTATAATTAGTCCCTTTGGTACTTTGGCACCCATTTACATAGATGAATAGATGTCAATTCTTTTAGTGGTGAAGCCGACAATCCTTCATTTATTTCTTTTGTACAGAACTCGGCCTCTTTTTCACATGTTTCAAATGTTTTCGAATACTTATAAGAATAGAATAATATAATAGAATAGATAGAATAGAATAAGAATAGAATAGATTAATACTTATAAGTAACATTCACGATCTTACCTAGTAGGTATACATAAACAATCGAAGTCAGTAGCATAGCAGAATTATCTAATACAGGTCAATTTTACGCACGTTCTCTAGTTTGATGATCACTTCTTCATGAACTAATCCAAATGTTCATCAAAACATATCTGAAAAATTAAAAAGGTCGGTAAGTACTTATAGTGAAAAATTAACAATATTTTAAACAAAAATAATGGTTTTTAATTACCTGCACAATAATTATGTAATGACATACATTCTCTCGTTTGATGATCACTTCTTCTTCATAAAGTAATCCAAATGTTCATTTAAATATTTCTGAATAATTAAAAAAGGTAAGTAAGTACTTATAGTGTAAAATTAACAATATTTTAAACAAAAACAATGATTTATTATTTACCTGCAAAATAATTATGTAATCACATAGGTACTCTCAAAACGATTTTATACTCCGTCGCTCCGCAGCTTCGATATAAAGTTGAAACCTTTGTCAGTTTTCAACTTTTAAATAATACAAATGCAAATAATAATTAAAGTCAAAATCGTTACAGGATGTTTATACAAGTAGTCAACGTTCTTTCAATCAAACAATAAAATATTTCGTCATAAAGCGCAGGTCGTATCGCCAGCTAGCGAGCGAGCGAGCAAGCCGGGCGAGCAGCGTATAAGCTCTTTTCATATTTCCTAAATAGTACCTACCTAACGTGTAAATAAATTGTGACCTGTACTAAATAAATAAAAGATTATGTATTCAATTGTAAAGCGTTTTATTGTATCTTACTATAATATTTATCTATGGTCAATATTTTCATAAAACTATCGTTTTATTTACTCTCACTGCATTTACCTAAATATTTTCTGGTTGGATTCGAACCATCGACTCGTACCACCACACAGATAACATACTTTTTTCAATATTTTGATATTTACAATTATGATTCTGAATTTAATATTAGAAAGAATTATGTACGTAGATTACAATTTATGTAACATCACACGTAAGTGTAAGTATCTTACACAACAACACACAAGTGGTTGCTAGCTAACCATAACATTTATGTTTCAAGAATACCCACTTATTATACAACTTTGAACAATAAATATTCTTTTACAATTGAATTGTTTGGCTGGTACCTAAATACATGAGTGAAACATTATGTACACAGAAAAATCTTATAAACTAACAAATAACATAAACTATACATCGCTACGTACAAAAATAGCATAATAATTAGTCTATAATGTTCCCACTGCTGAGACTCAGGCCTCCTCTGAACTGGTGATGAAATAATTTACACAAAGCAAAGTGTCGGCTTGGATTCGAACCATCGAGTCGAATCGATCTTGGAATCAAAATAATAATAGCTGAGAAACAATCCAAGAAATACATTATATTTATACATACATGAACCAAGAAATAATGATCTTTGTTACTTACTTGATAATAATAATTATGCTTTTTGTTCATAACTAAAACATCATTTTCCAAATGAATAGGAAAATTTCTATTTTCTGATGCTTCTCTAATATTTTGAGATTTCCTTTTCAAGGAGGGAAAACATTTTATTTCTACAATAGTATTTTCTGCTTCTATAATACCTGTAAAAAAGAACAGTTTTTAGGCCTACGCCACTGAACCGAATTAAAAAATCCACGCGACACACAAGATCTATGAGGGCGGAACCACAGGCAAAAGCTAGTTATTTTGTATATTTTTATTATTGAATAATCTTACCATCAGGGCTAGCTGCTAAGAATCCAAAGTCTTCATCAATAAATAGACCTGATGGCCTGACAATTTTGCCATATTGTTGCATAAACATGCTCTTTGCAACATGTTCATTTTGTTGTCCATACATCATATCTTTAGTACAAATATTATTTTTGTAGAGAATGCATTTCACATGATTGTGACATGGTGTGGCATTACGACGTTTGCAAACCTAAAATGAACAAAGTGACAATCATAATTCTTGTACTGGGTTGAGCTGTGGCTTCTTAGAAAGTAAGAAACAATAAGAGGATGGATCTTACCATTCCAAACTGACTTGCTGTGAGACGGTCAGATCTGTATGAGAGATACTTTTCATTATCATGTTGACCCACAGTCTGGTTTTCAATTAGTACTATTTTTTGTGTATCTTCTTGGAATTTAAGCAATCTCAATTCACAGAGCCGTTTTAATTCTACCTCATTAATGTCGACAGGGTCACTTGCTTCTGGGCCATAGTCCTTATCAGGTTGAGTTTTAGTCTTTTCAGTAAAAAGCCATTTTCGAGTCATTTTCTGTTGGCGCAATCTACTTCTCTGTTTTTGATGGATATATTTTTTTAAATATTGTCCAGGGCTCTGTGTTGTCTTCTTTTTCCATGCAGTTTGATGCCATTTATGTCCTACAGAATGAGACAATCCTGAAAAACCAAATCATAGTCACATACATGTCTGTTTGCAACCTAAGCTTTCATTGATGACCATTGAAAGTTCTATAAGTTGAGAAAAACCTCTTATATTATGAAGAGAAGAAGTCATAGATCATGGGGGTTGCTAGAGATTTCATATATTGTTATAAAATATCTATAAAAAAACGTATTTACCTGCTACATGAACACGCCGCTGATAAGAGCCTCCTTTTACAAGACTGAGTCGTTTTCCACAGTTAAATTTATTAATGACACTCATAAAATTCTCTGCAACGTTTGTTGTCTCGTTAGACAACCGTCCAGCTTTCAAAGCAATTCTTTCATTTGCAGCATAAATAAGAGCCCAGACCTCTGGTGCTGTATTTCTTAGGATTTCTACTTGGTTGTCTTGCTGTTTATTCTCGTCAGGTGGTAATTGCTTCGCTGAACAGTAACATTCCTTACATTTTTCATGCTGTCCAAATACATGAAGTGGACTATTCCTTAAATCATCAGCCATTGAACCTGGCTGACTGCTATTGTGAACAATAATCTTTCGCGCTACTAGTGTCAATTTCATCAATTTAGGCCTCAAAATATTTCGTCCATACAGAGGGAGTTTCGTATTACCTAAAATCTTAAATAAAATATAAATATTAAAACATAGGAAGAGAAAAAATCTTTTTTGAAAAAAATACAACAGACTTAAAAAACAACAAAAAACATTGAAAATGCCAATAAAATTTGAGGTTTACCCTCAATTTCCCTGGGATCCCATTATGCGGTCCTCATTTGTGACAAAAAACTTTGACAAAGAATTTTGAAAATCGGTCGACAATTGGCTGAGAAATCGGTGGACAAACAGTCGAATTGATAACCTCCTACTTTTTGGAAGTCAGTTGAAAAAGAGAGGAACATTTATTTTATAGTAGCTAAATCCTACTTTATGTGAAATTTTTGTTTTTTTTTATATTAAATGTATGCAAGCACTGAAAAATTACTGAACTGAGATGGATGCAATTAGGCACACAGATATTTTATAACCGCAACATAGGAATTACTATACTTTTTATCCAGGTAAACATTTTAACGCGGGCAGAGCCGCAAGTAAAAGCTAGTGTAAAATAATTATTATAACACTAAGAAGTGGTTGTATACCTTGTAAAGTGCACTCGTGTAGTTTTTTATAACATGATTCTTGCATTCAATTTTCTTTATTTGGTTTCCATAAGACACCTTTTCTTTCAAATTAGCAAACACTGAAGAATCCCCATGTCCTACAAAACTTAGGTACCGAAGATTATGCATATTCTCACTCTGTTGAAATCCTTCAACAATTATATCAGATTCCATCGCAGTAGATGGCCCTGTAAAGTTTTTGCAGCAACCATGACTTTTAGTGTCTGAACCTGTTCGCTCATAATACTGGCATGTATAACAATATTTGTTTCTGACACCAAGAAAAAGACATTTCTTGGTTTCCTTTCCAATAATGCAGGCCTAAAATAAAAGTTCTTAGTTCAAATATTGTAAGAAATCATAAATCAAAACATTGAACAGTGTGTAAAATATGTTGACAAGCAAAAGAGTACTAATGAAATGAACACAAAAATATGGTATCAAGTTGGGACTTACCATTCCAGATGAAGAATCAAAGTTGTGACCATATGAACTTTTCAACCATCCGCCATCTACATATACAGTAATGTATGGAATACCATCTGTAGAAACATTTCCTTTATCAATAGCAATAGACCTTTCTTGCTCACCAGCTTTCTTTATTTTTTCGGTCAAATGTTCATGCCATACATTGCCCAATTGTTTTTCAATTGAACGGAACGTTTGTCCGGTCATTGTTGGTATATCCATTAGACTAGTGATGTGTGCTGCTTGCGTGTAGTAACTTCCAGCAGTCACAGTTGCCCATACAAATGCAGTGTTAATTTTCTGCTTCTTCTCTGTGCTTTGCTGCCATATTTTATTACACATGCTACATTTAAATGTTAACAAACTGTGAAATCCTTTCCGGAGTTCACTAATATACTCAATTTGAGATGACTCACAAGACTGACGATGTTTTTCCATTTGAAATGCCCATTGGATCACATGTTTCAAGTCAACAATACGGTACCCTACCAAACCTGATAAGTTGGCACTTGATGTTCTTTCCACAGTTAGTTGATAAGCTTCAGTCTGTGGATCGGGTTGCGGCCAATCAAAATCAACAGTCTCTACTTGCTCTGTAACAGATTCAACTCTATTAGAGCTAGAGCTGCAGGCTATGGCTTCGTAACGAATTTGTGGTATACCACGTGAATACGTTTTGGGCGTATCTTGAGCTGTGGAAGGGTTGGATAGCTGATCATGATCCTGAGTTGTATTTGGACTGAAATAAAAAATAAATAAATGAAATAGGTACAGTTATTAAAAACAATGTTGAGAGACAGAAAAATATTGATATGTCTGTACCTACCTAAACACAACAGGGCAGTCCGCGGTTTCTTCCACTACTTTTTTTTTCTTGTTACGCCATGCAATTTGATAAAACTTGCTCAATACACTACTTGAAACTAACCTTATCGAGCTAGCCGTTTCTTTTTTTCCTACTCTTATCGACGAGACACAATAGATAAACAATTGTCATAAATCTGGAGGTATCGTAACAGACAAGGGTCTACAGAAGAAATGGCGGCAAACCAACGGCAAACGAAGACATTACATCACGGGCCAACGAGTATCAAATACACTCATAGGTACATTAACGTAAATCTGATTCGAAATCTTATGGGAATCTGATTTACTCACTAAAAATCATTAGAAGAACTTCCATGATGTCTTTTCAATGATGCTTGCACTTTTTTCCGTGATTTTCGCGGCCCTGAATACATATGTCGTTTATAGGCAAGTTTATTAGTCGGATTCATCTTAGGCAGAGTTGCAATTCAATCTGTAATCAAAAAGAATAATTAAACACAACAGCAAAAGTATCGTAATTATGAAATGCTTCAAGAAATTTGTATTTCAGAAATAACACCACCATTTGTCACCATCAATCAAGCTGTCAAGCTGTGTGTGAAAATTTGCAAAATAACGGACAGAACATGAGAACAGACCAAATAGAGATGTCAATCTGAGATCGATTGAGCATAGAATCGATTTTTTGGAACAAATAAAAACGTTTTTTTCAAATCGATATCTAGTACTGAATCGATACAGGGAATCGATATTTCACCCTAGAACATCAGTTTTTTGTTTGTTTGAATTGTTAAGAATTGTGGTGGCGGGAAAATTACGAAGCATATCCAGTGCGATTTGCACACGACAAGGGGCACCAATTTTTTATGTAGGGGCACATTTACAGCAGATTAGGCACCAACTATACGTTCCACTCATATAACTATAGGAGACACTTTCTTACTAGGGTAACGTACACCCCGTAAACCCCTACATGGCGAATTTGATCGAAAACGAATGATTGATTTTTGGAAAATCATTTCTTTATTTTGTGAATCGATTTTTCATATTTCCTTTCGAATCAATTCAGTAACGGATCTTTTTCAGAGAGTTTTTTTTTTGGTTCCTTTCGTCCCTCTGGGACAGGCAAAGTGAGTTTTTAGAGAGGATTGACGTCCCTATTAGGGGGAAATATTTGAAATTTAGAGTAGGTAGGTATGTGATGTGATGACAATCAACAAGTGTTGCTAACGTTTGATTTTGTATTTCCTCTTCTAAATCTTACACTTTTTTAAGTTTTAAGGGTAATTACTATTATAATATAACTCTGTATCACCTTCAAGCAGAAAAGCATCCTTTGTATATAAAAAACACTTACCGTGAATAAAACACAAAAACACTTACCGTCAATAAAACACAAAAACACTTCACTTTTAAATAAAAACTCTTTCACGGATGGCACTCGTATAAATGGTTCTCAGTAGTAGCCCCAGTCACCAATTCCAAACCCGAATGGTGCTTACTACTTACTTAGCTGTTCAGACGAGCGAAATTGGAACTACGGCTACCATTTTGAGAACGTCATTTCGCTGACAGTTAAAAACCCCGAAACCATAAATGAATGATGTACAGCAGTGGTGGCTCTGACTTACAAGTCAGAGCCACCACTGCTGTACCTATATCATTCATCGTTTTAAATATCAGAACATCCTACAACTTACTACTAAAATACTGCCCTATGTTTTATTTCCCCTTTTTCTTGGTAAACTTCTTAGATGGCAAGACCAATTTATCTCGACGCACTTTGACGTGTGCTAATAATACTAAAATGTGCAATTGTTATGAAAAATCAATGTGGTTTGTCTGTGTATTCACTTATCTTGATGGTTTCACATAAATTAAATATGATTCAATCAATAGATGTAAGTAGTACCTACGTGTCACCATTGCGTAGGTAGGTAATTAGAAAAAAAATAGGTAAATTTGCCTACGCTGATCGCCTAATTTAGGTATACCCTAAGTTTACATGAACTTCTATTCTCTGATTTTATTCAACCCAAACCAATGAATTAGTACCTAACCGTGTCAGAAAATGTATTATCAGTACCTACTTACATACAGTAGAAAGATTTTTAAATCTTTAGGTACTTTATATTTAAAGTAGATATTACAATAATTACATTAGTATTGTATCTGTGTGAACCAAATGCAGATCGCAGATGTTTTTTTTCACTTTTTAGCATTCTTTCTCATTCCCTAATAAAAAACATTTTATCAATCATAAAATGTAAAACCCGCGGGCAAACCCGCGCGCCGGCGCTAACTTTCTAGAAGCACAATTTTGGAAACGATTCGCAAGTCGTCAAGACAATCACGCATGGATTGACTGGAGCAATTTGGCAACAACGCGGGGTGCATGAATGGCAACGTCGCGCGCAGCATCGCCGCGTCACTCGACGTGTAACCTTGGCGCTTGTTCGAACAGCGCCATCTATTATAAATGTTTACCGAACGTAAACTCGTAACACAACAGCAAATAACTCTTTCTCGGTGGTTCTTTAAATTTCTGTTAGATGGCGCGATTCAGGTCACTCATACATGTAAAGATTTTTCGTTTTTTATTGGGTCTAATTCTCCTAGAAATACTGTTTTTTTTTATAAAATTTTGGCGATAGGCGAACATAATACATTATAAAGTCTCATTATACTTGCTTTTATTCTGCAGAAACCGTTTATTTACGGAGATTACAACCCCTGAAAAATGTATTACACGTGTACCCAACCGAATTATTTTTTCCTGTCAGCTAAGTCACACTCGCAACAATCAGCTATTTTAGGTTGACACGCATTCACATTTATGTACGTATAGCCAAGTATCTTTTACACACTACATTGTGGCTTAAAATCAAAAACATGTAGTATTCTTTTTTTTGTACCTACGAGTATTTTCTCGGTGTGGTCCCATTTCAATTTGTAGAAGATCTGATGAAGAACTTCGGAAATAGGTCACGTAACTCTTCAATAAATGATAAAACTCTTGTTTACATCCCATCTTTAAACCAAGTCAAACTAATAACTTATTTCCTATGCTTTACTCAAGTAAAACATTCAAGCAATTACAAGTAAAACTTAGATATTGAATAAGATATGTAAAATAGCTAATTACCTATTACTCGTATACAGCAATGCAATGTAATTTTATTTTTTATTAATTACTTGAAAGCTAATTATTTGCGTTGATTGTTATTTACGCGTTATCATTTTGTCAGCCCTAAGCCGTTTCGCTGCATCGACATTCGATGCTACCTGAATAATCCTTAGTCTTTATTTTTTTGAATGGGTATAATACGTGTATGGAAAAAGTTGTTTCATGCATCAGTAACCGATCGGTTGCAGTATTTTTTAATATAGTGGATTATCGCTCATTTGTGACTTATAAGCTACATGTTTTCGGAGTACTCGATACCTAGTAATTGCAGTCTACAAGTGTGGAAGTAATCTTCAAGTAGTGCTCCGCGATCAGTCTTACTGTACACCACGAGTTACTGTCAATATCAGTGTTGATAGCCATCTGCTGCTGCCGTCAGTCCCTGCGCCTGCCCTCACCAACCCATCAAACCGATTGTGGATAGTTGGAAAAATGTAAGTAAAAACATTCCAACCGTTTCATGGTTCAGAGTCGTATTTGTATTGTAATATGTTTAACTAATTTTTTGTTTCTTGTCTTTATTTCAGGTCGGACTCTGAGTGTGAATACTTTCGACAAGCTCCGATCACTCAACAGAAAATTAAATCCAGCCGCAAACCGTCTGCAGACAGCAATGGAAAACGCAAGTCGCGTACGTCTTCAACGAATTTAACTCATCCGAGGTATCTATACAAAATATTGAATTATTTAGTGTTAAAAAAGTGTTTTACTTTTCATAACTTGCAAGCCGTGTTTTAGTTTATAATCAGTGAATAATGTCTGTAATAAGTCTGCTAACAGTTTCTATAGACTTATCTGATATATTTTTATTTACGCGTCTCTCATGTTGTGTAGGAATTTTTTTTTGCAATGCGAACCTAAACGATTATTAAATCATAAAAGTGTGTGATGAACTAACAGTAGTTTTCATTGTTGTTTGAGTAAAAAAAAACAATGTTGGTAACGATATATTCGGTATCAGTAACAACCACGGAACTGACACCGAGCTCAAAGAAGGTTCATCGAAAATATGTAATTTTGTCTGTCATCATTCTTCGTGAACCGAGTGACCAACGGCTGCGAGCGGCGAGCAGCGAGCACCGACGGAGAGTACTACATCGACTGCAAGGTGTACAAGGCTGACGACGCGCACCACACCAACTCCCTGGAGCTGTGGAAGAAGGCGCTCATCCGACTCAAGTTCCAGACCGATACAGATTCTCCTCCGTGGCGAAAACTACAAGACTTCGTGCGTTCGGCTGATATATTGTTCCCCGAAAAACCAATGTTTTATGACCAATAAACCGAATAACTAGAAAGACGTGTATTCTTTAGATATTATCGTCAAAACGCAATATTTTACCTGCTAAATAAAATCTTATAAACAAACTCGTTGTTGTTCAATCATAAATTACTACTATCACTACTATCCGCAGCAATGGCGCACTCGCCAAGCTACTGGATAATAGTGATGGCGCACTCGAATGATCATTGGTCGAGTACAGTAATACACTAGAGTCGATCGTTCGTAAATAGGCATTCTATACCGCTGTCCGTAGCGAAGGCGAGAAACTCACCGAGCTACTGGAGGACAGTACAGTCATACACTAGAGAGTCGAGTCGATCGTTCATTATTGGGCATTCTATACCACTGGCCGACAGTACTGGAGGACAGTGGTATAGAATGCCCAATAATACCCTACTCGCGTGGATCATTCGGTTCCCTACAAAATGGTTGAGCTGGATGGTGCTGATCCACGTGTCATGTTCGTGAACGGGCGCTGTCAGTTGAGACTGGTCATCTCTCATCTGCCAGGGCTTATTTTTAATCTTATATTTTGAATTGTTTTTGATTATTTTTCATTAGAAATTGTTCTCACATATAGAAGCACCAAGAATACTGTACCCAGGATTTTGTAATATCTATATACATTTTTAAAAGAGTGTCCTTGGAGTTTCTTGCCCGTTCTTCTCCATAGAGATCTACGATTTGGAATGGGCAACTAGCTTCAACTTTTTGACTAACTGACCGATTCTTTGACAATTCAAAAGTGCCTGTAAATGGTTTAATTGAAATAAAGTTTGAGTTTGAGTTTGAGTTTGACAATTTAAGAGATCAATTTGTCTGCGGCTTGTTTATTAGGCAGCGGTTATTTGCGGAAGAGCATCTAAGTTATTCTAAAGCGGTGACTTTAGCCACCACTCTTGAGGCGGCGGAAAGATATGCTGCGTAGTAGAACATAATATCGGTAGCGAGGTGAAGGATGCGGCAGAATTTAGTGGAGGCATAAACAATTTCGTAAACTCATGCACAGCTTGCGGAAGTACAAACCATGGGAAATGGGACTGTAAGTACAAACATCCTGAATGTAGTTTGTGCCACAAAATTGGGCACTTGAGGCGAATGTCAAATACGGTCACAAACTGCCGCTGAACGACCGAATAAGTCAACATACGCCTTAAAACAGAAGACGAACATCGAATGAGACGTCACACGGAGGGCGTGGCTGTCGCGGTGGTCGGGAGCACGCGGTGGTGCATCGCGCAGGCGTGCGGGTGAGCAGCAGCCCGGTACATATTGGGTACAAGAAGCAGACTGCTCATTAACTTCTAGTGACGATGATGTCAGCGAAGAAAACTTGAATGAAGCTATGTATCAAATGTCTTTCACTATTAGTAGTTAATAATTGTTTATTAAATAAATTTAAGTTTTTATGATGGGTCTAGAATTAAGGCACTTGGCTATGTAGAAGCGGAAGTTCGTTACAAAGATATGAGCAAAAGGTCGCCAGTGGCTAGCTGAATTAGGTATACTCGATGTAACAAAAATGAAATGATAGAAACTATTATTTCCAGGCATACATCTCTACAGGGTTGCGGGAAAGTTCGAAAGGGATACCGGGACCTTGGCAACAGGCAACTGAAGGAACACGGGTGGATTTTAGTCAGTAAAAGTCTGACACGCCCTCCCGCTCCACCCAGAGTGGGAGAAGTCATTTGATGACTTTCAAGGCTCAAAAAAAAAAACTCTTTTTACCGACTTCAAAAAAGGAGGAGGTACTACGTTCGGACGATTGTTTTTTTTTTTTTTTTAAGTATGTTGACCGATTACTCCGCCGTTTGTGAACCGATTTAAAAATTCTTTTTTAGTTCGAAAGGGTATACTCCCGAGATAGTCCCATATATTTTATTAAGTTTGCTTGCGTAGTTTTTGAGCTAGCTTCAATATTACGTATTTTTCCCACAGTCTATGTAGACGATATAATTATTAGACTCCTTCACTGTTATTTAAATAGCAGGTAGTAACTTGTGTGGGGTAGGTACCACCACTAAAAAGTGAAAAATAAAAACTTTTTACAAAAAAAAAACAACCGACTTAAAATAAACACTAAAAAAGTGAAAAATAACTTTAATTTCGGAAGTCGGTGGCAAAAAACGAAAATTTAAAAGCAAAGACATTATATAATATATTCCGAAATTAAAGTTATTTTTCACTTTTTTAGTGTTTTTTTTGAAGTCGGTTGTTTTTTTTTGTAAAAAGTTTTTGATGGCAAAGAACGGTACCCCGGCCTCAATGACAATTTTGTTTTAGTTTTTAGTTCGTTTTTTAGCAGGGCAGTCGTGTTCTAATTTTATATATATGTAGGATCAGGAGTGCCGAGAGGTATATCGTCAGGGTTTGGAGTTCCCATTTTATAGGGAAAAACAAGACTATACAGAATTACAGAGTTTATTTACAGTCGATACACACAATAAACAATATAAACAGTAATTAGTAGTGATGGTAGTACACAGTAGGTATACAGTACGCATACAGTACGCATACAGTACGCATACAGTAGGTATACAGTAGGTATACAGTAGGTATACAGTAGGTATACAGTAGGTATACAGTAGGTATACAGTAGGTATACAGTAGGTATACAGTAGGTATACAGTAGGTATACAGTAGGTATACAGTAGGTACACAGTAGGTACACAGTAGGTACACAGTAGGTACACAGTAGGTACACAGTAAAAACGAACAGACCACTAGGGTCACAGTTCGTACAGTGGCCAAGCCACCCAACAAAGTGTATCGCTCGCTATAAGCAAACCTATACAGCTATGTCAATATACAGCAGCGCTGTACCAGGTAAACCGACAGTTTTGTCGGGAGCAGGGGAGCTCTATAATGAGTCGAATCCGAAGACCGACTGATTTGCAAACGGAGTGCATGCTCTTTTATAGGACGATGTCCCCACCTTGCAATCCCTCCACGACAACTCTGTCCGATGGCGCACGGAAGTACGTCATCGTGTTTACTTGATACAAAACACTAAAATGTGCTAAATCTAATAAGATTTACATTACAAAGCTATCAAATAATACAAGAATAATTGTCGTAAATAAATAATGGTGAATTCACAAAGTAAATAGTTTTCAAAGTAAAGAAATATGCCATCAATTGTTTTGAACAAAATTACGGTTACAATTATCGAAATAAGTTGCCAAAAATCAATTAGTGCGTACACCAAGTATTCTAATTAATTATGTTTCGATTTATTGGACCATAATTGATACTAAAAATTACTTAAATAATAAGAAAAACAAACCATAACAATTTATGTTGACTACCCACAATTGTATTTGACAACCAACTCCGACACGGCCAGAACTGACGTTCTACACGACCTCGTGTGATTCTGAAAACAAAATATTTTTTTTTTGTGAATATCGATCGGCCTTTCTGACAAACAAAAGCCTAACAAATGGTAGGTTGTAGAGAAAAATCCTGAATTAGTCAAAATTAAATCAATAACCATACTGCCACAGACAATACATAGCTCAACTAAAGTAGAGACATAGTCTCCCAGCCGAAATCACACCATGGGATTCGACAAGTAATTTGTAGTCGAATAGACAACCCGCATAGGCGTCAACATAGACAACCCGCATAAGCGTCAAGTTCAACATCCAATTCCAGGAGTCAACATAGACATCCAATCAAGCGTCAAGATAAACAATCTTGCCAATTCAGCTATAATATGTCAGTAGCAGATGAATTATTATCATCATCATCAGTGTCAACATTGACATCATCACTAACAGTGACTGGACATTCAGGCATTTTTCGTACACGATCTAGGCATATTTGAAAGTTCTATTGCTACTTAAAGATTTTAACAAATATCTATCACCATCTAACAGTTTTAAAACTTTATAGGGACCTTTAAATTTAGGATCTAATTTAGTTTGGTTTCGTTCCTCATTAGCAATAAGTACAAAGTCTCCAACTTGAAACTTTTTCAAAATAGCTTTAGTCTTATCATATCTGATTTTATCATATTCGGCGCTTTTAGTTATACCTAGGGCTGCTTGCTCTCTTACACGAGACAGATTTACTTCTATCTCCTCACTATCAACAGTCACCAAACCTAAAGGTCTAGCAACTCGTCCAATCAATAAGTCTAAAGGACTAGCTTTAGTAACCCGATTAATTGTGCAATTAAGAGCAATTTGAACATCTTCAATGGCATCTTGCCATGATCGCTCACTGGTTTCAACGGCGGTAAGCATACTTTTTAATGTTCTCATTATGCGTTCAACCTGACCGTGAGCCCTACTTGCACCGGTAGCTATTAAATGCAAAGCAATATTATGGGAATCACAAAATCTTTAAAGTTTTTGCTAGCAAAACAACGACCTTGGTCAGCTATAACCCGAGAGGGCGCTCCAAATAAAGAGACACTAGACTTAAGGGCTTTAGTGCAACTAGATGCATCAATTTGGGTGGTATGGTACAGTAAAACATACTTTGTAAAAGAATCAATTATAACAATGATGTATTCCTTAAGATCACTCTTTCCACTAAGTTTTCCTGTAACATCTACATGCACTGTGTGCCAGGGTATACTGACTTTAGGTATAGGGTGTAACTCGGCTTGAATTTTACCCGAGTTAGATTTAGATACTTTACAAGTGATACAGTTATCTACGAATTTTCTAACATATCTAGCCATTTTATCAAACCAGTAATGCTCATAAATTTTTTCAAGAGTTTTATCCCAACCTAAATGCATGATAGCTTCATGGATATGGTTTATAACAGACCATCTAAAAGCTCTTGGGACAATAGGTAAACAACGAGTTTGTCCATTGCGTTGTATTTTACGGTACAAAGTTCCCGATCGTAATTCATAACTTTGTGCAACATCAGAGGGTAGAGAGTTATTTTTTAGATTGCAAACGATTGCTAAAATTTCACAATCACGTTGTTGTTCAGCTAAAAGCCAACTATTAGACAGAGTAGTAATATCAACGCGTTTTTGTTTTGCTTTGTTGATTGATTGTGGAAGGGGGTTTCTTGAAAGAAAGTCTACGTGGTTCATATATCTACCTTCTCTATACATAATGTCAAAATCATAAGCCTGCAGGAAAGCCCACCATCTATGTACTCGGGGAGTTAGATCAGCCTTACTGCGCGAAGCTTTAAGGGAATTGCAGTCAGTTACAACGGTAAATTTATGTCCTTGCAGATAATGGTGAAAATGCTTAACTGCGTTAACAACAGCCAAAGTTTCCAATTCATAGGAATGATATTTACTTTCAGTTGCAGTCGTTCTTTTACTATAATATTCTACAACATGCATTTTTTTTTCAACCTTTTGAAAAAGAATGGCACCGTAACCATCAGCACTGGCGTCAGTGTGTAATTCAATGGGATATTCAGGGTTATAAATCATTAAAACTGGTTCATTAGTAAGAATTGAAATTACTTTTTGTCTAATTGTCTCATGTTCATTAGTCCACTTAAAAGTCTGTTTACTAGTAGTTAAGAAGAACAAAGGTTTCATAATTTGTGAAAAGTTCTCCACAAATTTTCTAAAATACGATGCAAGACCGATGAACTGCCTCAATTGATGAATTGTTTTGGGAGACTTTAAGTTAATTAAAGCTTCTATTTTTCGAGGATTTGGGCGAAGTTCCCCAGAAGTTATTTCGTACCCAAGATATTCTACTCTACGCTTTAAGAAAGAGCATTTGCCAAGATTTAAAGAAAATCCTGCTTTGGACAATGATTCAAGGACTTCCTGCAGTCGATGTAAACCTTCACAGGGGTCTTTACTGGGCACCATTATGTCATCGATATAGATAATCACGTAAGAATAGACTAACTTGCCTAATGCATTCGTTACAGCACGTTGGAAAACACTAGGAGCATTTCGTAAACCGAATGGCATAGCCAAATATTCAAATTGGCCATCGGGTGTTACAAAGGCAGTGGCCTCAATACTATCAGGGTGAATAGGTATCTGATGAAACCCAGAAGTACAATCAAGACAAGTGTAAAAGTTAGCACCGCATAATCTTGCGATTTGGTCAGCTATGAGGGGTAGTGGAAACCTATCTGCTACAGTATTACTATTGAGCTCACGGTAGTCTACGCACATTCGATCAGATCCGTCGCGTTTCTTTATCAATAAAATAGGACTTGCAAACGGAGAGCAACTAGGTCTAACTATTTGAGCATCTATCAGATCACTAATTTTGGAACGAACCAACAGTCTTTCGTCAGGCGTAAGTCTGTACGGGCGGCGATGGACCGTCTTATGTGGATCAATGAGGCGTATTTTAAGTTCACCTGATGTGACTCGATTACATGGTAATCCCTTTATAAAAGCATGAGAATATTTTTGAAGGAGTTCAATCAATTGTGGTTTATATTCGGATGGAATATCAGTATCAATATCATGCAAATTCAGAGTCTCAGGAATAGAGCATTGATCAATAATCTTAATTTTTGTAATGGTAAGACTTGTTTCAGTCATATTAACGGCAAAACCTAATTTTAATATCTCACGGCCTATCATAATACTATGACTTATATAAGCATCTGGTATCACATGAAAGAGTATCTCTAAATGATAACCATCTATTTCTACTTCACTTAGAATTTGTTCGGTACATATTATGTTAGAATTTCCTATTCCCATTATATTGACCATACAAGAAATACGTTTGCCAGACAATTTTTCAGCAAATGTTTCAGCAATAAGAGAACATTCAGCCCCAGAGTCATAACAAAATGCAAGCGACTCACCAGATTGGTGTAGAACACCCGTGGTAGGTCGTACATCACAAGCTTCAACTCGCTTCACGGATGGTTGGCTGCTCGAAGACCGACTACCAGTATCTTCAGTCGAACCTCCCGGCCGCTTTCCGGTCGCCTTTGGGCAGCGAGGAGCGACGTGTCCCGACTCACCACATCGGTAACAGACTATCTTCTTTGGCGTCGTCTTAGGTGACGAGCTGGCTGGTCCAGAATGTTTGGTTTTCTCGGCCTTCTTGCGACAGTTTGTAGATTTATGCCCCGATATACCACAAAAGTGACATACTATTGTACCTGGTCTGAACCTCTTAGGTTGAGAAGAATCGTGCTGGTCAGAGGAATTTTGAGACTTTCTCTTAAGATGGGACAAGACACTCAATTCTTGCTGAAGTTTATGCCTAGTGGGTACTTCGGTAGTAAATGCTAGTCGATGAGCACGGGAATCAAATTTAGAGACATGGGCCAGAACAGTAGAAACAGCAATTTCTTCGACGCTCAGGCTGTTCCATTTAGATGTCAGCGAAGTGACCTGTCGACTGGCATATGCGGCTAAAGGTTCGCCTTCTTTCGGTTGGCTATTATGAAGGTTAATGAGGGTAGCGGCAACTGTTTCCGAAACGTCATAACGAGAGAGGAAGAGACTCTTAAAGTCTGTCCAGGTCATGCCTGCATACGATACTTGGGAAAGCCATGCGTTAGCAGTGCCTTTTAAAGCTTTAGTGAGAGCAATAATAAGAGAGCCACCTTGAAGAGGTTTTTCCGATAAGCAAATATCGACTGTTGTACTCCAAGATTGAGCATTGGAATCAGGTAGGTCTGGGTCAAAATCGGGCAAGCGAATTACAGTAGACGGAGCGGATTGCGTCTTAATCGCTTCGATTAACTGAGCCATATTATGGTTCTGAAGCTCTAACATTACTCGCCATGGATCACCAACACCTTCCGATTCCTGGGCTAAACCTAATCCCACTTCTGATGTAGGATCAGGAGTGCCGAGAGGTATATCGTCAGGGTTTGGAGTTCCCATTTTATAGGGAAAAACAAGACTATACAGAATTACAGAGTTTATATACAGTCGATACACACAATAAACAATATAAACAGTAATTAGTAGTGATGGTAGTACACAGTAGGTATACAGTAGGTATACAGTACGTACACAGTACGTACACAGTACGTACACAGTACGTACACAGTACGTACACAGTACGTACACAGTACGCACACAGTACGCACACAGTACGCACACAGTACGCACACAGTACGCACACAGTACGCACACAGTACGCACACAGTACGCAGACAGTACGCACACAGTACGCACACAGTAGGTATACAGTAGGTATACAGTAGGTATACAGTAGGTATACAGTAGGTATACAGTAGGTATACAGTAGGTATACAGTAGGTATACAGTAGGTATACAGTAGGTATACAGTAGGTATACAGTACGTATACAGTACGTATACAGTACGTATACAGTAGGTACACAGTAGGTACACAGTAGGTACACAGTAAAAACGAACAGACCACTAGGGTCACAGTTCGTACAGTGGCCAAGCCACCCAACAAAGTGTATCGCTCGCTATAAGCAAACCTATACAGCTATGTCAATATACAGCAGCGCTGTACCAGGTAAACCGACAGTTTTGTCGGGAGCAGGGGAGCTCTATAATGAGTCGAATCCGAAGACCGACTGATTTGCAAACGGAGTGCATGCTCTTTTATAGGACGATGTCCCCACCTTGCAATCCCTCCACGACAACTCTGTCCGATGGCGCACGGAAGTACGTCATCGTGTTTACTTGATACAAAACACTAAAATGTGCTAAATCTAATAAGATTTACATTACAAAGCTATCAAATAATACAAGAATAATTGTCGTAAATAAATAATGGTGAATTCACAAAGTAAATAGTTTTCAAAATAAAGAAATATGCCATCAATTGTTTTGAACAAAATTACGGTTACAATTATCGAAATAAGTTGCCAAAAATCAATTAGTGCGTACACCAAGTATTCTAATTAATTATGTTTCGATTTATTGGACCATAATTGATACTAAAAATTACTTAAATAATAAGAAAAACAAACCATAACAATTTATGTTGACTACCCACAATTGTATTTGACAACCAACTCCGACATATATATTGTTTTCAACAAGTCTTTTCCTAGAATAAAAACACGAAACAGCAGATTTTATTCCCAAAGTACGTAAAAATCAAAGAATTATGAGTTATCTACATCTTGTAAGTATAGGAAACGAAACACAACCGGTGTGCACGTGCACTTGTGCCGCATCCAGCGTCTTTATGTCCTTGTGCGCGAGTGAGTGCGCAGGCGCGACAATATCGAGCGCGGACAGGCCGCCGCACCGCACTCGGCGCCCGCTAGTGTATGCGACAACAATTAGTTAATACGAACACGCAGCGAGCCGCCATCGCCACTGCCGCCAGCACTCACGACACCCTGCGTCTTACATGGACGGCGGGGATGCGAACATCCGCACAGTGGTCCTACGTATCCGTAAAGACAAAATTCGGGAGTGTGTTCAAGGAAACGAAGTGTTCTGTGTCTGGTGAGCGGTGAGAACGGTTTTGTGAAGTGTGTAGAGCGATGCGCTTGCGGGCGTGGTCGTGGTGGGCGGCGCTGCTGCTGGGCGCGGTGGGTGCGCGCGAGCTGGACCCGGGGGCGTGCGCGCCGCGCTTCGACGTGCAGCGCGACAAGATCATCCGCACGGAGGACTCACGCGACGTGGGCGCGCGCTACCTATCCGAGCTGGACGTGGGCGCGCGAGTGCCTGCGCCTGTGCTGCGAGACTGACGCCTGCGACGTCTTCGTCTACGAGGAGAAGGTAACCGGGCTGCGTAAATACAAAGGCGGATGCAACACAGACAGTAGCCGTTCTGTAACGCAGCCGCGTCTGTATGAATAAAGTGTTAAGCCGGCGCCAGACATAGTCACATATTTGATCAAACATCTTTGATAGACTTTGCTCACACATTTCACCACAGCCTAGGGGTGAGGCGTATATATATCGTAAGACGTACTAGATAAAAATAACAGATATTAAAAAATAACAACTATCAATTTATTCCTAACAATATACAATACCCATTACTTAAAATAACAGACTCTCAAGACTGTTACCGCGACTGTTACTGTTAATACATTATAGAAAGTCTATCCGAAATGTCATTGAAATGTTTAATTTTTTCATCAACGAAAGTTGAGAAACTGTCTTCTAAAATTGGGGAACCTAGGAGGTGCAGTGATCTTTTTTCCATGCCTTGCAGCACGCAGTGTTGCCAATTTATCATTTTTAATGCTAAACTTGGCAGAGTTTCTTCCTGTTTAGCACACTTTTTCGTCGTTTACCTAAGTTACAGATACTGGTACCGATTCTCTTGTACATCGAACTAAACTACATATCTCTAAAATTCCTACTTTTGGCTATGAGAATCTTGGAGCTATTCTGCCAAATAAATTCTCTTTTAAAACTTATTTTGACACAACTAAAATCGAATTTGACAACCAACAACTCGACGTGTTTTTTATGGATTTTTTCAGTTTTTGTATGGAAAATAAGGAAAAAAAAAATACCATTATGTTGAGAATAAGAGGTTTAAGGGGGGGTTAAAGTGGGTCGAAATTTTCATTATTTTTTCGAATTTTCATTATTCCGTTTTCGAGATATTAGCAAAAGAAAATAAAAAAAAGATACAGTACTGCTTTGCAACTCAACTCGACTGAGTCTGTTGGTTTAAATATTAGTTCGTGACGTCTTTTCAAAATTCAAATTTTCTTACGTTTTTTGCAATTTGCAGGTCAGTATCAGGTTGTACGTTGATCTAAACATTATTATCGGTCGTAACAAATATGGATTTACAGAATTATTAACATAAGAATCAGCAATACAACTATCTAAGTTCATGTAAGTGCATTGAATGACAATTTCATGAAATTTTTATTCCAAGCACTTGCGATTGAGCAAAGCGACTGTTCCGCTCAGTTATTTACGAGACACTGGCCTTGCAGGCTACGCTACGCACACATTTGAAATTCGAACGCGCTACGCACACATTTGAACTTTAAACGTTTGGATGTGCGCTCGGAATACCGACACCGAATGGAAAAGTTGAAATGAGTGATCAAACTTTGATGAAATACCCAAGCACCCCTGCCACACATGTGTCAAACATGTGATCAAATATTGTTGCTATGTCTGGCGCCGGCATGACAAACACGATTATACCTGCACAGACATTTGAAAACTGTCTGCAATGTGATCGGTTCCAAAAGACATTGTTTAAACAATACAATAAAAGTTTTTATTTTTCACTTTTAGTTGTGGTACCTACCCCACACAAAGTCGAATACCACTACCTGCTATGTAAATAACAGTGACGGAGTAACTTAAAACATCGTCCAGGGGCAGGGGCCCTACCATGAACATTTTAAATACTTGCCAAGTACATGACAGGTCAACTTAGCAGGCTAACCTGACAGGTTTTCTATTTGTACCGTGAGCATTTCCGTCTGACCTGCAATGTAGGTAGGTGCTACGTTATCATTGACCGGTACGCCTTATTGTAAACAAACGTTCGAAAATACTTTTTCGCAATGTAACTGGTTTAAAAAAAAAAATGTAATAACAGTTTTTAACGATCAAGAGAATTCTAAAAATCTATGTTTTGTAGTAAAATATCTTGTTTAACACGATTATGACGCTGGAGACCCTTTTAGATACAAGAAAAGTAATTATACTTCAGACGTCCTTCGATGATCACTATATAGTTTCCATGGAACCGACGCATGATTATTCAAAGCTTGCCATAACAAAAATAAATTTATTTGCTGTAAACTAAACGCAACCGGATGTTACCTTCCGCTTCCGCTGTCATCTGTAACTGACACAAACTGGCAGGTTAATTTAACCGTTAAAACTTTTTTATAATAAGTGGCGGAGTATCTCTATAGATCCTATAGTACTCAACTGGGTTAAGGGATATGACATTCCCTTCTGTCAACAACCTTTTCAGTTACACTTACCATCTATTGAATAGAATAGAATAGAATACTCTTTATTATGTACACCATAAAAAATACAAATACAAATGTAGAAATTTAACATACTCCTTTTCAAATAAGGAGGAAACATTCTAACATTATACAGGAAATAATAAAGCTACTTAAAATAGGTGCTATTTGTAAATGTTCAAAAATTTAATGGTTCATAATTATTATCTTAAACTTGAAGGAATTAAATCAGTTTATAACAACACAACATTTTAAACTAGAAGACTACAGAACAGCTTCAAATATTATAAGTAGGAACTGTTACATGGCTATCTTAGATCTTAATGATGCCTATTTCATGATATCAATTAAAGAAAATTATAGAAAATACTTAAACGCCAAATGCCGATATTTAGACGTTAATATTAATTTAATTAGGCTGTGCGTTGATCCGTCAGTCATTCAGGACAAAGCATTTTATATAATAGGTCTTTACCTATGAAATTGCCGTTTTGTATGAAAAAAATTAAACGAATTTTTTTCATGTATTTTTTATTTGTATTAATCGAAGTAATCACCCATGCAATCAATGCATCATTGCCAACGCAGTGGCAGTTTATTGATGCCCTTCTTAAAGAAATCAGCTGGACGGGAGGCAACAAATTCTTCAAAGGCATTTTGTACTGCCTCTCGGGTATTGAATTTTTTTCCCGCCAAGAAGTTATCCAAATTCTGGAAAAAGTAGTAGTCTGTAGGCGCAAGGTCTGGTGAGTAGGGCGGATGCAGTATGAGGTCGCGCGTTGTCGTGCAGGAGCAGCGGAGACGAGCGATTGACCAATGCTGGTTGGAGATGTGCCAGCTTCTCCATCATTGTGTTCAGTTCTTCACAGTACACATCTGCAGTAATGCTCACCCCGTTTGGTAAGAAACTGTGATGAATCACACCGGCGCTAGACCACCAAACAGTGACCATCACTTTTCTAGGGGTAAGTTTTCGTTTAGAGCATTGTTTAGGAACTGAACCAGGATCCAACCAACTTGCTGAGCGCTTGCGGTTATCAAACAGAATCCATTTTTCATCGCAGGTAACAATGCGGTTCAAAATTCCTTCATTTGTGTGTCTGTTGAGCAGTGCAAGGCACGCCTCGACGCGTACTTCGCGCTGGCGATCATTGAGTTCGTGGGGCACCCATTTGTCAAGCTTTTTTACCTTGCCAATTTGACGCAAATGGACCAATATTGTTTTGACGCTAACGTCGAAAGCTGCTGCTAATTCAGCCGTAGATTGTGTATCATCAGCTTCCACAATCGCCTTTAATTCGTCATTGTCGTCCAAAGTCTTCGGACGACCGCGAGGTTCATTTTTCAGGTCGAAATTTCCAGAACGGAAGCGAGCAAACCAATAACAGGTGGTGCGTTGGTTTGTAGTGTTAGCTCCGTAAACGTCGTTGATGTTGCGTGCCGCTTGTGCCGCGAGTTGCTGCCACGACGGTACTCGTATTCCATAATTACTCGAATTTTTAACGTATCCATGATGACGAAAAAGATTGAAATGCGATGAAAATGTAACACTAATCATTAAACAAATGACTTCTTTTGAAAAAAGAATTCCATGTTTTTTAAATAAAATTAATTTGAAATTAGAATTCATAGCCAAACAAAAATTATTTTGAATTGAATTGGCCAGTACTGCAGAACGGCAATTTCATAGGTAAAGACATATTATCTCAACAACCTTTTGAGCTTTATTTATGTTTGGGGTTCTAGTTAATCTAAGGGGTATTAATAAATAATTCAAAATTTCATGTGTGTACGTATAGATTTTGAGTTATTGAGGCACCCCTCAATAACACGAACCATTTGGAGCTACTTTTCACCAAAACTAGCTCCAAATGGTTCGTGTAATATAACACACGTCTGCTGCGTCGCCACGCCAGTTCTTTTCTTGAACTTGGCTTGACGCGCGGCCGCGTAATGTCATTTGTCTTTTTTTAAATTCATTTATAGCAAACGTGTTATGGATAATGATTTTCGGACAAACAATTTTAGGACAAGAAAGTGAGTACCATGTACTATAAGGGTACTAAACTGGATAGGCGCGTACTGGATAAGAATCGTTGTTGATTGAACACACGATACAGTCTGTACATCTGTATGTGTAAGCAACACGGTACACACACTGTCGTATCGCGTCACGCATTCGCGGGTGTCGTGCTCGTTCTACAAGAAACAAAAAAACATCCGTCACTTTTGCTATAAACGGTCACACACACGCATCATTCGCGTGACCTTGGCCAGTTTATGACATTACTTAATTCGGATTAATCTAATATGTTCTGATAGCAGTGAGCGTCTTGCGTTGGACTGTGATGCAGATTGCTTAGGTTCTAAACTCGTGTAACGCAGTGCGATTTTTCGCAAATATTTTTATTTTTGTTTGCAATTATAATAATATTCTTATAAAAAAATGCGTGATGAGTGATGATAAGAAATATAAAATCTAGACACGCGGCCGCGTGTCAAGCCAAATTCAAGAAAAGAACTGGCGACGCAGCAGCCGTGTGTTATATTACACAAACCATTTGGAGCTACTTGTCACCCCTCAATAACTCAAAATCTATTTAACATACATTCAAGAAACTTGGTTTTTTTAGATTAGCTAGAACCACTGGGTATGACAATTTCATGTCTACTACGTGTATTTATATTATGGAAATCGCTTCTTATTTTGAAAAGTCCTAAGTTTTTGCGAACATACAAAATACTTTCAAAGATATAGAGAGAAGACAGAGTCAGTATATCAATTTCTTTGAATTTGTTTCTCAGGGACTCGCGAGGACCCATTTTATAGATCGCGCGGATTGCCCTCTTCTGTAAAATGAAAATTGAATCTACGTCAGCTGCCGATCCCCACAGCAGAACGCCGTAAGACATAATACTGTGGAAATAAGCAAAGTACACTAACCTAGCTGTGGCTATATCAGTCAACTGCCTTATTTTTCTTACTGCATATGCAGCTGAACTTAGTCTACCTGAAAGAGTTCTGATGTGGGCGCCCCATTGTAATTTTGAATCTATGGTAATTCCTAAAAATAAAGTTTCCGTGATTGCATCTAGTTTCTTGCCATCAAGTTTTAGATTTAGACCCACTTGAGGTACATTTGGTAATGAGAACCTAATACATTTAGTTTTGTTCGCATTAAGTAAAAGATTATTGGCTGCGAACCATTCCGAAAGCATAGCCAGGCTATCGTTGACATGTGAGACATCTGTATCTTTTCTATCTATTTTAAAGATAAGAGAAGTGTCGTCAGCGAATAGTATTATATCCGATAAGTTAGCCATCATGTAAGGAAGGTCATTTATATAAACTAGAAATAAGAATGGGCCGAGAATTGAACCTTGAGGCACGCCCATTTTAACTAGAGACCCCGAGGACGTCGCCCCGTTAACATTTACTTTTTGCTGCCTGTTTGATAGATAAGAAAGAACAAGATCAGCAGCTTGTCCACGAACTCCGTAGTGGTGTAATTTACAGATCAGTGTATTGTGGTCAACGCAGTCAAACGCTTTTGAGAGGTCACAGAAGATGCCAATTGCATCCTGGGACTTCTCCCAGGATTCTAAAATGTGATTGACGAGCTTTACTCCCGCGTCTGTCGTCGACCTACCTTTCGTGAAACCAAACTGGTGACTATGTAAAATCCTATTTGAGTTAAAATGTGACAACATCTGGTCTAGCATGATTTTTTCATAGATTTTGCTCAATGCTGGTAATACCGATATTGGTCTATAATAAGAGGAGTCAGGAGTCAGATTAGGTTAGGTACCTACCTACTTAACTACTTACTTATCAAAATTACTGTGACTTACGGACGGACGGACAGACGGACATGGCGAAACTATAAGCTTTCCTTGCTTGTTTTACTATTTCATGAACGTAAGTTAAGTAAGTACCTATCTAATAGAAAGGTTCAAACGGTATCTTGTTAAGACCACGTGAACAAACACTCAGTTATATATAATTATGTCCTAACATGGCCTATAAACATACTTTGGTACCTACATACCGACTTAAACAAAAATACGAAACAAATAGGAGACGAACAATAATACGCCTATATAGGCGGTACCTACTTAAGGGCAGGACTCTCAGAATCGACCTATTTTTGATTCAACATTAAACAATCAAATATTATTTGTTTTAATCTGATAAAAATACATGTTGTAGTTTAATAAATATTCTTGGTTATTCTATGGTTCAAAACACGATTTATACAACTTCACTCGATCAAAAAAAATCGAGTAAACTCCCTTTTTTCGCGATTTTTTGATCGTTTTTTAAGTCGTACTTGAAGTAGAACTAACTTTTACTCCCGAAAAACATGTAAAAAAATAGGCAATTACGAAGAATATTGTATGGTTCATTTTTCTTAAAACAGTTTTTTATTGTTTTAACAAGATATTATATAACAAGGCGGCCCGCACGCTTCGTTTCAGTAGCCGGCCAGGCGTCTTTGAGGTAGGACCCGTGTCGCTGTTGCTCTGCGCTGCGTTCCCCGCAAAATATACCGGAAATTATTATCATTTTCCGTGTGTGTTAGTTTTAAAAATCAGTCTGTATAAACGACCGAATAAGTCAACATACGCCTCAAAACAGAAGACGAACATCGAATGAGACGGCACGCGGAGGGCGTGGCTGTCGCGGTGGTCGTGGAGCACGCGGTGGTCGAGAGCACGCGGTGGTGCATCGCGCAGGCGTGCGGGTGAGCAGCAGCCCGGTACATATTGGGTACAAGAAGCAGATGACAACTGCTCATTAACTTCTAGTGACGATGATGTCAGCGAAGAAGACTTGAATGAAGCTATGTATCAAATGTCTTTCACTATTAGTAGTTAATAATTGTTTATTAAATAAATTTAAGTTTTTATGATGGGTCTAGAATTAATTTAGGCACTTGAAGAAGCGGAAGTTCGTTACAAAGATATGAGCAAAAGGTTGCCAGTGGCTAGCTGAATTAGGTATAGATATTCCCAAACTCGGTGTGCATTGCATTAAAAACGAAAGATGTAACTAAAATGAAATGATAGAAACTATTATTTCCAGGCATACATCTCTACAGGGTTGCGGGAAACAGGGTTGCGGGAAAGTTCGAAAGGGATACCGGGACCTTGGCAGCGGGCAACTGAAGGAACACGGGTGGGTTTTAGTCAGTAAAAGTCTGACATGAGCCCAGAGCGGGAGAAGTCATATGATGATTTTCCACGCTCAAAAAAAAACTCTTTTTGATGGCACAGAACGGTCCCCCGGCCTCAATGACAATTTTGTTTTTAATTTTTAGTTTGTTTTTTAGCAGGGCAGTCGTGTTCTAATTTTATATGTATATTTCTTTCGAGTTATCTACATCTTGTAAGTATAGGAAACGAAACACAACCGGTGTGCACGTGCACCTGTGCCGCATCCAGCGTCTGTATGTCTTTGTGCGCGCGTGAGTGCGCAGGCGCGACAATATCGAGCGCGGACAGGCCGCCGCGCCGCACTCGGCGCCCGCTAATGTATGCGACAACAATGATTTAATACGAACACGCAGCGAGCCGCCATCGCCACTGCCGCCAGCACTCACGACACCCTGCGTCTTACATGGACGGCGGGGATGCGAACATCCGCACAGTGGTCCTACGTATCCGTAAAGACAAAATTCGGGAGTGTGTTCAAGGAAACGAAGTGTTCTGTGTCTGGTGAGCGGTGAGAACGTTTTTGTGAAGTGTGTAGAGCGATGCGCTTGCGGGCGTGGTCGTGGTGGGCGGCGCTGCTGCTGGGCGCGGTGGGTGCGCGCGAGCTGGACCCGGGGGCGTGCGCGCCGCGCTTCGACGTGCAGCGCGACAAGATCATCCGCACGGAGGACTCACGCGACGTGGGCGCGCGCTACCTATCCGAGCTAGACGTGGGCGCGCGAGTGCCTGCGCCTGTGCTGCGAGACTGACGCCTGCGACGTCTTCGTCTACGAGGAGAAGGTAACCGGGCTGCGTAAATACAAAGGCGGATGCAACACAGACAGTAGCCGTTCTGTAACGCAGCCGCGTCCGTATGAATAAAGTATAACAAACACGATTATACCTGCACAGACATTTGAAAACTGCCTGCAATGTGATCGGTTCCAAAAGACATTGTTTAAACAATACAATAAAAGTTTTTTCACCTCACAAGCTCGGAAAGAGTCTGTTTATTATCGAAATCTGAGTATTCACAGAATATTTAATTAAGTACATATTCACTTTAAAAATAAATAACTAAATTAAAATAAAAAAAATATTTAAGCAGGGCTCCCATACAACAAACGTGATTTTTTTGCCGTTTTTATAGATAATGGTACAGAACCCTTCGTGCGCGAGTCCGACTCGCACTTGGCCGGTTTTAGAATAATCATACTGGCCAGCACGAAAGAAATAGCTCAAAGCGCCTAAAGTATTTTTCACTTCAAAAAACTTTATATAACTTCTGTATATTCAATTAGTTTTCCATCATTATGTTTGTTTAGCAGTGGCAGAGTTAGTGCAAGCGGTACATAATGCCGAATTGAGCTTTCTTCCGGAAAATTGCGCAAAAAGTGCATAAAAGCGTACCTACAATATTTGTTCAATGCATGGAGACACCATTTTCCTCGCTGTTGTAAGGTGAAAAAACGCACGCCGATGTGTCGAACGAAACACACAACGTGTTTCGCTGAGCAGCAAAGTTATTCTACGTCTCGTACCTTTCAAAAAACAACTTTTCAGCCTTGCATAACAAATAACTATTATTTTTCACTTTTAGTTGTGGTACCTACCTCACACAAAGTCGAATACCACTACCTGCTATGTAAATAACAGTGACGGAGTAACTTAAAACATCGTCCAGGGGCAGGGGCCCTACCATGAACATTTTAAATACTTGCCAAGTACATGACAGGTCAACTTAGCAGGCTAACCTGACAGGTTTTCTATTTGTACCGTGAGCATTTCCGTCTGACCTGCAATGTAGGTAGGTGCTACGTTATCATTGACCGGTACGCCTTATTGTAAACAAACGTTCGAAAATACTTTTTCGAAATGTTACCGGTTTTAAAGAACTAGAACTATTAATTTAATAACAGTTTTTAACGATCAAGAGAATTCTAAAAATCTATGTTTCGTAGTAAAATATCATGTTTAACACGATTATGACGCTGGAGACACTTTTAGATACAAGAAAAGTAATCTTGAAAGCTACCAAAGTTATTGCTATTTTCGAACGACAATCCTAGCTATTGAGTATCAAATATTGGCAACACCACAATAATTTACGAGGTCATTTTGAACCAGAAAAGCATTTGTATCGTGTCCGTTGTTGCGAGTGGTAAGAAAGTGCAGTTATTACGTAATAATGACTTCAAGGGTTCTCTATTGTGCTCCCAAACTTTTTTATCCATAATCTAAAGTGCCATAATTTTGTTATCCTAATCATCATTTGTCCGAATGATAACTTGCCCGAACTTACTTTCATATAATATCACATGCCATAAAATTTAAATCCCTAAATACAGTATGCCCTTTTGTTTGTCTTAAATATTACCAACAATAATAAATACAGAAGACTTTAAACCGTTTTCATTAAAAGTTTTAAGTCCTAAATTCAAAATATTTCATGTTTATCCTAATATTTTTAAAACATGTCTGCAACTCAATAAAATAGTTGATTGTGAAAATTTGGATTTTTATTTCCTTGTAAAACGAAATAAAAAACTAGACCAAAAGAGCATGCAAAGAAACAAACAAGCATATTTATTTGTTATCACTTCATTGTAAATACTGATAATATATTTTCTCAAGAAATCGTCTTAAATTAAATTAAATCGTAATAAATAGCAAGATTTATAGAGCATATCAATTGTAAAGACTCTTACTAAACGTATTAATGGTACATGGTACTCATTTTCTTGTCCTTAAATTGTTTGTCCGAAAATCATTATCCATAACACGTTTGCTATAAATGAATTTAAAAAAAATGACATATGATATTACACGGCCGCGCGTCAAGCCAAGTTCAAGAAAAGAACTGGCGTGGCGACGCAGCAGCCGTGTGTTATATTTATTTATTTATTTATTTATTTATAGGAGAACCAACAGCTATAAATAATGGATAACAATTTTATAAGAAACACAGAGCCAATTACAGGTTCTCACGGGTAAAAACTGAAACAGTAATAGAAATCTTAGGATCACTAACAAGCACGATAGAAAAGAATATAATATATATACATATTATATATATATAAATGTAAGGTACAATAAGCACTAAGCAGTTTTAAAAAAGTCAGCGTTCAGCCGATTGCGTGCAGAATGGGATTTGGTGGTAAATGGGTCAAATGAGAACTCTTTACAAAGAATATTAAAGTCCTTACTCGCTCGCACCATGTATGAGTTTTGCCTGTAGTTAGAAGAGGAAAATGGAATGGAGATAGGTGGATTAAATCTAACTGATCTCTGAGGGACATTGAAACGCAGTTTATGCAGGAGGTCAGGACAATCAATCTCATTAGATATAATTTTGAGAAGGAAAGTGCAATCCGCTAGTCGACGACGGCTTATAAGTGGCTGTAGGTGAAATTTCTTGCAGAGATTAATGTAATCATCAGAATGGTATGGTATACGCAACCGAAAACATATAAAACGCATAAATCTTTTTTGTATATTCTCAATACGATCAATGTATTTGCCATAACACGGGTTCCAAATTTGTGACGCATATTCTAGATGACTTCTCACAAAAGATATATATATTACACGAACCATTTGGAGCTACTTTTCACCCCTCAATAACTCAAAATCTATTTAGCATACATACATGGGATTATTTATTGTAGAAATAATACCACGGATAGAATATATTAAGTATATTGTAGCCAAAAATAATAAATTGCACTATAACATGTGAACGCGGAAAATGGCAGATAGGAAGCAGAGTAGCGCACCAAGCGTACGAAAAAGGTAACGTAACTTTTTTATAAAGGAGGCTAAGATAATAGTTTGTGTTTACATAGTTCCAACATCCTCTCTTAAACATAAACCCATCTTGATCGAACAGTACGCCAGTTTTGAGTGCTACGTTGCTTTGGTTAGGGCATCTGCAACCATCATATTCGTTTGCACGTAGCGAACATCAATAGCCCCTCCAAATACTCTATCACGTACGAAATGATGCCTCACATCTATATGTTTGGTCCTAGAGTGATAGCCATCAGTACCTGAAAGTTTGATAGAACTTTGATTATCACTGAAGATTACCATCGCTTCATTTTTCAATTGTGGCCAAAAACTTTCTTGAAATTGCTTTAGCCACAACGCTTCTTACACACACGAAGACAGTGCCATATACTCTTCCTCAGTCGTTGACAAAACAACGGTAGGCTGACGCCTAGAGTTCCAGCAGATTGTTCCTCCCTGAAACAAAAAAGTGTATCCAGTGCAGGAGCGCCGATCGTCTTCTGAGCTTGCCCAGTCTGCGTCACAGTAACCATGAGCCATAGTCTCTTCAGAGTTTTGCTTAAAACTCAGCCTGTACTCCTGAGTACCTTTCAAATAGCGCATTACGCGTTTCAGTGCAATCCAGTGTTTCATTTCAGGCTTGTTATTATATTTCCTTAACATGTTAATAACAAAACTAATGTCAGGTCTGGTAACCTGTGAAATATACAATAAACACCCAATTATCTCTTGATAAGGAATATCATGTAAGATTTTAGTTTCTTGGGTATTGCCTTGCAATTTCGTGTTCATGTCTATTGGAGTTTTAACAATTTTGCAGTCAGACATTCCATATTTATGTAACACTTCCTGTATATATTTTCTTTGATCCAGATATATAACACCCTTTTTCCTGTCTCTCTCTACATGTATTCCAATACAATAAACCAAATCTCCAAGATCCTTCATTTTAAATTGTTTCTGTAGTTCCTCCTTAAAATATCTCTTTGACTCTTGATTATTAGTAAATAATACCAGATCGTCAACATAAACAGCAAGGAAAATCATATTGTCTATGTCTACTATCTTATGATAAATACACGGATCTAGTTTAGACTGTAATAAACCCATACCTTTCAGTGTAGAATCAAGCTTTTTGTTCCATTGCCTACTGGCCTGTTTTAACCCGTATAAAGACTTTCTCAGTCGGCATACTGAATCTTCACCATTGTCATACATAGGTGGCTGCCTCATAAAAATCTCTTCCTCTATATCACCTTGAAGGAAAGCAGATACGGCATCCATTTGACTTATGTCTAGATCATATTTAACAGCCAGGGCAAACAAATATCTAAGAGAAGCAAGTCTAACAACCGGTGAAAAAACTTCTGTATAGTCAATTCCTGGTTTTTGTGAACATCCTTTATTCACAAGCCGTACCTTGTATTTGACTATTTCTCCATTTTCATTAGTCTTTGTCTTGAAAACCCATTTACATGGTATTGGTTTTTTTCTTAGCAGGTAGAGTAGTTATTTCCCATGTATTATTTTCTAGTAGGGACCGATACTCCTCATCCACTGCATTTTTCCAGTGTTTAGCATCGGTGCCGGACAGTGCTTCCTCTACGGTCAGTGGATCTGAAAACTGCATAACACACATGAAATTATTATCCTGTATGTGTCTCTGATGAGATCTCAAAGTAATATTTCTTTCAAAAACATCATAGTCATCAGTTTCAGTTGTACTAGGATAGTATGTTTCATCATCCGTGTTCCTACTCATTACACAACTGTCAAATGACGTTTCTGGAGTTGTTGATGAACTGACATTTTCTGTCATATTATGTGAAGTATCACTAACAGTTATGACTTCTTCTCCTTCCTGTGTACAATTCTGTGAACTTGAAATATTATTCTCCAAATTCAGAGGAATTGTAACAGACTGCGGCACTGATTCAGGTTCCTGTGTAATATTGTTCATACTCCCAGTATTCTCAATGAATATTACATCCCTGCTAATCACTATCTTCTTATTAATTGGATCAAGCAAACGATATCCCATAAATATCAATTCACGTGATTTACGATCCCATTTCAAACGCTTTTGCTTAGGAACATGTACCATGGCCTTAGACCCAAAAATCTTTAAATAAGAAATGTTTGGTTTCTTACCATTCCATTTTTCATATGATGTTACCTCAGACAAAACTCGTGATGGTGATCGATTGATTATATAAGCTGCAGTAGCAACTGCCTCAGCCCAGTATGTTTTCTGAAGTTTTGCTTCAAACAACATGCATTTTGCACGTTCCACCAACGTTCGGTTCATCCGTTCCACTAGACCATTCTGCTCGGGGGTGTACGGAGAACTTGTCTGATGTTTGATGCCAGAAACAGCTAGAAAATCAGATAAATCTTTATTACAAAATTCTTTACCGTTATCGCTTCTTAGTATCTTAATTTTCTTTTCTAAGTCATTTTCGACCTCTTCTTTGTACTTTTGAAACACTGATTTAATATCCATTTTGTTCTTTAAGAAATATACATATACTTTGCGAGAATAGTCATCTGTGAATGTTATGAAATACTTCCCTCCACCAGCTGAAGGAGTTTCCATCGGACCACACAGATCTGTATGTACTATCTCCAGTAATGCATTCGCCCTTGAACCGGAATGTGGAAACGGTAAACGTGTTTGCTTAGCTTCACAACAAGGTATACAAAGAGTATCAACTTGCTTATTAGTGATATTTATACCCTCAGCACATGATTCTAACCTCTTTACATCAGCCAAATTCAAATGTCCCAATCTTTTGTGCCATGTAATAAATCTCACATCGTACAGATACAGAAAATGCATTGCCAGTATCAATGTTGAGTTTATACATATTATTAGTTAGTGTGGCTGTTGCAATCAGAGTCTTATTGGACTTATATACAGTGGGTTGCCATATTAATAGGGACGGTCACGATTTTTTGTTATTTGTGAAGTATGAGTCTTAAATCAATTAGAAAAACACTTTTTTTGAATTTTAAAAGCTTTAATTACATAAAACAGTTATTAACGAAGTAAAATAAGAACAAAAAAAATAAAAATAATAATAAATAAGTACATAAATAGGCGAAAAATAATGTTACTTAGTAGTGATCAGTACTTAGTGACATTTCCTTTCGCCTCAATTAGTGCTTCTATTCGCCTGGGCATGCTTTCTATGCACTTTTTGGCACTTTCTTTTATGTTAGGGTTGTGATGCCAAACACTAATCAGCTTTTCTATCAGCTTGACCTTGGTGGTGATCATTTCTTTGGCTATTTCGGCCATGGTAATCTCCCATAAATTTTCTATGGGGTTCATGTCAGGAGAATTACCAGGCCAAGGTAAAACTGAAATGTTGTGGTCTGCCAAGAACTTCGTAACGCTTCTGGCTTTATGGCATGGCGCTGAATCATGCATAAACATGAATTCCTCACCATCAGGGAACCATTCTTCAAGTGTCGGTAACAGGCGAGTTTGTAAAACGTGCCTGTACTGGTCTTGTTTCATGGTTCCCTGGACAATGTACAGGCGCCCAACCCCTTTGGCGCTTATGACAGACCACACCATTATTTTAACAGGGTGTTTAACCCTCTCCACGATGCAGTCGGGGTGGTATCTTTCTCCTGGGCGTCGCCTGACGAAACTGCTCTTGTCGGCTAAAATCTCGAATGTCGACTCATCTGAGAAACACACCTGAAAAGAAAAAAGTTGTTTTATTATTTTGAAAATTATTATATTAAATGGTGTGAAATACAAGTAATAATGCAAACTGACCTTACTCCAGTCGTCAACCGTCTTTTGGCGGTGTTCCCGAGCCCAGGCAAGGCGTTTCGTCTTCATTGCATCAGTCAGTCGTGGTTTTTTCACAGGACGATGACCTGTCAAGCCTTCCTCTGCCAATCTGCGCTGCACAGTTCTCTTGGAAACTGGTATTCCCGACTCTTGGACTAACTGAGTTAACAGTCCAGCACTTTTTTTTCTGTTTTGCAAACAGATATCCCTAATCTTCCTATCCGAACGAGGGGTGGTGATGCGTTTTCTGCCGCAATTACCTTTTTTCTTAGGCGAAGTTGGCTGATTTAGGTCCAATTTAATTTTTATTTTATTGACTGCCGACTTAGAAACACCAGCAATGTCTGCTATTTTCCTTTGGGAATGACTGGTATGCTGGAGTAGGGTTTTTATTTCCGATTTTTTTTTTGGTGTCAAATCGCACCCCCGACCCATACTGAAAGCTAAAAAAATAAAAAATAAATTATTTTTACCATCTTATATGATAAATAATTGAATTTCATAGTAACATAATAACAATACTTACATTTTATCAAAAAATTTGTAGCACAAATATAAAAATAAGTTTGTTAAAATATTCAAATTCGTCTTTCACTGATTAGCGTCTAAAGTGCAGTTACGGCTTTCACGTCACTTAAAAATTTGTAGAAAATAAATATACTCTTTAAACCTCAACATCCACTTAAAATATGAGTAACAGAGACATGACGACAATAAATAATACATTCCTGGAACGCTTGTAGCACTTAAAAATGCAGTCAAGTGCGCCAAAAGTCATAAATTTATAAAAAATGTGACTGTCCCTAATAATTTGGCAACCCACTGTATATTACAGCCCACATCAGTGAATTCAACTTTACAGCCATTCTTTGTTAATTGACTAACCGACAACAAGTTTGCGCTCAGCTCAGGAATAAATAAAACATTTCTCACCTGGATTAAATGCTCATCTTTTTACCCGAGTACGGCGAAGAAAAAAGGAGGGTTATGATTTTGACCGGTATGTATGTATGTATGTATGTATGTATGTATGTATGTTCATCTGTTCCCTCCTATCTTCCAAACCACTTATCACAATTTGACAAATGAGGTATCGTTAGAAGCGTCGTGATTGTCCGCTGGTTATAGGCTATGTGAAGTCACATTAAATTAAAAATGGCGCCCTCTAGAGGACATAAAGTGAGGAACTTACAAAAAAATATGGTTTAATCGTACCATGTTGGGTATCAAATGAAAGGCCTTAATGAGCACATTTCAAAAAAATATATATTATAACCCCAAAAGAATTTAAAAAAATATAGTAATAAAAACTAAAACCCAACTACGACTTAAAAGGTATAAACAAGACACCACAGACATACAAATTAACAATCCGGAGTCACACGTACTCTGTTCGATTTATGCCCTAACACGTGTCACAACAATCTAAGGGAGATTAACTAGAACTCCAAATTTCATAAATAAAGCTCAAAAGGTTGTTGAGATATTAACGTCTAAATAACGGCATTTTTATCACTGACAGACTTACCTACCTAGCGATCAAAAACCTAACCCACTTCCAGATGACCTAGAAAATTGTTTGGCGTCCAGATTGGTAATTGTGTGTATATAAAGGAAAAAATCAGAAAACAGAAAATAAGACTTATGAATTCATGATTATGAGTACATTGGATGTGGTTTTAGAAAGTTAATAATTAATAGAGGGATTTATTTATTTTATTTATTTATTTTATTAAGGTTAACCAACAATTGTTTACACCAGTACATTAGAAGCATATTATTAAAATAGGATACAATTGCGGGTGCAACAATTAATTATAGGTTAACACCGCTAGCACAAAAAACAGTGGTAAACCCATCTATTATTAAATTACGACAGATTCATAAAAAAAAAATTGAAAATTAGATTAATAAATTCGACCATAAACGAGTAAATTGAATAATAATTGATATGAAAATTAGATTAACCATTAGATTAACCATTTAAGAAGAAATTAAAAACAACAACAATCTAAATACTGACTGTGGTAAGGTAAAAAATATAAAAAATATCCAATTCTATAACAAACACAAGCAAGATCATTCAGACATAATTCAGACATAAAAAAAATATAAAATAAAAAAAAACAAATGATATAAAATGATGAATTACAATTAGTTAAACTAATATTTATAATTAATTAATTTTTTTTTTTTGCAAGGGATGCAAAGTATATTATTATATAAATCTGTGAGTAACCCTTACGTTAGCTTAACAGGTCTTTGGTCAGTCATTACTCACACGATACCTGACATCTGCACTTGGAGTACTCAGAGCAACACTACGGCTCGGCTTTGCGTCGGCATCATGCTCTTTTGGAGACAAGTTTTCTCGACCTGATAAACGGGACGAAGCGGCTTTCCCTGCGGCAACCGTGCACCCGTCCTTTTTTTTCCGGGGTGGAAAATCCTCATGGTTGTCCTCCGCCCTAGGGCGGGCGGAGGGGTCTGTCAGACTCTTACTGACTATAAACCACCCAGATGTTCCAGCTCACATCTACGCCGGGGGTCATGGGAACGTACAAATCTTCCGCAACCCCCGAATGGTGCCGGCCCGCCACTGCGGGCCTCCTCGGGTCAGGGGGTGAGGTGTTTGACTCCCCCCGTGACGTCTAAGAGGGGTGCGTGTGGAACACTACGCGCCGCCACCTCGGGTTCTGATGTGTGGAGGGCGGCAGACGTCCCCGAGACCGTCGCCTCTGGACCCATTTATGGGGGCTGGAAGAGGGCGTTATCCGCCTTCCGACGACGCCCGATGCCCCTGCTGCGGGCTGGGTGAGTGGACGAGATCTCCCTCTCCCTTTCCGCAGCCTCCTTCTGCGAGACGACTCCTCCCGAGCCAGTGCTGGAGCACCGGTTGGACCGCCTCGATGATGACAATGTGATCTCAAGAATGGTAGGGCGTGAAAGCCTGTCCCGTCATTCCGCCACCAGGACCTCGCGAAGCAGAGACTGATGCAGCTCTATGTGTCGCTGCATCGGTCGCTCGCCCCGCGCCCTCGCTTCCTCGCGCCACTAACTTAACTAGCCTAACACGGACGGCCGTAGCCTATCAATCTGCCTAGCCTTTTCCCAACTATGTTGGGGTCGGCTCCAGTCTAACCGGATGCAGCTGAATACCAGTATTTTACATGGAGCGACTGCCTATCTGACCTCCACAACCCAGTAACTGGGTAATACGATACCCCTTGGTTAGACTGGTTGTCAGACTTTCGTGCTTCTGACGACTCGTAACGACTGTCAAAGATCCACAAATGACAGCCGGGGCCAACGGCTAAACGTGCTTTCCGAGGCACGGAGGAGTCTCGATATGTGAAAATGGTCACCCATCCACGGACCAACCCCGGCAAGCGTAGCTTAACCTGATGGATCGACCCGAGCGGCTGTTATTACTTAGCCACGAGCTCCTCCGGACGGCCGTAGCCTATCATGGTCTAAAACCGAGTGCCCTCCTTGACTTCAAAAATCAGCCCTCAGTTCCTAAAACCCCACGTTCAGCCAGCTTCCACAGTTTCGCAGAACAGATTTATTGCCGTTTTTGTACAATTTCTCAATTGTTTTAAATAGAAGTAGGTGAGTCACAATAGGTATTGGTATTGTAGCTCAGGTAAACTGTAACGCAAAGATCCATAGTTCAAGAAAGGCGAAGTCACTCAGATGCAAAAAATATAACCAGAAACACAACCAGCAATATTTTGGATCATATTATAAGAAAACTCACAACAAAACATTCATGATGCTGTCACACGCAGCCCCACAGAGTTAGAAATCAAATAGAAATCGTCAAAAAGGTATTTGTATGGTATAGTCGAAAAAATTGAATTCTGACCCACCATAAGCTTATTTTCTTATAGACATCGACATTCGCGTAAACATACATTTCCTTGGTAACGACCTTGTCATCTGCCATTTAATTACACAGATAATTATCTGTTGCAGTCTCCATCTTCGTTCCTCTTGACTGTCGAGTCATCACGAGGGAGCTTGTCAAAAATTTCTGAGTGACTTTTTGACCGTTTGTCATTTTATAATCGCACATCAATCAATCTGCCTAGCCTTTTCCCAACTATATTGGGGTCGGCTTCCAGTCTAACCGGATGCAGCTGAATACCAGTATTTTACATGGAGCGACTGCCTATCTGACCTCCACAACCCAGTAACTGGGTAATACGATACCCATTGGTTAGACTGGTTGTCAGACTTTCGTGCTTCTGACGACTCGTAACGACTGTCAAAGATCCACAAATGACAGCCGGGACCAACGGCTTGACGTGCTTTCCGAGGCACGGAGGAGTCTCGATATGTGAAAATGGTCACCCATCCACGGACCAACCCCGGCAAGCGTAGCTTAACCTGATGGATCGACCTGAGCGGCTGTTATTACTTAGCCACGAGCTCCCCTCGATTTTATAATCGCACATGGTTTTGAAAAAGAAAAAAGAGTGTCAAAGAGTTTGGATTTAAAATATGATTATTAATGCTTTATCTAAAATATTATCTACTAGCTGTGCCCGCGACTTTGTTCGCATGGATGTCGGAAAACAATAATATGTTGCTTAGAAAAGTTGTACCTTCATTTAAAAAGGGGGAATCTTTCGACCAGGCCTGGTGATTTTTCCTAGTAAGAAACTGCCAAAAAACTTGTGTTTTTATTTAAGAAAATGCTTCTCTTTATAAAATATTAGCGGTGGAACCACCTGGAGCGTACACAAAAAAGTTGCTAGGGTTGCTCAGACGCGAAAGAGCTACATAAAGTTGGCCGTGGGAAAAGCAACCAATACTAAGATCCACCCCCGCAACGGATAATGTCTGGCCCTGAGCTTTGTTAATGGTCATGGCGTAACACAGGCTGACGGGGAATTGCACACGCTTAAAACTAAACGGGAAATTATTGGGAATGAGAGGAATTCTTGGAATAAAAACAACATCACCGGCGCCGCAACCTGTTAAGATTTCGGCTTCGATGACGTTTTGTTGGTGATTGGTGACTATGAGCCGAGTGCCGTTGCAAAGTTTGGGAGGACTTAAATTTCTGAGAAGAATTATTGGCACTCCGACTTGTGTGCTGAAAGACCGGGTGTGTTAAGGGATTCTAAGAACTCTACTGGATAGTGTGTGGCATCTTCTTCTTCGGGAACCGTATTTATCGATGTATATTGTTGACTTTCCCCAGAAACATGTGCCAATATTTGTGTATTTATTGCTGTCCGATAGTCGAACAAATCGAATCAACCATAAGGCCTCTGCCTCGCACCTTGCGGGCAGCGGGGCGGCGGCGGCGGCGGCGGCGGCGGCGCGGGCGCAGCAGGATCTTATGCGTAAAATCAAATGGACCGGTTCTCGAAAACAGCGGCGCGGCAGCGGCGAGGCGGCGGGCAGCGAGCGGTGCACTCCATTCAAGCGGTGACCGCCCGCGCGTCTGCATTGCAGTGTTGTTGCCCACAATAAATTGAGCGTTAGGAATAAATTTGAATCAAAAAGATGTTGCCGCCATTGTTCAGCCATTTCTTTCGCGAATAAAAACAAAATCTCGACGACAAAATCGTGAACACAACACTACGCGGCTATAGTGACGCGCGATCTGCCCGTTAGTTTCGAGAACGGGTCTTTGATGCCCGCCCCGCTCCCGCGCCGCCGCCGCCGCCGCCCCGCTGCCCCCAAGATTCGAGGCCGAGGCCTTACACATTTATTTATTTATTTATTTAAACATGCCAACAACGATCGAATCGAATGAGCGATGGTCACGAATCATACGAACAAATTACGAAGTATAATACAGTTCGATTCAAACTTAATGGCGGCTCGGAACATGAGGCGAGTCGCTGCGCAGTAACAATTTCATGTGACAGCGGGGGTGAGGGGTGGGGTACTGCGCAGCTAAAAGTTAACTTCCGAGCCGCCATCCGCCCCGCTGCCCGCAAGATTCAAGGCCGAGGCCTTACACACGCCAACAACGATCGAATCGAATGAGCGGCGGTCACGAATCATACGAAAAAATTACGAAGTATAGTACAGTTCGATTCAAACTTAATGGCGGCTCGGAACATGAGGCGAGTCGCTGCGCAGTAACAATTTCATGTGACAGCGGGGGTGAGGGGTGGGGTACTGCGCAGCTAAAAGCTAACTTCCGAGCCGCCATTAAGTTTGAATCGATCTGTAACGACTCGTTTCTTGACTTCTTAATTTGAACCTAATGAACGAAACCAACCAAAATACCCAATCAAAACCAATCAGATCAATTAGGAGTGAGGCGTATTTATCATCACAGATAGAAATCACAGATATTATAAAATAGCAGATAGCAATTGCTCCTAACGATAAAAAATATCTGTTACTTAAAATCACAGATCCTCAAGACTGTTACTGTTAAAACTTCGGATACGATTTTCGACTTGAACGAAAAGAAATAAAGAAGATATTCAATTGAGTCAATACGTATATTTAAATTCATATATCTTTTGATATTTTGAAGCGATTGCGATGAAACAAATACTAATTGAAACATCGAGTTACACACAATATTTGAGTATAAAAGTTAACCATATTGATTTCGTACTTTTTACGTGATAGTGGAACAATCAAACAAAACAACATACAAACAGACAGACAGACAAACAGACAAACAGACAAAAATTCCAAAAATGGTAGAAATGGAATCTGTTGGTTATTCTTGGACAACCAACCAATTTTTTTTTTTTTTTTTCATTGTACAGAAACGCCTCGTCTACAGATTTATTATATGTATAGATTGCAGTGATGACAAAGGTTAAAATTGCATAGATCTCCTACCCGTATTGACATAGATTGCTTAATATTTAAAACGTCCTAAGTGGCCGCACTTGCAACTTAAAGGAGGGAATCTTTGTTATTTTGATGGCTTTAAACGATTTATAGTCAAAGTGGGTCATGATTAACTTCGCCTGACTGTACATAATTATGTAGTTATGCCCTATGTATGTAAGATTCCTTATTCTCTCGTAGCATCCCGACTTGTGGATGCATTTTAATGATTTACATGTCGTTTGTTTGTAGGTGTAGGGCTTGTGGCCAAGTAATAACAGGCGAACGGGTCGATCAATCAGGTTAAGTTACACGTGCCGCGGTTGGTCCGTGGATGGGTGACCATCTTTACATACCCAGACCCCTCCGTAGTCCGTACCTTGGAAAGCATGTAAAGCCGTTGATCCCGGCAGTCATTTGTAGATACGGGTCGTCAAAAATCCAAGACCAGTTTTACCAAGGGGTATTAACCAGTAACAAGGTTGTGGAGGAGTGTAAAACGCTGGTATTCAGCAGCATCCGGTTAGACAGGAAGCCGACCCCAACATTTGTTTGTGGTGACCGCCCAGCGAAACGCACTTGACTTTCAATCGCAATCCAAAGGATTTTGAAGGAAATTCCTAATCCAATAGGTGAAAGGTGGCATTTCACAAATATCTTCATGGCGGACTTTAGAACCCAATATGTAACGTCGCCGTCGTGAAAAAAGTTTTTAGTACCCCAAAATAAAGGTCTTTATGAGCGTTTCCAAAAATATGACTTATGACTGTAAGTGATTGTTGCACTGTTGCATCTTACTTTCAGCATAAAAGCAGTGTAAACAGTTACTGTTGTTGGAGGACCAATAAAAATAAATAAAGGACTCTGGTGATGGTAATATTATGTGTATAGAAAGTCCGGTCTACGCTTGTTTCTTAGACCAGCAGGGCTAACATGACAAGCGCGAGAACGCTCTTTTTCTCGTTTTGTCGAAATTTGTCGTCGATTATGACGTCATTCTAATCCCTAACATGACCGTTATGGACGAGAATAATCGAAAAAGGCACTTTGACACTTCTCTATCTCGTGACGAGAGAGCGCAACATCAGCTTAAGGTTCGGTTTCATTCATTCGATTTTACGCATGTAATTAGTATGTACTATATTAATTTTACGTCCACCTCTTTTATAACCGACTTTTTCGATTAAAATTAAATATTTTTCTTTGACATGCCGAAATTAAAATACAAAATGACGGAAATGAAAATTAGTGGCACAATGTAAGTTTAAATATCATTTCTTTTTCGATAAGTATTGTTGTCATAAATGAAAAAGAATAGATACGATACGGTTAGATTATACGTGGATAATAATGCCAATGAATTAAAGGATGGTGGGCGAGAGTGGTCCCAGCACGGCCAGCCACTACGTGTGAATTACTTAAAAGAGCAGATAAAACTGATTTTTTATTATGACACCATCAAAATCTGTCCCGGAGGAACCGAGCTCAATTTTCAATTTTCAATTTCAATTTCAATTTTCAATTTTATTTATTTATTTAATTAAATAGTGCATATTTACAATATTAAGCCTTATACTAAAGTGGTAGGTATAAAATAATGGTTCGACCTGAACTAGGATAAACCTGTATCTCAGGTGTCAGAAGTGCAAAATTACAATAAAATTTTCTACAATTGATGGTAGACATAACTAGTGGGTAACTTAACAGACTAATGATAGGACAATACTTAATTAAAAATAATATTTAACTTAAAACAACCAGTAACTTTTCTGTGTAATCATAAGACAGATTTTGTAACCAAGATGTAATAACATTTTTGCATTGTACCGTTCTTAATGCAGACAAAGACAAAATTTTGTTTACTTTATTATACAAAAATGGGCCTAAGAATATAAAAAATCTATACATAAACGAATGCCTTAATCTATAATTATCCATACAGATGTATTTACGTCTTTTATCAGTGACAACTCTATTGTATGGCAATTTAGAGTGCTGTTTTAATAAAGTATTCATAATGAATAACTGCCGCACTGTCAGAACATTGAAAGATTTATATAAAAGTTGGGTCGGGAACAAGATAGGCCGCCGGAATGTGGATACTTTCAAAACAGCTCTTTGCGCGCGCTCCAGTGGTAGTAAAACTGTTTTAGCCGCTCCTCCCCATGAAGTAATACAATATGTAATTATCGATTGACACAAAGCATAATATACCTGTTTTATCACCTTAGAGTCAGCAAAAGGTTTTCTTGAATATGAACATCAATTTACGGACTCTACTGCATAATAGTTCAATGTGATTTTTAAATGTAAGAGTAGCATCAATAATTACTCCAAGATATTTTATAGTTTTCGTATTAAGGATAGTTGGGCAATTGCATTTAGAGTTTGCAACTGTGTTACATACATGCGTATCTGGAATGTTCACAGATGTCTTTGAGTTGCGTAAAGAAAAGCGTATGTATTTAGTTTTGTCAGCATTTAATGTCAGTAAGTTATGTTGTAACCATCTATTAACTATATTGAAACCTTGCTGTGCACATAACCAAACTTCATGTACTGTATTTGCGGAGAATAGGAGTACTGTATCATCTGCATAAGATATAATTTTCCCCGAATTTAGATTGAGACTGGTCATTTATATAAATAAGAAATAAGGTTGGTCCTAATATACTTCCTTGCGGAACTCCAAAAGAAGTATTTTTTAGTTCTGAGCAAGTAAAATTACCAATCTTCACACATTGATAGCGGTTGTCTAAATAGTCTGCAAAAATCTTAAGCTGTTTACCTCGAATACCTATTTTCTCGAGCTTGTTCAATAAGATAGGAACAGACACCGTATCAAAAGCTTTTGCTAGGTCAAGAAAAATACCAATAGAATGATTACCTTTATGATTACCTTTCGTCAGTCCCAGCTGCGCGCTCGATGCATGCAGGTGTCGAATACGCGCAATACTAATCGTTGTTAAAAATGTCGGCGGCTAATGTGCTTAAATGTAATAATTGTAATCTCGTGGTTAATGAACTGTTAACGTTTGTGCAACATAAACATGAAGTGATGGACAGTGAAAGTCTAGTGAGGATATGTAGTTCTGCCTTTTCAACAGAAGACATCGAAAAAGCTAAGTCATTACTGTTTCAATCTGTTTCTACTGATATACGTCAGATAAAACGTAAGAATAAGGAAGGAAAAAGCAAGAAAGACCTATTTGATATTATAGAAGTTATTAAGAATGTAGACCCTGAGAAGATTCCTATTTTTGTAGCTCATGATTTAAACAAACTACCTCCAATTACGTTTGATCATGTAGACGTCAGTAGACTTTTAAAAGATATCGTTATCCTACAAAGCGAGATCAAATTGTTTAAAAGTATGTATGTAACCGTAGATCAGCTGTTAGAAACAAAGCAGGAATTGATAAAAATTAACACCGACCGTGGCGTTTGCGGCAGTAATGTAGACAGGTTAAATGAAACTATTGTGCAGAATGACTATAGGAACATTAACCTACGGAGAGGGGCATCATGTATGCAAGCTAGTTTTGCTTATGACAGCGGACCGATGGGTCTTCCGCACATGTCGTCATTATCACTGACCTCTCCAAAGCAAACAAATAGTACGAATGCTCGGCCTGCTATGCATGAATGTGTTGGCTCGTCCGCGTTGCGCGGTAGTATTGATGTTGCGAATGGGTGCGATAAAGCAGTTTCGTTTGCACCTAATAAACAAATAGTGCGGCAGGAGGTTGATAAAAAAATAGCGAGTGAGGTGACAGCGGGGGGTGCGAGAAAGACAGAGCATATGGTGTGTGATGTATTGAAGCCCACTTGTAATTCAAGTGTTGCGTCAGCTGTGGCGCCTAACAACAGCTGTTTGCCTGAGTCTTGTCACTCGTTTGCAGATATTGCGCGTGCGCCGGGTGAATGGAAACAACCAGAGATAGATGGTGAATGGAAGGAGGTACAGAGAAATAGACATAAGAATAGGTTTATAGGACAGAAAGGCGTGGCTGTTACCACACCACAATGTAAGTTTAGGGCTGCTGATGTCAGACTCCCTTTGTTTATAAACAATGTTGACAAAGAAACTTCACCTACAGATATTGCAAGTTATATTATGACTAAAACAAATGTGTGTGTGACATTGGAAAAAATTATAATGAAGCAACAGAAGGAGTATGATGCTTATAAGATATTAGTCCCGAGGCACAAGCTGGCTACATTCCTGGACGACCGTATATGGCCCGAAGGGATATCTTTCCGGCGTTTCATAGACTTTGGTAATAGAAGGCACTTTACTAAAAATCAAAATGGACAGTCAAATATTAGGAACACCCTCACTTAGCAGTTTTATTACGTTCAACTGCAAGTCATTAGTACGTTCTGTGGATTATGTAAAAACCTTGTGTCATCAAGCAGACTTAATTGCCTTACAGGAGACATGGTTGTTCCCGCACGACTTGCCGATCCTTGGAACAGTCGACCCAGACTTTGACTATTGTGGCAAATCGGCTATAGACTCGTCAGCGGGCTTAGTACGAGGCAGACCGTATGGCGGTGTCGCTCTGCTCTGGCGTAAAAGCGCTTTTAGTTCGGTGACAGTGATCCCGTGCAACAGTGTGCGTATCGCGGCAATTAAGGTAGTGGTGTGCGAGCGTGCCTTCGTAGTGTTCTCGGTGTATATGCCTGTGAACTTCATTGATAACTTAATTGAATTTACTGACTGTCTTAGTGAAATAAGCGCTATAATCGAGAACACCGAGGTTGCGAATGTGTACATTTTAGGAGATTTTAATGCTAGTCCTTGTACGTTGTTTGGAAAAGAACTTCTAAAATTCTGTAATGATCAACAATGGGTATGTGCGGATATAGAAAAATTGGGAAGTTCATCGGACACCTTTACATTCGTTAGTGATGCCCACGGCAGCACAAGCTGGCTTGACCATTGTGTGGTAACGGAGTCTGCATGGCAGTCTGTGGTGAGTGTAAGGGTGTTCTATGACTGCACCTGGTCAGACCACTATCCTCTAAAAGTATCCTGTAATCTTTCCGTTATGAAACCACGGTTTCTTTTACATGAAAATACCCCAAATGGTATACTGTGGGCCGATAGGGATGAGCAACAAATTCAAGTTTATAGAAAGATATGCAATGATCACTTTAGAACAGTAGATTTTCCATCAGAATTGTCAGGATGTTGTGACGATGTATGTAATAATAAAGATCACAGAATAGTTATAGACCGAATGTACACAGATATTGTTGCTACTATGCGTGAAGCGGCTGTGATTAGTTCAAATTGCAGAGAAAATAAGAACATGATAAAACGAAAACGTGTTGTGTTAGGCTGGAATAAGCATGTTCGTGGTGCTCACGAGGTTGCCAGGCTAAACTTTCAAACCTGGTTACTATACGGTAAACCTGCAAATGGAACTATCTATAATAACATGGTGGAGACTCGGCGTCGTTTCAAAGCTAAGTTAAGATGGTGTCAGAATAACGCCGAGCAAATTAAGATGGATATTCTTGCATCACACCACGCAGATAAAAACTTCAAAAGCTTCTGGAAAGGCACGAGGAAACTAAATTGTAAACCCACCGTTCCTCTAAATGTTAACGGAGTAACTGAACCGCGTGACATTGCGAACATGTTTAAAAGACTTTTTCAGATAGACCCGCCTCCCTGTGTGCCGGGAATGCTAGGTACTAGTGAAGTGAGGCAAAATACACTTGGTCCGGCAGTATTGCCATCTTTTGCATCTAAACATATATCTGCCGTTATAACACATATGACGAGGGGTAAGTCCCCTGGCCACGATGGAATTAGTATTGAGCATTTGCAGCATGCAGGAGTTCATCTGCCAAGGGTTCTAGCAATGTTTTATACATTTTGTTTAAGACACTCATACCTACCTGATGAGTGTATGAAGACCATGGTTGTGCCAATAATCAAAAATAAAACTGGTGATGCCTCAGATAACAGCAATTATAGGCCCATTTCGTTAGCTACTACGGTGGCGAAAGTGCTGGACAGCCTGCTTGATCGTATTTTGAATGGCCACATTAAGCTAAACGACGCTCAGTTCGGTTTTAGGCGCGGGCTATCGACGGAAACGGCAGTTCTATGCCTCAAGCACACTGTCCGGTACTACACCGATAGAAAGACTCCGGTCTACGCCTGTTTTTTAGACCTTTCGAAAGCTTTCGATTTGGTGTGCTATGATGTGCTATGGCACAAATTGAGGACTGAAACCAGCCTCCCAGAAGAAGTCGTCAACATTTTTGATTATTGGTACAACAACCAAGTTAATGTAGTGAAGTGGGCGGGCGCGAGCTCCGATGCGTACAGACTGAGGTGTGGAGTAAGGCAAGGAGGTTTAACCTCGCCTCGTCTCTTCAATCTGTACGTAAATGGGCTCATAGAGAGACTTAGCGGCACCAATGTTGGCTGCTCTATAGACGGAAAATACGTCAACAATATCAGTTACGCAGACGATATGGTGTTGCTGGGCCCCTCTATAAGCGCTGTTAGAAAACTCCTCGATATATGTGTGGAATATGCCAGGGCCCACGGGCTCAGGTATAATGTAAATAAAAGCGAGCTATTGGTGTTCCAATCACCAGGTCATAAGGTCACACATGTACCACCCGTCCTCATAGACGGTGTTTCTTTACCAAGAGTTTCGCGATTCAAATACCTGGGCCACTGGGTCTCGGATGACCTCTCAGACTACGAGGATATTGAAAGAGAGCGTCGGGCGTTGGCTGTCCGATGCAATATGTTGGCTCGTAGATTTGCACGCTGCAGTAAAGCAGTAAAAGGTACACTGTTTCGAGCGTTTTGCCAATCTTTTTATACGTGCAGTCTATGGGTCAATTATACGCAGAAGGCAATCAACGCCCTGCGCGTACAGTATAATAATGCCTTTAGAATGTTGATGCAGCTGCCGAGGCACTGCAGCGCGTCAGGCATGTTTGCCGATGCGCGTATTGATGGCTTCCATGCCATACTCAGGAAGAGAGCTGCATCGTTGCTAAATCGTGCCCGCGGCAGTGGCAACAGCATTCTTAGTGTTGTGGCAGGCAGAATTGACTGCCCAATACTGTGGCATTGCGTACAGTTGCATGTCAAAAAGAACAGCAACTGATAAGATATTTATTCATTTGATTGTTTTTTTTTATGTATTATTTAAGTATTATTATTATTTGTAATGTTATTGTAATGAATTTAAATATTTTAATGAATTCCTGTTTTTATAATGATATTGATAATTTATAATTTATGATATTTATTTTTTTAGTTATAATAGTATGATTGGTTACTAACATAATTCTTAAGTACACCTACTAACAAAAATATGGATCAATGTATCTGATTTAAATGAATAAATAAATAAATAAAATAAATTTATCTAGTTCTTGAGATTTAAAATCGGTCATATCTTGCACAGCATCAGTTGTGGATAATTTTGGTCTAAAACCAAATTGATTATCCGAAAGGATGGCTTTAGACTCTAAGTACTTCATTAACCTATTGTTAATTATTTTTTCTAGTATTTTAGATGTAGATGAAAGTATTGAAATGGGTCGGTAATTTGAAGGTTCTTTTTTGTCACCTGCTTTATGCACTGGGACGACTAAAGCTTTTTTCAGATAGTCGGGAAAAATGCCTTCAGAAAGGCAAATTTGAAATATATGAGTTAACGGCGGAACAAAAATGTGTCTGAAATTCCGTAACACACTATTTGAGATACCGTCCCATCCAACCGCACAGACTTCTTTTAGCCCCAAAATAACCCTTTCGACTTCTCTTTTGTCTGTATCCAGTAAAACAAATGAGGTTAGTTGACGATGTTGCGATGACACAGTGGCCCTGTTTCCGTGTATGCTGTAATTTTTGTGAGGATTACATTTAATTTGCTCAGCAAGATTTTTACCCACATTAATAAAGTAACTGTTAACATGATTTGCTGATGTATGCGGCGAGGCGAGCGTTTGTAATAATTCTGACGATGATTCATGCTGTTTTGATACAAAAGCGAATTTTTTTATAAGGCGCCACATTTTTTTGCTGTCGTTTCCTGCTTCTTCAATTAAGTTTCTATTATACGTATTTTTCAACTTTTTTAGTAGATTGTTACAGAAATTTCTACATCTTTTATATGATGTTTGTAAAATGGTATTATCTGGAAAGGATTTTGCATGCATGTGAAGTTTATCCTTGTGCTGAATGCACTTTACTAGCCCGGGTGTGATCCATGGTTTTAGGTTATTGTTTTTCTTAGTTAGTTTTATGTGCGAAGTATTATTTACAATAGCACATTGCACTTTATTAATAAAGTATGGCATCGAAATGTTCACATCATCAGTTTTGTAAACTGGGTCAAAGTCAATATGATGTAATGCGTCTTCAAGTTTTTTCATATTTATTTTAGTAATGGTATTTGTGCACTTAGATCTAGGGGTTTTTACCTTTAAACTAAGCAGGACTGCACCATGATCGGAAACTGAAGGATTTGTTACTAGTGTAATGGATGCAAGGTTAGTTTTAAGCAAGGTGTGGTCTAAACAGGACCCACTCAAATGTGTTGGAAGCAAATGGGCCGGAAGCAGTCCCTTGCATGCGCACATGTTAAGGTAGTCTTTAGCAACTCTATCACTGTCTTCTGGGTTAATATCTATGTTCATATCGCCTGTTAGTACTACATTTTTGTATAAAGATAGTTTTTGGAGTGCTTCGTCCAACGACGCTATAAAGTTATCAGTATGCTTAAAAGCACAAGGCCTATAAATACATAGGATAGCAGTTTCTAGGCCCACTTTTATCAATAATCTGCTACAATCTTGTATGGGAGGTTCTTCTACCGATACGTTCAAACTTTGTTTGGCATAAACAACTACACCGTCATTTTGATTATGAACGGTCTTGCTACTAAACATTTGGTAACCTGACAGAGAAGGAAGGTTCTGTTGACATTTAGATAGCCAACATTCAGTCAATACAATGATGTCACACTCAGTATTCAGACGTTTCAACAGAATGTACAGGTTGTCCATGTTTTTATTAATACTGCGAATATTTTGCGTAAGAATAGTAAGTGATTTAGAGGGATCAGGGAGATATAGTTTACATTTTTCAATCTCGCATGATTTTGCCACTGATAGGGAGACCACATCAATATCATTACGTAACTTATCCATGATTTTATTTACTTTAAACTCCTAGTTAAAAAAGACTTATCGATTAATGCAAAATAAAAGATCAAGGGCGGCGCTCTTAGCCGCCTTCATTATAATCTATGGAGTTAATGTACCTGCTTTCAGCAATTTTCCTTGCCGGGCATTCCAGCTCACCTGTTTTGTGGTCGCTGGGTTTTTTGAACCGCAGACATGTTGCACACTGTGATGGTTTATCGCGAGTAGTACAATCGTTAGACTGGTGGCCTTGTTGTCCACAATGTGCACACGTGTGGGTAGTCTCCCGACATGTCCTTGCAGCATGCCCGTACTGATGGCATTTAAAGCACCTTGTTACAAGTGTGAAATCCCTAACTGGGCAGGATGTCCAATTTATAAATACTCGATTCTGGTTAATAAGGGCTTTCCTTATGTTGGTAGGTACTTCTAAAATAAAATTGCAAGTAGGTCCATCTTTTTTCTCCGACTTATGACTTAATTTCAAAGAGGCCAGGAAAGATTCACGAGGCAAATTAGGTAGCTTGTCGGCTAGGTTTTGTTCATAAATGCAGTCATAGACTTCTTGGACAGATTTTAATGGTGTCATTGTAAAAAATGTTCAGTGTTATCTGCCCTTTTATGTAATTCACACGTGGTGGCTGGCCGTGCGGGGACCACTCTCGCCCACTCAGATAGCACTTAAAACCTTAATATTTCGTAAACGGATCCCTGAATCCGAAAATGGTTTTCACAGACTCACAATATTTTCAAACGGCCTTTCCAACGACATCCGACACCATGGGATAGAGAAGAAAAAAAAATCACCATCCCCACTTTACTTCTACGAGAGGTACCCTAAAAAAAGACGATTTTCTCGATTTTATATTACTGCTTTGTCGTCGTGATTAATATGTCTATCCACGCCAGATAACAGCTGTCTAGTAGTAACAGTGTTTGATCTAAGCCGCGGACAAAGAAAAATACTTTAGATGCACGTAGCCCGGTTCCTCCGGGACAGATTTTGATGGTGTCATCGTAAAAAATATTCAGTGTTATCTACTCTTTTATGTAATTCACACGTGATGGCTGGCCGTGCTGGGACCACTTTCGCCCACTCAGATAGCACTTAAAAGCTTAATATTTCGTAAACGGATCCCTGAATCCAAAATTGGTTCTCACAGACTCACAATATTTTCAAACAACCTTTTCAACGACACCCCACACCATGGGATAGAGGAGAAAAAAAACACCATCCCCACTTTACTTGTAGGGGAGGTACCCTGAAAAAGATGATTTTCTCGATTTTATATTACCGCTTTGTCGGCGTGATTAATATGTCCATCCATGTCCCTCTGGACCCGTTTAGGGGGGCTGGAAGAGGGCGTTGTCCGCCCTCCGCCGACGCCCGGTACGTCTGTTGCGGGTCGGAAGAGTGGTCTCGACCTCCCTCAACCTCTCCGCAGCCTCCTTCTGTGAGATGACCATTTCACAGAAGGAGATCACCGCATCCCACGACTCTGCGCTCCCTACCATCGCGCGAGCGACGGCCGGCAGCGACAGGTCGGTTCCCACTTCTGTCATGAGGGCACGGCGCGGCTCCTCCCATGCGGCATACTCTACCAGCGTATGCCGCGCCGTGTCCTCAAGACAATGGACGCAGTGATGATACCAAGCGTCCGTTTCCCTGTTTATGCGACACAGGTACTTCCCGAAACAACCATGCCCCGAGAACACCTGCGTCGAGAGGGAGCCGTGCCTCCTCTCGCACCAGTCGGATCGCCTCGATGGTAGCGAGGCCGGCGGAAGGGCGCAATAACCTCTCCCACCACTCCGCCACCAGGACCTCGCGGAGCTGAGATCGACGCAGATCGATCTCTCGCTGCATCGGTCCACCGCCCCGCGTCCGCACCCCCTCGCGCCACCGCTATAGTGACGCGAGGACTCTCGCCTCTAGGTTCCAGGGTGGCGCCCCGGCCAGTGCACAAGCCGCCTCGTAGGAGATTGTGCGATACCCCCTGATAGACCTGACGGCCATCGCCCTCTGCGGTTTACGCAGCATCGCGATGCTGCCGGCCGTCAGGTCAGAGGCCCACACCGGGGCCCCGTACTGGGCCATGGATCGCAAGACCCCCAGGTACAATCTCCTACAGACGGTGCTCGAGCCCCCCAAATTGGGAAGCAGCGTTGCGAACGCGCCCACCGCGCCCACCCACTTGGGCGCCAGACGCTGGAAATGGGGGCCAAAGTCCCAACGGCTGTCGAGCACCAATCCCAAGTACTTCATGGTGGACTCGACAGCAATCGGGGTCCCGGCGGCGGCGCCCGCCGGGGGCCGTGAAAGACCACGGCCTCCGATTTGTTGAGGGCCACTTCCAGGCCCAAAGGCCATATGCGGCCTACGACCTCTGAGACCACAGAAGTCGCCAGCAACGCTGCCTTCCTGTACGAGCTTCCCCGGGCCGTGACCAGCGTGTCGTCTGCGTAACATACCAGGGCCACACCCGGCTGAAGCTCGCCTCTCAGCACCCAGTCGTACCCGATGTTCCACAGGGATGGGCCAACGACCGAACCCTGTGGAACACCGCACGACATGTCGCGCCGGCCTCTGCCGTCGCGTCCCCTGTAGGTGACACACCTTTCCGCTAAAAACCTAACCTAACTTAACCAGACCAACTGACCTAACATTGTCAGAACTGAATAACCCTGGGACAGATTTTGATGTGCCTTGGCCTGAGTAAAGGGTGAAGTAATGTCTTCAAAACTACAGTGGTTTTATCTGTGGGCGTCGTGGGACCAGCTACCATATATTCTTGCCCACCATCCTTTCATCCTGTATACTCACTAAATAATCACCACAAATGACAAAGGGGCCAATGATCGCCATTTGATAAAGCGAAGGTTGATATTGTAACAATCACCATAAAACCCGTGTTATTGCAAATTTTGTTAATCACCACACTTGCCAAAAGGACTGATGTTCAGTTAAATATGCAGCTGGAGTTGATTTCGCTATCATAACCGTAAAATACTATCATAACCATAAAATTATGACTAAAATAAGAACAATTTAAGAAACTGCCATGTTATTATGGAGTTTTTTTTTCTTTTTGGTATAATAATTTTGTCTACTCATCTCGTCGTAAAAATCGACGACGAGTAAATGACAGAAGAATTGGAAATTGTCTCATGTTTAATTGTCAAAAGTCGAGATATCTTGGCTGTCATGTTAGGGTTTGTAGAGAAAACATCAAGTTTGACAGAACGAGTCGAGAATTTTTTTTAATGGCAGCTCCGTCAGAAAACGAGAAAAGTGACGAAATAGACAAAAATTGCTCACTCTCGCGTGAGTAGTTGTCGCGTGTGTCATGTTAGGCAGGGCTTTTGACATGGTTTGTTATGATGTCGTAAGGAAGATGTTACGCGATGCCAGTGTGCCTAAGGAGTAATGTCCAGGGGGCTGTCTATGAAGTAATAATGCCATCATTATTCCACTGCGACAAAAGGATGGTACTAACGGCCTTGTATAGCTCCGTCTCTCACTAACACTGGAAAAATGGTGGCATTAACACGTCGTAGTATAGGTGCTGTTCTCTAATATGCATACAATAGGCAGATTAATTAAGTAAAACGAGATGGGGCTTTCTCGGACTGTACTGTAGGATGCGGGGTGAGCAATAGTTGATGGAAAATTATATAAATATATACATTATTATAAATTAACGTCGCTCTTCGTGTTTGTCTGTATGTCCGCGTTGTTCTTTTAAATCACGCAACAGACTTTGAAAAGGCTTTCACCATCTTTCTAAAACACAGGATGTTTCGTATAAAAAAAGAAAAATATAATATTGCGTTGCATTGTTTGTTTTTTAATGCGTCCTCTTTAATAGTTAGATAGGTCTGTGCAAAGCTTAAATGACATGACAAATGCATGACAATGAAGGGTTGAATGATTATGAAAGATAAAGAAGGTGCTGCCATTACGTAGTACGTACTTTTAAGACTGGACTTATCTATTGATTTAAAATAATCAGGTATTACGTCTTAACATGTTCATTACAGTCTAGTCAATAATCAATACGCTTTTCAATTTATTGAATTTTTGTCTTGATAAGCATGTACCTAATAATACCTATTTGATTTTGATTTGATTTTGACTACTTATGTGAAATTAAATATATTTGTACGCCTCTGAGCAAAACATAGAGGACCTACCAACCTGTAACATCTCGCACACTGTTGTAATTTGACCTATGTTTACAAATAAAGCATTCTGATTCAGATTCTTTAAATAAAATACAATTTTGATATTGTATATTCTAAAAGTACTAGTGAAATCATAATTATTAATTCTTACAATATGCATATCCCAATTACCATAATATTTCCAAAACTGGCAACATAAATATCTTCCCGAATACTTGAATCAAAATAATAATCTTTTAAATTGAAATATTTTATCCCATATTTTCCCAAGTAACGCAAGCTGTGGTGCAATTTCAAATATTATCAGTTATTTTTTAAATATAATTATCGTTTTGTCCATGCATGGACAAAGATCCATGCTGGGCCGGAAAAAATCCATGTTTGTAAAAAAAATTTATGTAATACGTAATACCTACTTATTTAAACTCTTTATCTTTCAATCATATTCCAAGCAATTTATAGTAATATTACGGTGCGAAAATGTGGCGTCCATACCTACGCGGTGCCAATATCAACGTTAATAAACATTTAGGAAGAATAGATATGAAGTTAATAAACATAATAATATGATCATAATAATTATTATGTAGCTTCACCCGCTTCATTGCCGTTCCACCTAGTGTTCCGCTACTTCTAATATGACTTACCGATGTTGTAGAAATCTAAGAAGCGAGAGTATTGTATTCGAGAGAAGTTAGTAAAAATAACTTCTCTCAACGACTGCCAACGTAAATACCGCATTAGAACCGAACAATTGGGGTGCGTGGACAGGAAACCTCCCCGTGTGCCCGTGGGCTGGAGTTCCCTTACGGATGCGTCGGTGGGGAAGGCCAGTCTCCGGGACGGTGCACCCTGGGGTACGGGCAATGTTTCCCCATTAAGTAGTGTGTGCCTAAGGGGTCGCATTGCTCGTATGCCAATATCCTGTCAGCAGAACGCTCCAACGTGTACTCGGAGGGAGCACACGTTGAGCAGCGTCGGGAGTAGTGATGTTCAAATCCGCTAGAAACTACAGACGTGTTATTATAGACTATAAACTATATTTATACCATTCCCCCTTTAAAAAGCTTATTTTATTCACTGAAAACAGTGAAAAAAAAGCACTTTTAATAACTGTTTTGGTGTTTGAATTTACAGCCGGAGCCGCCTTGAAACGGCTCCTGCCCAATCTAGGGGGTTCGAACGCCTCCTGCCGGAGGCTCTACGCAGGGGTCGTGCGGTCCATGGCCCTTTATGGGGCACCGTTGTGGGCGCGTTTATTGAGGCTGCGGCCAGCCCGCCAGTTGAACGCGTCCCAAAGGGTTATGGCCATCCGGCTGGCCCGGGGACACCGTACGGTCTCCGGTCGTGCGGCGAGCATCCTTGCCGGATTACCGCCGTGGGATCTGGAGAAATATCGATGAAAAAAATACAAGAAGTCACAGTAGCAACTTGCGCATTCAAAAATTGGCGCATGTAGGTACAGTCACGGACTTTAATTGATGACACTGTTCGTATTTTAGCCGTGTAATGCAAATCGGGTTTATTCGGTTCCCGACACGCAAAGTCATATGTCTTCGTATTAGAAGAAGAAAATTATATTTCATATCTTTACCGGTTGGCTAACCTGAGAGCCAGAACTACAAACTTGACAGCAGAGTGACTACTCAAAGTCAACCAATTGCAGGTCTAGCAACAGTAACCTAGCAACGATAAACAATTGTTGCTAGGTTACTGTTGCGATAGTAACGTTAGCGTACGGAGAAATTCTCTGACCTCGATATTTCAACTGTCACTGTCTTCAGTTAAGTTTTCAGAATTAATGAGTTAATGAGCTATGATTCAAAGGAGGTCGGTATCAAATAGATTGGATAAACTTAATGCAACATTGTATTTATTTTTATCATTGAGAACTTATTAGTCAACCTCTATGGATATTTCCGATTAAAAGTAATTTATTTGGCATCTTGTTTACGAGCTTGCGATTTGAGTTCGTGTTTAATCGTGTAATCTCGTGAATGTATGAAAGTAAACAAGATGAGAAATAAATTACTTTTAATCGGAAATATCCATAGAGGTTGACTTTATTAGTCAACCTCTATGGATATTCCGCCTGGGATTCCCGACGCCCAGGGCGTCTCCAACGGCGGCGGTTAGGGGCGTGAGGGCGCAAACTTTGCCTCTCCCTCACGCGTTCCGCCTCCTCCTTCGCGAGCATTACTGCTTCGCAGAAGGAGGTGACTGCTTCCCATGCCCTCTCGCTCCGTACCATGGCCTGGACCAGAGCCGGACGCGAGAGGTCACCGCCGCCAATCGCCTCCAAGAGGACACGGCGGGGCTCCGCCCAAGCAGGGCAGAGCTCCACCGTATGCTCCACCGTGTCCTTCGGACGATCCACACAGTGGTGACACCCGGGCGTTTCCTCCCGCCTTATCTGAAACAGGGACCTCCCGAAGCAACCGTGTCCGGTGAGGATCTGCGTCAGGCGGAAGGTGAGGACGCCGTGGCGCCTCTAGGCTAGGATAGGCCTGCGTCGACTGCCGGGAGGACACGGCGCGGCATACGTTGGCAGAGTGTGTCGCTTGGGAGGAGCCGCGCCGTGCCCTCATCTCAGAAGTAGGCAGTGACTTATCGCTGCCGGCCATAGTCGAGTCGATGGTCGGCGGCGAGGAGTCCTGGGACGCGGTGGTTTCCTTCTGTGAGACAGTCGTTTCGCAGAAGGAGGCTGCCGAAAGGGAGAGGGAGATCTCGTCCACTCACCCGGCCCGCAGCAGGCGCACCGGGCGTCGGCGGAGGGCGGATAACGCCCTCTTCCAGCCCCCCTAAATGGGTCCAGGGGTGACGGACTTGGGAACGTCCGTCGCCCCCCACACAGCAGGACCCGAGGTGGCGGTGCGTAGTGTTCCACGCGCGCCCCTCTTAGACGTCGGAACACCGGGGTGGTTTTTAATCAGTAAGAGTCTGACAGACTCCTCCGCCCTGGGGCGGGCGGAGGACATCAATGAGGATATTCCAACACGGAAAAAAAAAAAAGGTTAGGTTAGCTTCAGCAGTGGTGTAACTTATGCCATAAGAAAACTTTTGGGGTATTATTTAATTCATACTATGGCACCTAAGTCGAAATCAAGGGCGCACATGATGTTATTGAACATTCAAAAATTAGGTTAGGTTAGGTTAGCTTCAATAGTGATGAAGTTATGCCACGTGAAAGCTTTTTGTATATTAATACATCTTGTATAATTTCATCAATTCCATTAAAGGGATTTTATTAGATTTCAGAGGAACACACATATTAGCAGAACCGACAGCGCAAGAGAGAGAGAGAGAGAATATAAAACGAAAGTGACAGCAGATGATTGCGTTTCGTTTATATTTCTAACAACCTATAGCCCAATATATTTGTTTCCATGTTCTGCAATAGTCCTACACCAACCGGGGGTTGTCCTTGGCTGCACTAGCCTAGTGCGAACAGGTATAATCGTCGGTTGGTGCCTCATTCCATTTAAAATTGTCTGAGGGGCCTCTGCGTGTTGGCTTCGGCCCCTCACATGCCGTCCAAAGATCCGGGACCCCAGGGTCCCGAGATATGTGATATGTAACTTTTCATTTATTTTCATTCATTCGCTATTAAAATTTGATTAATCACGTTCAAAATACGTGTTTTAAAACAACTTGTTTGTTTTATGCCAACCGGGACGAACGCACACCGTTTGTGCACGGACATGAAATTTTTCATACTGATAGTGTTCTCATGACTAGCCCCCTTTTTATGGTGGGGATAAGTAACTGTTGTGACGGACCACAAATTCACAATGATTGTTTGGTATTGTCGGCATCGCTGAAAAAATAAAACTTTTCGTAGCGCGGGTGAAATATGATTTTTTGCTTGCTTAATACGGCCATGTTGAGCGTCCTATAGAATGTTATGAATTGATTTGTCAAAGTAAAAGAGACAGGTGTCTTCTGCATAATAGGTGTCCTGTTAACCCTATTTTAATAATATTGTTTATATAAATTAGAAAAACTAACGTACTGATACTTAATAGAACCTTGAGGACAGCCGTATGAAATATTTTGTACCGCGCTAGTGTGAGTATTTCCTATTTTAACAACTTGACGCCTGTTCTCTAAATACGACTTGAACATTTTATGTGCTGTACCTGTAACAGCTGTGTTATCTAGTTTCTGTAGCAGTTTTTGATGACTCACAATTTCAATGTTTACTTGACAGGTGACGCCATCTGTACTGCTGTTACAAAAGGAGATCACTGCATCCCACGACTTGACGCTCCCGACCATCGAACAAGCGACGACGGCCGGCAGCGATAGGTCTGCCTGACTTAAATTTTTCGGTTAGTGGGTCGCCTTGGGGGCGGAGTTTATATACATAGATTATTTTTCTGGCCTTCCTGTTTTTAGAGCTCCAGGGCTCTCTGAATCAAAGACGAATGCGTCGTTTTTTTATGTTGGCATGTCGGGTCGCTCTCCAGTTTCCAAGGTTATGTTTTCTCATTGGGTCCATCTCATCTCATTTCACTTTTACTCAAAAACTCATAAAGCACTGACACATCACTTTTGCATAATAATAACACTGGCCATTTTGTAATTCCAATCATAATTTCTTTGGTGCATGTTGGGTGTACGTCAAATAGGACGCTTCGAAATGTTGCCATGACAGAAAATATAAACCGTATAATGAGGATGATATTCTCATAGCTTTTAAGTATGCCCATTTCTTTTATTTTTATATCTGTACTAGCTGTGCCCCGTGGGAATATAGGGATAAAACTTATCCTATGTCCTATTCCACGTCATGGTCTACCCGTGTGCCCATCCTCTCCTTTCTAGAGTAGGGAACGTCGCGCCGGCGTCGAATGGTTCGCGTATTGCATTTTTATATTCATGATTACTTCGAAATTAAATGTCCGATTCGAATGAATTGAAAAGTATTTTGCTGCTACATAAATACCCTTGATGTTAAAACTATTTATTTGAATAAGAATGAATATTATGTTGATAAAACTCCTTCGCAAATAATGCATTAGTTTCGAACAAATTTGATTACCATAAAAAATGGTTATAGTGGGTCAATCTTAAAAGATAGACATATGCTGTAGTGGACTTTTTTTTAGAACTTTTAAAGAGGAACAATTTCATCAAACATGATATTTACGTAACTTAAACCGGTTACGCAGCGCACGCAACGGAAGCTCTCAAAAAGGAATAATTTTTCCCGTTTTTGCAACATTTTTCATTTATGCTCCGCTCCTATTGGTCATAGCGTGATGTTACATAGCCTATATACCTATAGCCTTCCTCGATAAATGGACTATCCAACACAAAAATATTTTTTCAATTCCAACTAGTAGTTCCTGAGATTAGCGCGTTCAAACAAACAAACTCTTCAGCTGTATAATATTAGTATAGATTCTATCACATATAGTTTTGTTTACAAGTGTGATACAAGTGTGCTCTATTGGTTATTACACTCGAGGCGGTATTATATGATAAGGTAGCCGAGAGTGTAATGATCAATGCACACTCGTTTCATACGACGTTTTTCAACACACTTGCGAGGAAAACAACAGACTTGTTGTAAGAACTTATGCTACAATAACGTACCTAACTATAGAGATGATAGATTTATGAAGTTTATGATTTTATAAAAACTTGCTTTTGAGCGCTTGTCTTTGGTAAAAAGTTTCACCAAAAACAATTTCTATTGGATACAAATTCAGTCTGCCATGATAGTACTTACTAATTCCATACTGCCATGTCACTACTCTGTTTTTTTTTTTTTTTTTTATTTATTAATGAACAATACAAAATTTAAACAGAAACATCACAAAAACCTCAATAGGTTTGTCCGGATGTTGAAACGCTTAAGCTATCTTAATACTAACGAAATATTATAATAAAATAAAAAAAGAAACATTGTGAGGTAGTTTGTAACATACTAACCAAAACAAGTACAAAAACGATGACGGCGTAGGTCACACAGCCCGTTGATGCTAATTACTATTAGAATGAAATTTAAACAGGATGATGCAATTTCAAAGAGATTCAAAGAATTTTTTGTATTTATTTTTATAATTATTATTTGATATTTCCGACTGAATTTTTGTTGGAATATCATTAATTAGAGTAGGTCCGGGTACTCCGACTAGTAAATAGTAATCTGTGGCGCATATTACCGCACTAGTGCGGTAATATTAACGAAAAAGCACGCTTCCTTTACACTGCATTCTGAACCTAAAAGCGGTTCAATAAGATCCACTTTACGAGCAAGCGTGTTGAAAATTATATTATTATTACGATTTTTCTCTGAAAGTACGCTGTACCGGTACAGCGTCCTAATAATGGTTTGCCGCACCGGTCGACGTCATTACGTCAGCGCCCGCTCTCGCTGAAAACCAGCACTGGGGCTCTGTCATGCTGCGTGGAATGTGGGATACTCTGCATCATCAACGGTCCTCAGGAACGCAAACGACAGACGTTCGGCCCGTACTGTCTGAAGAATAATTTACAAAATAGTGATCTTTTATTTCTTTTAGTCGATTTTTGCTTACACACGCAGTGATTTTAGTCATGCGACTTTAAAATTTCACGGCCTCAAATAGATTCTAAAATCACTAGGACAAATCTGTAGGAATTTCCCATTGCTTACGAAGTTTTCCTTTTTTAAGCGCTCAGCTCTCGCTTTTTATCTCGCTCGCCCCATACTAAAGAAAGAAAAATAGGTTTATTTGTCACAGAAATACGTGCATACTACTCGCGACCTGAGTGAGAAATGAAATGAAATGAAATTGTTTATTCTGTAAATATTATATCGGAATCACTTTTACACGTAATATTAAAAAGAAAATTAAATGAGCTAGATGAGGTCGGCGTTTCCTATCTGACTACTCTGAGAAGAAAGGCCGAAAAAAACTGAGAGGTCGCAGTTTTTTTATTTATTTTTTTTATTTATTAAAACTTTATGCACAAGTAAAAAAAAAATACCGTACAAAGGCGGACTTAATGCCTGAGGCATTTTCTACCAGTCAACCTTAGGGTGATGCAGAGAAAAACATGGCAGGTGCAACATACGGGATAGCTAACTCGAAAAAGGATAAATAGTAATACATATATACTTACATACATACATATAAACAGAATAAACTTTGTCAGGAGAAATAACGATAGGTGGAGGAGAAAACAAGCCCAGCAAATCAGCGCCGCAACGACGTTTTAAGGTGTATGAGGACCGTGTAGATTAATGTCTGAAATGGTCTTTTGAGGAAAGAACCACACAGATTTGAGTAGACCTGTCCAGTCAGTGCAAGCATTTGTCAGTAACCGAGGAGCCAACAGGGTCCAACTCTATTCCGGTAGCGAGACGGAGTGGGGTTCTAGCGGCTCCAAGCCTCGAATAGTTTAGGTAATTGTTTTTTACGGTGAAAATAAGGGTAATTAAAAGAAATAAAACATAAGACTTGCTTTATAGTTCAGTTATTATTATATTATGCAAAGTTCGATGATCTAATTTGAATTATTTTTTCGGTTTAGAGGCAACTTTGTTTTTTTTTTCTATAGAGAAAATTTTATGTAATCGTGTTTTCGTCAAACACAAGACCTAGCATCAATCCTCAACTTTAACTTTATGTTTATTTAAAAATATATGCTGCAGTATTTTCGGCATAACGAAGGATCATGCTAAGCAATTTGAGGTTGGGTAGGCCCTTATTATTACGGAGGGGAATCCATCCTCTGCCGTGTCTGATCAGTTTCCGGTGCAATTCTTCGTTGATGAGATATTGGTAACCTTAAGCAAGTGAGCTGAAGTGAGCGAAGAGGGGTTGAAGGGCGCGAGGAGCGAGCCATAGATGATTCATGCATTCCGACTAGGCAAAATTACTTCAGACTAGGACGTACCAGTTTATCCTAAAGCATGGCAATTGTAACCAGGATAAACTGGTTTATCCTATCGGTAACAGGATGAACTAGTTTGGCCTAGACTATACTGATTTGTCCCATCGCGTGTAGGGAGACCTGGTTTGGCCTAGCCTAGGCAAAACTAGTTCATCCTAAAATCGGGTTGGCCGGTAACTTATCTTTATATATTATATTGTAACATTATGTATATAATAAAATAGAAACTTTTTAATTCAGATTTAAAATCCATGGTCTTAGTACCATACATTATATTACATTGTTTTTTTTTTAGTTTCCCTAATCGACACCCGCTTACTACGATAGACTAAGGGCCGATTTCTTAATCCTCAGTTAAATGGTTGAATAGTTATCTAGCGTATAAAATTATCTGGCTGTTTATCAGGCGAATAAATGTAGAATAGTTTTCCGTAGTCTTTATTAACTAACTTCACAATGTTTATGTGCAAGCGAGATGCACAGATACAGTATTCAATGTGTTAAGCAAGAATAGAAACAAACCACGGAATCTGAAGCAACGCACTTTTGAACAATGTTCCAATGATGTATGGGGCTGAGAAATGGTCTCTCACTTAGAAGGCAAACACCAAACTCAACGAAAGAGCAATACAGAGAACCTAAGAAGGAGGATGCTACATAGCCCTCGCGGTAGCGCGAGTGGAAATGGGCAGGCCACCTTCGGTGCAACAAAGTCACAACAGCTCATTTTCTAATTTTACAGGACTTTTAATTTTTTTTTCGCTTTATTTCCCCATTTCTGGATTACTAATTATAGTAGGTTTGAAATCTTTATAAAATTAATAGTTTATTTTGTTTGCTATAGTTTTACGTTAAAAATCTTATATGGAATTATCAAAAAATCCTGGCGGCCCTGGCGGCTGGGAATATGTCATGCTCACTCAGATGTCTCGCTGATTGTGGCTCGTGTGTTGGATCATTAAGCTCCCTTCAAAATGGTTGAGCTGAATGGTGCTGATCCATACGTCATGTTTGTTTGCCGTGAGGCCGTGGCGTGGTATTTTAATTTTTGAATTGTTTTTTGTTTTTAATTTATATTTGCGGACGCTTTTAACCTGCTTTCTACATTGTTCTCACATGTATAAATTCAACATTTTCATGATGAATTCAATTTATTTGTATCCTTTTTTGATTTAAAAGAGTGTCCGTGGAGTTTCTTGCCCGTTCTTCTCCATAGGTACCTACTACGCTTTGGAATGGGCAACTAGCTTCATATTTCTGACTGACCGAATCCTTGACAATTCAAAAGTGCCTGTAAATGGTTTAATTGAAATAAATGCTTTGATTTTGAGTTTGAGTTCCTAATAAAAGACAAAAAAAGTGTCCTGAATTGTGACTTTGTTGCACCAGGAATGGATGAAATGCCTTTGTAGCTCCAAAATTTTTGTAATTTATAAACAAACACTCGCGGGCGCGGGGGCACTACTGTGCAATGAAACTTTGTCGGCCCAAAATGCATGGAAAAACCGCCAATAACAACAAAGGCACCTGCGCCATCTACTAGAATTTTGAGATAGTTTCGCGGATGTGTTTGTTGCCCCAGATATAGGCTGGATGGTTCAGAGACAATTTGGCATACTTACCTCAATTTTGCAGTTTTGGCTATTTGTGAGTTTGTTGCACCGAAGGTGCGATATACTGCAAACCGGGTGGTAGACCGGGTAAGGAGGAGTCTAGCCAAAATGTGCGGGTATCCGGATTTTTCGGCTTACGGATAATCCGGATTGCATTCCCTAACCCTACGGTAGTCTCGCTATTATTTTTACTAAATGACATAATCGGTTGTAAGCTTTGCTGATCAGACGTACCTACATATTTTCGTAATGCAAAAGAAAAATATTTTCATCTTTATCGACATAAAAACGAGGTGTAGCGAGACTCGGTGACGTCACAAAAGCAATTCGAGAAAAAAAATACTCGATTCATGCCATGTTTTATGTTGAATCGAATGAAAAATCGAAATGTATTTAATAAAAACATGAGTAATATTATAAAAAAATACTTACTTTACAGCATAGCCAGGCATGTTCACGGAGCTCCGCGCGACTTAAAAACGATTTACGAAGTGCGTTAGAATCGATTTAAAAGTAGTTATAATGAACGTACTAAAACATTTTTGTTCTTGTACTTTTACAGAGGGGAAAGCGTTTGTAAGGCTCTTCCAGTGATATACTAAGACCATCAGCGATACACAAGCAAATTGTGTGAATTAACTTAATACACTAAATTAATTAATTACAAATCACAGTCTCTGGTGCCGATTCTCTTGTACACCGAACTAAACTATCTCTAAAATTCCTTACTTTTGGCTATGAGAATCTTGGAGCATCTATCAAATAATTTCTCTTTTAAAACTTATTTTGACATAACTAAAATCGAATTTGACTACCGCAGTACCCACCCCGTGATATTTTTTTAGAGACAGAGGCGCGTAAGCACGGCAGCCTCGACGTGTTTTCTATGGAATTTTTCAGTTTTTGTATGGAAAATACAGAAAAAAAAATAACCAATATGTTGAAGATTATAAATTTTCATTATTTTTGCGATAGTACACAGCGTTTTCGAGATATAAGCAAAAGTTAATAAAAAAAAAGATACAGTACTGTTTTGCAACTGAAGTCAAGGTGTTGCTTTGAATTTTAGTTCATGACATGTAATTTTTTTCCACACATTTTTAATCGCGATTAATAAAATTCAGATTTAGTTAGAGGATTTTAGTTATAGAACAAAATTTTAGGTTAAAACGTCAAATTCAGAATAGCATTTTCACTAAATTAAAACTCAGTGCCATCTTAGTGCTGTGTTATTAAGTTGTGTCACTATAGTCTATTTCAGAATGGGAAATCGTCGTTTGACAGGAATAAACTAAATTTTAGTGATTTTTAGTTTAGTTTAGAGAATTTGTGAGAAGAGAATCGGCACCTCTGATTAATAAAATATACCTGCTAACTAATTTTAATTGACAATTTTATAAAACAATTGAAATTCAATGTTGCAAAAAAAGAAATATATATTTGTCTTCACAAATAAATATTTCTCATAATTTTGCTAATTCCCTGATTGCCTCTCCAATACCTATATCTTTTAGACCCAACTTTTGTAAAATATTTTAATTTAAAATATTTATTGATTGATTAACGGCTTAGGTTATTTCCAGCGATGCGATACGATATTTTACATAGCTATACAACGTGCCGCTACAATGGCGACTTAATATAACACACGTATACGATTTCGCGTATTCGTTTTATGAAAATATATATGATAATATAATATCAAATATCATTTGTTTCGATCCATATGATCATAAAAAAATTAAAATTTCACAATAAATAAAAGCACAAACATAATTAATAAATAAAATTAAGAACATAAAATTGAAATAAGATTAAAATCATAAAATTAAAATTAAATTAAAATTTTGAATAAAACCATAAAATGAAATTAAAATGCCTAATAATACTCCCGCCTCTGAGTCATTTGTTTGTCTGTTATTACATTAACCATATAACAATGGTTAATGTACTGACAATCAAACCTGTTCACAAATACGCTCAGGATGGTGTTGGAGGCGCCCCGGAGCCTGCGCCCCAGAGATGTGCACCGCTTTCGTATCGTCGTGTAGAAACAGTCGACACGGGCGTCGGCGAACATCCCCGACGCGCTACAGTGCCGGGGCAGCCCCAACAACACCCTGAACGCATTATTATACTGGACCCGGAGAGCGTTGTAGTGCTTCTGGGTGTATAACACCCACAGGCTGTTATTTTGACTGTTATTCTGAGTTATTTTGACGGCCCCCGAGCAACGAACAAACCGGCGGGCGATAATATTGGCCCTCACAGACAACGCCCTCCGCTCCCTATCGATGTCCGCATCGTCTCTCAGGTCAGAGGTCACGATATGCCCGAGATATTTGAACTGTTGAACTCTTTTCAACTTGACTCTGTTCAATGTAATACGTGGAACAGAATCCGGGCAGCTCCGACCCCTGGCCCAAAAGACCATGCATTCACTCTTTTTAGCGTTATAAAGCAAACCGTGATCTAGCGCATAACGCTCGCAGATGCCCAGCAACCTGGACAAACCACAGACCGAGGCGCTCAGCAGCACCATGTCATCCGCGTAACTAATATTGTTGACACAAACACCGTCAATATGGCAGCCGACACGGGTGCTGCTGAGCTCCTCTATCAGTGCGTTCACGTAGAGGTTGAAAAGCTTCGGCGAGGTCAGCCCTCCCAGCCTCATCCCGCACTCCAACCTGTACGGCTCCGACAAAGCACCCGACCATCGAACGACGCTTACCTCGTTAAGATACCAGTACTTGAAAATTTCTATGAGGTCTGTTTTACGGAATTATTTTTGGTGTATTATTGAATGAAACATAAAAAAATTACTTATGCTCTCCAAAGTTCAAGATACAGTTGTACCATGGATATTTTTATAAATGATTAAATTACTATATCTTCGATGTAACAAAGCATCAAAAAACGCCCAAAAGTTAAATTTTATGAAACATCCTTTGCAAAGACAAGGTTTTTACTGATTTGTGTAGACAAATTGAAATATTTATTTAAAACACTCTCAGGAAAAATAATCAAACTTTCCCGGGCATATTTTTTTTTTAATTTTGGGGCTATAACTAAACCATAATCATACGTCAAAAAAGTAAAACGCTCAAATTCAAGAAAAATTGTGATAGCCCTCTTAAGCCTTTTATGCCAAGCTTCCACTAAGTTTATAGTCCGGGGTCGTTCATTTTATTTCTTTGTGCAATTTATGTACTTTAAAAGTTTTGGAACTCATGGGAAAGATTTTATTAGTTATTATTACAATGCTTTTTTAATTTGGAGCAGCCAGGAATAAAACTCCCCCATTGAGAATTTACTGCTTTTACTGCTGAAGCCAAATTGCCCAATTAACTAAAGATTTTTCTTTTGCAGGTGGCGCAAGAAATAAGGAAAAATGGCATCAATAAACATATTTTTTCTAACAATGTCCCAGTTTTGTTTTTTTTTCACTTCTACTGCTACAGACTCCTTGGTAGAAAATAATACAAACGCAATACTAGTAAACGATTCGTCTTGTGTTGGAAATGAATACTGCAATATGACTAAAACGGAATACATAAACATGTTGCATGAATTTATGTCCCCAAATCCTTACGAATGGGTATTGGTAGCACTTTGTGCTACCGTATTTTTAGTTGGCACAACGGGAAACATCGCTGTGTGTACAGCGATGTTCAGGATTCGAAGATCGAGAGATTCGAAGTCTGTAGCTCATATGTATTTACTTAATCTGGCCGTGGCAGATGCCATGTTACTAATAATCTGTTTGCCGCCCACCGTGCTGTGGGACGTGACAAAAACTTGGTTTTTTGGGACGTTGATGTGCAAACTTGTGCTCTATTGTCAGGTGAGTGAGTTTATTTTTATTTATTCTTAGTTGTATAGTTATTACTAGCTGCTGCCCGCGACTCCGTCTGCGATTCAGGATAAAACGTAGTCTATGTCCATCCCCTGGCCATGTTCTACCCATGTACCTTTCATCTAAATCCGTTCAGCCGTTGTAGCGTAAAACCGTAACAAACAAACTCACTTTCGTATTTATAATATTATATTTCGTTTATTTATTTTGTTTCTTATATATTTACATATTTTTTTAAACCAAAAAAAAACATTTAAAAACAGAAATCCGCCGGTGTTGGAGCTTCCAAGCTACCGGTGGTTAGGGCTGCAGAGACAGGAACCTCCTCACAATGGAAACCGTATCAAGGAGAACTGCCTTCTGAATCAGGCCCTTGATCCAACCGCCTAACGAAAGCCTCGAGAGATGTTGGTCGAGGCCTTTGGTTGGTTGGCCGTTGGTTTGTTTGGTTGGCCTTTCGTTTTTTCAGCGTGGATCACATTTTTTTAAAGTACTAATTCAATAAACTTTAAAAAAAGAAATCGTATGCTTACTAGTATACTATATGCCAAGTATTTAGGATTTTTCTCAGATTGATATTTGCTGACAGTAAGCTATAAAAGCAATTGAAAAACCAGGTATTTCGCGCTTACGTAAAAACGTGTTAGATTTTTAATTTATATTGAGTAGTTATCAAAATTTTAATTCGTTGACTTACTAGTTAAATGGGTGATGAATAACTTTGCATTTGAAAAAAACCAGATATGTTAAGGATATTGAGGAACTTGCGCCTTGAATTTTCTGTTTTCAGACCGCAAAATTGATAGCTCTTAACTCCGGGCTCTTAACTCCGAACTGACTAATAATTGGCAAAAGTCGTGTTTGTAGCAAAGGTTCTCCATAAAAAGCTCATTGGTATATAATGTGTGGTTGCGCATAGTACAATGATGTAGAATGGTATGGTTGTATGATATAGGGCAACCGACGGGGTCTCATCGATATTGTTATTATTTGGAGTTTTTCTAATTAGGTTTATGAAATGAAACAAGCGTGTTCGACTGCAAAACTGGAAGGGAAGTATATTTTATTCTTTACAGACATTAGACATTCTTGAGACTATGGAAGTAATGTCATACAGCCTACAACAACCACTTGCATATTATGTGGCACTAGTAATTACTAACACATGGTATTTTGAGCAAATTACAACAGATATGGATAGGACTTTCCGTTAATATTCTGTTCTGGATGCTGTGAAGTTCTTCCAAGTTCACTGAATTGAATCCGATGATGTGGGTGGAATCGACTGTTTGGTTCATCTCGTTATAAGGGATCTTTGATAACTTTAGTGGCTGTCCTTTAATCTCGTTGCTGCCGTTAATGATTGTGAATTCTGTTGTTTGCAGGTAGCAATCCATGGGGATGGTGACAATAATACAAACGCAATACTAGCAAACGATTCGTCTTGTGTTGGAAATGAATACTGCAACATGACTAAAACGGAATACATAAACATGTTGCATGAATTTATGTCCCCAAATCCTTACGAATGGGTATTGGTAGCACTTTGTGCTACCGTATTTTTAGTTGGCACAACGGGAAACATCGCTGTGTGTACAGCGATGTTCAGGATTCGAAGATCGAGAGATTCGAAGTCTGTAGCTCATATGTATTTACTTAATCTGGCCGTGGCAGATGCCATGTTACTAATAATCTGTTTGCCGCCCACCGTGCTGTGGGACGTGACAAAAACTTGGTTTTTTGGGACGTTGATGTGCAAACTTGTGCTCTATTGTCAGGTGAGTGAGTTTATTTTTATTTATTCTTAGTTGTATAGTTATTACTAGCTGCTGCCCGCGACTCCGTCTGCGATTCAGGATAAAACGTAGTCTATGTCCATCCCCTGGCCATGTTCTACCCATGTACCTTTCATCTAAATCCGTTCAGCCGTTGTAGCGTAAAACCGTAACAAACAAACTCACTTTCGTATTTATAATATTATATTTCGTTTATTTATTTTGTTTCTTATATATTTACATATTTTTTTAAACCAAAAAAAAACATTTAAAAACAGAAATCCGCCGGTGTTGGAGCTTCCAAGCTACCGGTGGTTAGGGCTGCAGAGACAGGAACCTCCTCACAATGGAAACCGTATCAAGGAGAACTGCCTTCTGAATCAGGCCCTTGATCCAACCGCCTAACGAGAGCCTCGAGAGATGTTGGTCGAGGCCTTTGGTTGGTTGGCCGTTGGTTTGTTTGGTTGGCCTTTCGTTTTTTCAGCGTGGATCACATTTTTTTAAAGTACTAATTCAATAAACTTTAAAAAAAGAAATCGTATGCTTACTAGTATACTATATGCCAAGTATTTAGGATTTTTCTCAGATTGATATTTGCTAACAGTAAGCTATAAAAGCAATTGAAAAACCAGGTATTTCGCGCTTACGTAAAAACGTGTTAGATTTTTAATTTATATTGAGTAGTTATCAAAATTTTAATTCGTTGACTTACTAGTTAAATGGGTGATGAATAACTTTGCATTTGAAAAAAACCAGATATGTTAAGGATATTGAGGAACTTGCGCCTTGAATTTTCTGTTTTCAGACCGCAAAATTGATAGCTCTTAACTCCGGGCTCTTAACTCCGAACTGACTAATAATTGGCAAAAGTCGTGTTTGTAGCAAAGGTTCTCCATAAAAAGCTCATTGGTATATAATGTGTGGTTGCGCATAGTACAATGATGTAGAATAGTATGGTTGTATGATATAGGGCAACCGACGGGGTCTCATCGATATTGTTATTATTTGGAGTTTTTCTAATTAGGTTTATGAAATGAAACAAGCGTGTTCGACTGCAAAACCGGAAGGGAAGTATATTTTATACTTTACAGACATTAGACATTCTTGAGACTATGGAAGTAATGTCATACAGCCTACAACAACCACTTGCATATTATGTGGCACTAGTAATTACTAACACATGGTATTTTGAGCAAATTACAACAGATATGGATAGGACTTTCCGTTAATATTCTGTTCTGGATGCTGTGAAGTTCTTCCAAGTTCACTGAATTGAATCCGATGATGTGGGTGGAATCGACTGTTTGGTTCATCTCGTTATAAGGGATCTTTGATAACTTTAGTGGCTGTCCTTTAATCTCGTTGCTGTCGTTAATGATTGTGAATTCTGTTGTTTGCAGGTAGCAATCCATGGGGATGGTGACAAGATAACTTCCTTGTAAAATATTGAAGTCCTTTCGAACGCAGGCTAATTGTACCTTGGTCGGCTGCGGCAATGAGAGAACGTAGTGTTGATCACCCAGTTGTTCTACTGCGTCTTTGGAGAGTGAAATCTTGGTGAATTGGCAGGTATCCTCTAGACCTTGATTGATGATGAGTTCTTGGATACAATCGGGCTTCATCCGGATCTGGTGACTTGTCTTCTTTTCGCAGAGATGGATGCTACTGTACTTTGGGCATTCAGCCTCTATGTACACGAATGATTTCTCGATTGTTACTATATAGGGAGTAGGAGGAATAAGTGCGAGTTGTTTCTTAAGGTACAATGGATAGTTTGTATAGCTCGTAAAAGTCCTTAGACACTATGGGGAAACTGTATACTATTACTATTCTCTTTCCAATAAAGTTAGGCCTAACATGACACACGCGACAACTACTCACGCGAGATTGAGTAATTTTTGTCTATTTCGTCACTTTTCTCGTTTTCTGACAGCGCTGCCATACAAAATACTCGTCTCGTTCTGTCAAACTTGATGTTTTCTCTACAAACCCTAACATGACACCCAAAATATCTCGACTTTTGACAATTATACACGAGATAATCTCCGATTCTTCTGTCATTTAGTCGTCGTCGATTTTTACGACGAGATGAGTAGACAAAATTATTAAACCAAAAAAAAAAAAACTCCATAATAACATGGCAGTTTCTTAAATTGTACTTATTTTAGTCATAATTTTATTTTGCAATATATAATATGTAATATATAATAATGAAAAAACTTAGTTTTAAACTACTATCTATATTGGAACGAAAGTTCCTTTCAGCAGCCACGAGAGAAACTGTGGCGGAGGGGAGCACTAAAAGTGAAAAATAACTTTAATTTCAGAAGTCTGTGGCAAAAAATGAAAATTGAAAAGCAAAGACACCGACTTCCGAAATTATTAAGTAGATGAGCATCACTTTCAGTAATAACCAGTCACTTTGGCAATTATGGTGATTAGTGAAGTCTAGGGATTATGGCTGTATGGCAGTATCATACCTTCGCAACATAATAGGATGGTGATTAACTACGTTTAGTGTTTTGTGGTTATAATAGCGAAATCAACTCCAGCTGAATATTTAACTGAACATCAGTCCTTTTGGCAAGTGTGGTGATTAACAAAATTTGCAATAACACGGGTTTTATGGTGATTGTTACAATATCAACCTTCGCTTTATCAAATGGCGATCATTGGCCCCTTTGTCATTTGTGGTGATTATTTAGTGAGTACACAGGCTGAAATTTAATTCATTGGCATTATTATCCACGTATTCTAACCGTATCGTAATGTATTATTTTTCATTTATGACAACAATACTTATCGAAAGAAATGATATTTAAACTTATATTGTGCCAATAATTTTCATTGCCGTCATTTTGTATTTTAATTTCGGCATGCCAAAGAAAAATATTTAATTTCAATCAAGAAAAGTCGGTTACAAAAGAGGTAGACGTAAAATTAATACAGTACAAACTAATTCTATGCGTAAAATCGAATGAATGAAACCGAACCTTAAGCTGATGTTGCTATCATAAAAATGATTTGTTTTTAATAATTTGCTACATCGGTATCTTGTCACGAGATAGAGAAGTGTCAAAGTGCCTTTTTCGATTATACTCGTGCGTAACGGTCATGTTAGGGATTAGAATGACGTCATATCGACGACAAATTTCGAAAAAACGAGAAAAAGAGCGTTCTCGCGCTTGTCATGTTAGCCCTGCTGGTTTTATTAGGTCATAATATTCTCGTAACTCTAAATTTAGGATTTCATCTTGATTGTATATTGATTTCAGCCTATCTATCATAGATCTTAACACATCTATATCGATCATAGAATGATGGGTACCTACTGGACGCACGAATAAAAGCCATTATGTTTTCTAACCTAATTATCTCTAACATTAAATCTTCTTCATTATTAGTTATGATTCCTAAAATTTGGGCAAACTTTGCAAATTTTATTAAGCTGTAGTCTCTATAAGCACTTTTTTCTAATAGTAGTTCTAACGTTGCATTGACTTTTTCCTGGTTTTTTGTTATTTGGTCTAGGATGGTACTATGTTGGGACATCCATTCTTTACTAAGGCTGATATGATTATTGAATTCTGAAACTATTTTGTTTTCATTATTTTGTAAAGTTTTAATGGCTTCGTCATATTTTAGGGCATTTAGATAATCTAAATTGCCAGTAACACTTTTTATTACTGACCCAAGGCTATCTACAAGACCTCTTTTGTCTCTAACAGGTTCCAAAGATTTTACTTGTTGTAGTACTTTACTAAGTTTGTCAGTGAGATCATCGATCTGATATTCGTAAAGCATGTAAGTCTCATTGGTCAGTTTAGTTCTAAAAGTCTTAAGTTGCGTCTGTACGGAATTTATTTTATCTTCAATATCGGTTAACTATATATATTGTATGAACGAGTGGTAATGTGTGGTTAGTCTGGTCGGTCCTAATCGGTATGGTAACAGTCCTGGTCCATCAGCTAAAGTCTCAAGTCTTATCTCTTGATGGTGTGTCGCGTGGATTGTCAGTAGCAGCAGTATCCTGTAACAATTGGCTCGCTTTAGGAACACGTTTCAGCCGCGATTTGGCGATAGGGCCACGTTTTTTCGAGGTATAAATGTGTATGGGCAAATCGGCTAGTACTGTATCCTGCGTATAACGTGGTGCAGCTTTCTGGCGACTGGCAAAAGGGTTTTTAATAAAAAATTGTTGCTATGGGGCATATTCTACTTCCGGTTTGCGTGTTTTATTCCTATTGTCAATTAAGGCTGTACGATTTGCTAAAGATGATTCGTTAATGATTTCATAAACTTGTTTCATTTGTTGTCTATGATTCTGCGCGTATTGTTGCAAGATGTGTTCAGTCAGATCTATGTCGATTGGGTCCCTCGGGTCAAAATGTCCAGTCAATAGTTCAAAGGGTCTGCATTTGGTAAAGACTTATCAAGATATACTTGAAGAGTACTAGCAGGGCATATTTGAGGCCTGTGTAAAAAATACGGTAAAGAAAACACTGGTTGTAAGGAACCCACTCGTGAAGTTTTGATTAAATCGGTTATTTTAATAATAAACCCGGAATCAGATTTGGTAATGTTATCAACGTGTATTTTTGATTAAAGTTTGCATTCTATGGGCTGTTACTACGGCTAGAAGGGTCACTAACTTTTTACTATTTTTTTCAAGACTTAAATTTTCGTTGAGATATAATTCCGCCAAATAATTCAAAAGTTGATCAGTGCTCCACGTTAAATTGTATTTGGGAAGTGTGGGCCGCAACCGAAAGATTCCCTTAAAGAATCTTTGTACATATTCATTGTTTGCATTATCGTGTCCAAGTAACAACGTTAAAGCAGATCGGGAACTATTTAAGGTACCATACCGGGCTCCGGTATTAAACAATTGCGTTAGAAAACATAGAATACTTGATGTTGAAGCATTGTAAGGTTCTATGTTGTTTTCGTGACAGAACGTAAACCACTTCTTAAGGCATGTATCATACTGCTTGACAGTGTTGTCTGACAAGGATGCTAGTAATAATGGACAACTGTGGAATTCCTCTTCGGAGAAATGATGTCCGGACAACCTCCCGACAACCAGCGTAATTTGTCGGTGAATTGCACGTTCGCTACAACGAGAAATAATTAAATCACCCTCCGATTTTAAAACGAGTGGTTTTGAAGTGAGGAGTCTTTTAAAAAGAGGATACCATGGCTGTGTTGGCCATTTTGGTACGGACGACAATGCCAGTGGCTCTGTCGTTAATAGTTTTACGCAAGGTCTATAAAACAACCGAAATTGGTGGAAACGCGTAAAAGTAATAATTAGTCCATGATATAGTGAACGCGTTAATAACATACGCGTCAGGGTCTCTATGCCAAGAGACATAGATATCACATTTATGATTTATTCTGCTTGCAAATAAGTCAACACAAGGGACACCGATGCGTTGTGATATTTTATTATAAGCAATCTGAGAAATCTCCCACTCTATGTCAGGGTGTAATCATCTTGATTCAGCGTCCGCAACTATATTATCAGAAGAACGTATATAGTCAGCATGAACCATAATTTTACGCGCTTCGCACCATTTCCACAAATGTTTCGTAATATCAGTCAAATGAGGAAATTGTACGCCGCCCATTCTATTTATGTACGATATTGCCGTTGTATTGTCAATACGTAACAAAATCTGACAATCTTTAAAATCTTGTGCAAAAGCTTTAAGCCCAAAAAAGGAAAGGAAAGCAGCATGTATTTCCAAATAATTAATATGTCGAGTTTGCTCATTTTGACTCCAAGGCCCACTGGCAGTCTCGTCACCACAAGCCGCGCCCCACCCCGTTTGTTGAGGCATCACTAAATATCTCTAAGGAATATGTATCAACCTTTATTTTGCATATCCTGACTGATTCCTTTACAGCATTAAGCCACCAGTCAAAGATGGGGGACATTCGATTGGTAAATTCATAAACTTATCATAGTTTTCATCATGTTTGAGGTTTAGGTATTTACACCTCTCAAAGTCTTTGGTATAAAGCCAGCCGTAGTCCACGGCTTGACATGCGGATGTTAAAAGACCGATGAAGCGAGCAAAATCTCTTATTTTACATCGTTTGAGCTTCTTACTTCTTAGTAATTCTGTTTTAATTTTCTGTCTTTTATCATCTAACTTCAAATCTTTTTGAATCTATTATATTTCCTAAAAACTTGCAACAATTTGTCGGCACAACAGAACTTTTTTCTGTGTTGATGATGAATCCTAACGATTTTAATAATTGTTTTGTGTCATTCATATTTTGTAAACAGTCAGTATATGATTGACCAATCAAAAACAAATCATCAAAATAAAATGTAGATAAATATCCCAGACCTCAATAATTTTGCGACTGGTTTGAGAATTTTTGTAAAAATATTAGGAGCAGTGTTTAAACCGAACGGTTACATACATCCAGACTCTAAAAAATATTTACGTTTTAAATTTAATGGCAATCTGTACGAGTTTAACGTGTTACCGTTCGGTTTAAACACTGCTCCTTATTATTTTTACAAAAATTCTCAAACCAGTCGCAAAATTATTGAGTTCTTTTGCCTATTGAAAAATAGGCATCTTTTAAATCTATTGTTGACATAAAACAATCGTTTGTTACAAGTTTCAAAGCTGTTCTTAAATCTTCAAGTTTAAAATGTTGGGTAAGTATAAATTTATTTAATTGTTTCAGATTTAAAATGAAACGTTGTTTGCCGTTCGGCTTAGGAACATGAAATATATTGGATATATATTGACCCGCGCATGGTTGACATAAGGATACTGCCCCAGTACTAATAAGGTCTTGTATTGATACTTTAAAGGCCTCGTATTCGGATTGTGAATAAATAGGCTCTGATGGAGTGGTTGTCTGAATTACTGGGTCGGAAAAAATAATTTTATAACCAGTAATCCAAGATAGTATAACGGGGTTATTGGTTAATAGACACCACTGCTCTACGAGAGACGGCCCGCGGGGCTTACCGTGTCTAACGTCGGTGACCTGCTTGCGGCTGACGTGATGATGTCTTGGAAGCGTTGTTGTGCGTTGTACTCATCTGCTGCTTCTGAGTCGGAGTTGATGGTGCCGCCCGCGCATATCTCGCGCCCCCGGCGGCGGTGGTGGGAACTGACGGCGACCCGCCGGGGGGGCTCGGTAGTTTAAAGGTCTGTTGAATGCTTTTACCGGTTTATGAGCCATAGACTTCATTGTCGAAGATGACCTTAGATCAGCTCCAGATTTTATAATCGTTTTTGCTGATTTTAAGGTTTCCGATAAGCTACTGCCAAAAAGCATTTCATCTATTTTGGTTTTGTCTAACTGATCTTTTAGTTCCTTCTTGACAGTAGAAAGAATGAACGCACGTCGTGAGATCGAGTCCGTGTATTGCATATCTCCTAGGATTCGAGCTGTATCCATCAACAGCTTGAGAAGCTCAGGGTTCTTATGACCTGATGAGAGCAACGCGGTAATGGCCTCGCTGATGGAGGACAAGGCACAAGATGTTAATACCTGTTTCCCTTATCTCGCTTTGCTTGAGTTTCTATGAGAGATGTTCGAATCTCCGGATTAAGGGTAGGCGCTTTCATAAACTTGCAGTTCACCGGTACCAAATATCTATCTTTTAGCTCCTTACGGTTCTCTTTAGAGAGACCGGAGGTAGCAATGTGGTTGAGTCTAATCGCCAAATCCTTTTGGATTTCATTGCCGTATTCTTTAGTTGAGGTGAGGTCCTCACCTAATATTTCCATTAAGTCTGGATCTAATTCGGGAACATCTCGTTGAAGAGCAGGGGACTCAGGTTCACTCGCCTTCTCTAGAGGTCATGGCAGGTCATCGTCATGGCAGGTGCAAGGGGCAGTACGGCGGTCATGGAGCTCGGCGGCATCGGCAGTATATTCACGTGTGCCGAGATGTTGTCGGCAGTAGGGGACTGTGTGACGATCGGGGCCAGAACATCCTCCTCATCACTACATTCGGCTGGGGCTTGTTGCCAGTACGAGCATCCAGGTTGTGGATCCGTGTCGTCGCGGTATGTGGCACAATCGTCATCGATTGGGATTGGCTAGCACTCTGCAAGCAAAATGAGTATTTTGCTTAGAAGATAAACCTATTTACGGGTGGGAAGTGAGACTCCTTGTGAGAAACACGCAATCCCAATAGGCGATTTAATATTTATTCCTCTAATAATAACGTAGGTTAGGTACATGCTATGGAAAAACCCCACAGGTAGATCCGAGCAGCAAGTATTTAGTTTTGGAAATGGAAGGCCCCCAAAGGACAATCCGATTTTCCAGTTTAATTATTGTTATGAATTCAAAAACACAAACATACCACTTTATTTATTTATTTATTATTTATTTATTTATATATACTTTATTGTACACCACAAAAATATATAACGAAAGGGAAAAAAAAAAAACAAACACTACAAAATATACAATGGGCGGCCTTATCGCTTTCCGCGATCTCTTCCAGGCAACCTTGGAATGGACAGTGATTTGCCTGGACATAATATGGGGCTGTCGTAGGTGCAAATAATAAGTTATCTATACAATACACTAAAATAGATACACATATACATACATATCCTAAATAATAGATACATACATACATACATAGGAAATAAATAAATAAGCAACGAAAAATAATTGAAGACTATAGATAATTACACAGTTACGAAGACAAGATCACAACGACAAGTAATGTTCCTTAACGAGTCTTTTAAATTCTATTAACGACTGCGCGCGTTTTATTTGAACTGGCAATGCATTCCACAAACGAGCGGCCTGGACGGCAAAGGATTTGTCGAGGAAAGTTGAGGAATGCATTGGCATTTTAAGCTTTAAGTTATCCGATGACCTTAAAAATTTTGTGTGGGAGTCACAAAGAAACTGGAAACGATTTTTGAGATAGAGAGGGGTGAAAGGGGAAAAAAGCACATTAAACAAAAGGGAAAGAATATGAGCATTCCGGCGAAGGCGGATTGGTAACCACTTGAGTTTCACACGAAATTCGGAAACATGGTCATATTTGCGCAAACCGAATATGAACCTTATACAAACATTTTGAAGCCGCTCAAGTTTATTGAGTTGGTCTTGGGTAAGGTCAAGATAGCTGGCATCGGCATAGTCAAGGATGGGTAAAAGAAGCGATTGTGCAAGAGCAATCTTGGTGGCAGTCGGTAGAAAATTACGTAATCTCTTCAAAGATGCAGCGGATGCAAATAGTTTGCGGCTAACTTCCTGCAGCTGGGCAGTCCAAGAAAAGTTCCTATCAATGAATATCCCCAAGTTTTTAACTTTCTCACTAAAGGGAACAATTGAGTTGTCAAAACAAACTTGGGGAAGAGTCGTCCAGTCGATCCTTGAGACCATCCTAGGACTACCCACTACCACAACCTGCGTCTTTATGGGGTTGACCATAAGTCCATATTTCTTGCTCCAGTCGCAAATACGGGCCAGATCACGATTAATCGTTAAGATGGCCTCAGACAGATTTCCAAGAGGAGCTCGCGAGTAAATTTGTAAATCATCTGCATAAAGATGGTAGGAAGAAATTAGTTCGTCAGAGATTGAGTTAATAAAAACTGCGAAAAGTAAAGGGGATAGAACGCCACCCTGAGGTACACCGGCAGAAGTGTTATTCCAGGAAGACAAGATCTCTCCAATGCAAATACGTTGCCGGCGACCGAACAGGTAAGTACGGAACCAGTCGATTACCGATGGAGATATGTTAAGAGAGCATAAAATGCCAAGCAAAACATCAAAATCAACAGTATTAAAAGCATTACTGAAATCTAACAAAGCTAAGACCGTTAGATTACCGTTTTCCATGGCTGACCTTATATCATCCGTAACGTTCAGAAGCGCTGTGGTGGTGCTATGACCTGGACGGAAGCCAGACTGGAAGGGGTTGAGGAGATTATTTTTAGAGAGGAAAGTGCTTAGTTGATTATGAATTAACCGTTCAAGCACTTTGGATAGGAATGGCAGGACGGATATTGGACGGTATTCAGAAAAGGATCTTGGATTAGACTTTTTAGGTAAAGGAATTATTTGAGCATCTTTCCATGAGCATGGAAAGACACCACTAGATGCAGAAAAATTGAGGATGTGACAAATGACGGGAAGGATAACATCCAGCACAGGCACTAACATATTACGGCTGATACAGTCACTTCCAACTGCATTGGAAGTGATCGAGAGTATGCTCTTCTTAACATCACATGCGGAGAACTGACTAAAAACAAATGGAGAATAGCTGGGAGTCGGAAGTGAAGAAAGATAATTCAGTGTATCCAATTTTGTTGTCCTATCAAAATTGGACGAAGCAGTAAAATGATTATTCATTGTATCCATGTCTATGTCTTTTAGGATTGGCTCTTGTCGGGTTTTACCGACCCCCAATGATCTAAGAAATTTCCAAACTTTGGATGCGTCCCCATTTTGGACAGAAGTATGAATGTGTTGGCGATTAGCATTCCTACACACCTTATTACAGTGATTACGTATTGAAAGGTATCTTTCCCTGTTAGCGTCGTTAGCCCTACGTTTAAATTTAGACTTTGCCGTTACTTTTTTGTGCATGAGCGTTTTAATCTCGTTTGTGAGCCACGGCGCCGGCAAATGTTTAACCTTAACTGCTCGAACAGGTGCGTGAAGGTCATAAAGCTCGATAAGTTTAGTCGTAAAAATATTAACTTGCTCATCAACTGATGCAGAGGCAAACAAAGCAGACCAATCTATATTACCGGCATCCTTGCAAAGTTCGTCAACGTTCATTCCACCAAAATTGCGTTGCATGAGAATTTTAGCTTTTGCCTTAGGTGGGCGAATTTTGTATGACAGAAAAATCAGGTCATGATAGGAAAAGGCATCGGCTGAACATTGGCCATGCTTAGCGACGTGATCAAGAGAAGAGACAAAAATCAAGTCAAGAAGAGAAGGTGTTGAATTAGGAAAATGGTGAGTAGCACTCAGTGGAAGAATGGAAAGATTACTGGAAGCTAAAATATTAGTTAGAGAAGAAGAGCGATAGTCTTTTTTCAGAAGACAAGTATTAAAGTCACCCATGATTATGCTATGACTGTAAGAAGGGATCAGCATTTCTAAGAGATTTTCAAAAGATGAAAAGAAATTAACGCGTAAAGAGGGACAATAATAGACGCCAAGAAGTAATTTAGAATGATGTAATTCGACTTCAAGGAAGAGATGTTCACCAGCATGAGATGGCGGTGGCTGCGCTGATACATTGATAACAGTGTAGGGAATATGCGCGCGGAGATAAATGGCTACACCACCACCACCACCAACCGACCGGTCATTTCTTATAAGTTGGAAGCCGGGAAGAGAGTAACTAGATGAAGGGAGACAAGGTTTAAGCCATGACTCAGAAATAAGAATAGCATGTACATCCTTACAGTCAAAGCTTGCCAGCATATCGTGGAAATGAGCCGGAATGCTCTGAGCGTTTATATGTATAACGTTAAAATTTTTAGGAACATCAGAAAACTGCGCAGTAAGACTGTCTGCAAGAGAAGGAATACTCACGAAACTGTCGTCGTTGCTTGTTATTGAGTAAAAACTACTATTATCACTGCTGTCATCGATAGACATATATACAATAAAATAAAATAAAAATAATAATATATAGAGATCTAACGAATAAAATAAAATAAAAAATAAACCGTATAGATAGTCCACCTGCCGGTTGCGTTATTAAATTGAAGCTAAGTAATAAAACCTACCGCAGTCCAGGTAACAAAAGAATTAAAAACAAAATAAAAAGTAAAACATTTCAATAAATAAATAATTCTGCCATTCACATTCCGCAATTGCAGCGTTACGAAAAACGGAACGCACTATATGATACTGGTATTGACTGACAGTGACAGTGACAACAATAAAATAGTGACTTATGACAGTTGTAAAGCAAAGTATCAATAATTGTTTAACCTACCACATTAATTAGATTCACTGAAGGTGAAATAAAAACAAAACAACAAAACATGATATTACCCGGACTTTGAATAAAACATCACAAAGAAATCACTTCTTCAAAGCGGCAGCACGCTTCAACCTTGTGGTCTTCGCAACAGCAACGACCGGGACAGAGGCTGGCACAGCCGATACTGGATCACTCTGCTCGAGCTCACTGAGATTCGGCGCAATCCTGTCCAATTCAGCAAAGGACTCAACCCGGTGCCGCGAATCATTGGGACCAAGAACGTACACGCAGCCTGCCTTAGTCCAGCTCTTGGTGACACCGCATCTTTCTCTCGCAGCCAAGAACACATCATGCCGCCCCTTTGTCAGGAACTCGGACATGGTGACGCCTGTACCCTTTAATTTGGCTTTAGAGAACCAAATCTTATCCCGAACCGCAAGACTGCCGAGCTTGAACAGAATAGGCCTGGTTTTATTAGGGGCGGCCCGTCCCATCCTGTGACATCGGCTGATATCCGCAACAGTGAAGTCACTCAGCTGTAATTTGTTGCAAACCACCTCAGTGATCACCTTGGCAGTGTCTTCCTTCTGCTTCTCATCAACACCATGCAACAGCAAGATCTTCCTTCGTCCCCGCATCTCAATTTGGTCGACACTACGAGCTAGTAGCTCCACCTGTTGCTGAACGCTGTTGAGAGCCTGCGTTATAAAAGTCCGGAACATTGCAAACTCCGTAGCCAGGCTAGAAGTTGTGACAGGTGATGAAGGCGCCTTCTGTAGTTCGTCTTCAAAGGCAGACATCTTTGTGTGAAACAATTCCTTCAATTCAGTCAGAGTGCTTGCTAGTGAATCCATTGTGCAGAAGTGAAGTGATAGTAGATTGTAAGAGAAGAATAATTGTGAAGAGATAACGCTACACCAGCAGGTACTAACTATGAACTTTTAAAATATAGCATAAATAATTGTAAATAATGTTTCTATTAAATTATATTGAATTTCAAAATACGAGCAAATTTTTCTTTGTGTAAACGTTACAACTACCCACAAGCGAAAAAAGCTTAAAAAAGCTTAAAAAAGCTTACTTTAACGGTATTTTAAAAAGTGTAAGAAACCGAGCACTCCAATCCACCTAGTTGCTATACTAAAAGTAACCTATTAAAATGTAAACATGAAATAAGTAGGTCAATGACTCACCCTGTAGGTTATAAGGCATAGGCAGATCACCATCCGATGACGATGTATTTTCTCAGCGAGTACGTCGCTCACGTTTTATTTCACGTTCTAACTTTTTAAGTTTTTTACACAAATAACTATAATTATCGCGATTATCACTCTTCCTTTACGGCATTTTATGGCTTTAATATAAAAACGCACTTGAATTACTGTAAAACAAAGGAATAGATGCGAAACAGCGAAGCACTGATGCGTGAATGAGCTGGCTAGGCGCGAATGTCAAGTCACGAACAAAAGTTTTTAATCTACCTTACATTGGATGAAATAATTTATTTTTCTCCTAAATTCAATGCGAAATGGCGAGTCTGTAAGTGAAACTACATGTGTGTTAATGCTAATATCGAGAACGAAGCTTGAGAGTAATTCACTGACTGCACATCTCTAAATACGTTGCACGCGCAAAACACACTTGATTCACCGAAACATTTATGCATGATTTCAATTAACTCAGCACCGCAATATCGTATCCAATTACATTTCACCGATAAACTGACACATATCGTTAGTCCAGTAGGAAAACCAAAAGAGATGCATTAGGTCAATGTTTAGGTTAAAGACTGATGATACTTGTAAACCGTATTTTATAAGATACGAGATATTAACTTTGCCTTGTCTGTACATCCTCGAAACTGTAATGTTTGTTAAAGCGAATCCCAAATTATTGCCACGTTTACAGGCTGTCCCACGTAATAGACGGAATGTGAGCAAAATTCGCGTATATCCTGCTAAAACTGCACTCATGCGCTAAAGTGTCATCTGCATGGCTCCAACTATATTTAACAAGCTAGCTTAGCGTTGGAAGGAGCTAAGCATCAATGCGTTCGAACGTCAGTTGATAGTGTTTTTTATCGCAAAAAGCTTATTATAATGTGTCTGAACTTTTAGATGAAAAACTTGTCTAACATTAATTTTATTATACTGAAGTCTATTGATTATAATAATATGTAGTAATGTGACTAAAGTATTTGTACGCCAATATAATTATTATAAGGCTAAACATGATTGGACTATAATGTAACTGATTAACATCTTGCATGCTCTTGTGTGTGTATACCCTGTTTATACAAATAAATAAATCTTATCTTATCTTATGTTATCTTACACAATTCCACCATACATCATTTTGTTATATCTCAAAGGGTTTAGGCAGCGTTGTCGTTGAAAGCTCCCAGATGGCTTATTTTTTTCCGCACCTTCAACAAAAACTTGAATAATTATTGTTATTTTAACAAATGTATACACAAACTGGACAAATTATATACTAAAACCTTTCTCTTGAAACACTCTATCTATTAAAAAAAAACGCATCAAAAGCCGTTCCGTAGTTTTAAAGATCTAAGCATACATAGGGACAGACAGCAGGAAGCGACTTTGTTTTATACTATGTAGTGAAACTTGTGTCTCGCTCTTGTTTCAGTCAGTCTCAGTGACGTGACGGTCGTAGTTTTAACGACGGGATTCATAGCTGGAGATCGCTCGGACGCCATTTGCTGTCCGTTGCAGTTTAGGTCCACGGCCACCCCGAGACGCGCCAGGATCACCATATCCTTACTATGGGCTATAGTTTTATTTTCAGTAAGTATTTTGTATATATTTTATAAGACCAAGCTTGGGGAGGTCGGGGTGCCCGCCGAACTCATTAATATGTATATTTTCTTTCTGGTATAACCACGAAAAAAAATTCATCAAATGGGGAAACGCCTTTTCGGAAGAATACGAACTTAAGTGCGGAGTGAGGCAAGGGGGACTGACCTCTCCAAGACTTTTTAATCTGTACGTCAATCAGCTGATAGAAGAGCTCAGCAACAGCCATGTCGGATGTCATATAGATAACGTTTGCGTCTATAACATCAGTTACGCGAACGACATGGTGTTGCTGAGTCCATCTGTCGGAGGGCTAAGGAAGCTTTTAAGTATCTGTGAGGCTTACGCTGAGAGCCACGGCTTAAAGTACAACGTTGGCAAGAGTGAGTATATGCTCATCAGAGGTAATAATAAGCAACCTGAGCGTATACCACCAGTGCATCCCAGCGGGGTATCTTTGAGTCGGGTCTCTCGGTTTAGGTATCTCCAGGGCATGTGGTGACCAAAATCCTGCATGATGACGCAGATATTGAGAGGGAGCAGAGAGCATTGTCGGTACGCGCTAACATGTTGGTGCAAAGGTTTGCGAAGTGTACATTTCAGGTAAAGATAACTTTGTTCAGAGCCTATTGTCAAAGCTTTTATACTAGCGCCCTATGGACCAACTACACGCAGCGGGCCCACAATGCTCTCAGAGTACAGTATAACAATGCCTTTAGGATTCTGGTGCGGCTACCTCGATTTTGTAGTGCCTCGGGTATGTTTGCCGACGCGGGTGTCGGCGATGACTTTTACGCTATAATGCGCAAAAAGTCAGCTTCACTAATTCGCCGAATTCGAGGGAGTGGCAACGGAATCCTAAGGATGAGATGGCGTAAATCGTTTTATCTCTTTTAATTGTTCATTATAAAACGCAGAATGTCCATGTCTGACTGTTATTCGCAAGTTGTTTATTAAAAATATATTTTTATTAATTATATACGTCAGATGTTTGTTGGACCTAGGGCCATTTACGACAATGTCTTTTTCAATAGCTAGTAGTGCTATTATTTCAAGCAAATGTCATGTCAATGCCTATGTGTGCGTGGTCGTACAGTTCACGGTAGCTGTGTGTATCGCTCCGACAGGCACACTAGCGCAACATTTTTGTAGCACTCGATTTGTAGTTGCGATCGACGCTCCGCCGGCCCCTTAAAGCCACTAACTTATTTAAAATGATAAGGATTAATATATAATACCGTATTTGTGTAAATAGCTTTCCAATTACTGCTTTATAATTTTATTGCCCATTTATTTAAGTATTAAAATGGATATAGTATGTTATCCTTAAGAGATAGACATATGCCATCGCGGACTTTTCTGCAGACCTATATAAGGTACACAATTCCACCATACATAATTTTGTTATATCTCAAAGGGTTTAGGCAGCGTTTTCGTTGAAAGCTCCCAGACGGCTTATTTTTTCCCGACACCTTCAACAAAAACTTGACAAATTATTGTTATTGTTGTTATTTTAGCAAATGTATACAAAAACTGGACAAATTATGTACTAAAACCTTCCTCTTGAACCACTCTATCTATTAAAAAAAAAACGCATCAAAAGCCGTTGCGTAGTTTTAAAGATCTAAGCATACATAGGGACAGACAGCAGGAAGCGATTTTGTTTTATACTATGTAGTGAAACTTTGTGTCTCTCTCTTGTTCCAGTCAGTCTCAGTGACGTGACGGTCGTAGTTTTAACGACGGGATTCATAGCTGGAGATCGCTCAGACGCCATTTGCTGTCCGTTGCAGTTTAGGTCCACGGCCACCCCGAGACGCGCCAGGATCACCACAACCTTACTATGGGCTATAGCTCTTATTTTCAGTAAGTATTTTGTATATTATAGGTATTATGTTTTTAGGTGTTAAAGTTTCCTTTCCGCTTAACCTTAACCTCAAAAGTAGACATAACGGGAATCGACGAGAGCAAGACGGGAGGATTGAATGGCTCCTTCACTGTGCGGGCACTGAGCCCGACAAAGTCTATGATGATCTCATTACAAATTATTAAGAATAGATTAGAATATATTTATTTGCATTAACACATGAGTCACATGATACAATACTGGTCCTATTAATAGTTAAGCTAAGTTCATACTGTGGTAATTTACGTATTATTGCGTACTTTAATTGCCACTCTGGCCAATTTAAAGTTACCTGCAGGGTAATTGCGTAAGTGCTCGGCGACACTATGGAAAAATTTGGTCATCTTCGGATCAAAAATTAGTAACTTTTTTGTTTCTTGAGATACCGTTTTTTTATATTTAATTAGTCAATATAATAAGCCGTTAAATATAATACATTTTAAGTCATTGTACACCAGTCAGCAGGATTTTTTTTATATTTGCCAAAAATTGGATTTATTCTTACAATCATATTCAATATATTATAATTATGTATATAAGAAATTAGTATGAGTGATGTGTCTAAATAATTATTTATTAATACAAGTAAATATAAACACAGTACAAAGAAACAATTGACTAAATTGTGTGCCTTGAGACACAAAATTAAAATATTACTACTTGGGTTAAGTTTCTATTATGGATTTTTTTTTTCAAATACAAATAAATACGCTTAGGTATATAGTAGATATATTCTCATTATTCCTGATCTTCAGAATGAGTGTTAAGTTGGTAAATTTTCAAAAGATGTAGGGTGTTCTTTTACTTTTTTTACATTTGGTTTTCAGATGCTAGTAATGTATGGATATGAGGTGTAAAAAAAAAAAAAAAAAAAAAAAAAAAAAAAAAAAAAAAAAAAAAAAAAAAAAAAAAAAAAGTTTCATCATACGTAAAACGCATTGGAACACTGAACGCTTCTTCTTAGTCCAGATAATTATAAAACTAATGAACTTAGGCTAGGTACTTATACACCGTGGCATTTTAATCGTCTTTCATCCGCAGCCCACTTCATGTATCCAATGACTACTACACATTCATAAAAAAAAGATAAGTATTTATGAACATTTGAGTAATTAAAAAAAAAAAATATTAATTCAATAGTAAGACGCATGACGTAGTTTGAAACACCCTGTTATGAGCGCGGTCCGAGCATTGCGTTCCAAAGGCGGCACGGACTGAAGCGGCGGCATCTTTAACAGAGTTCATTCCCCCTAGTGCAAAAATGTGTCTCTTACTATTGCAATCCTAAAGGCTCTTAAATACTGGCGCGATTCGCCGCGCGACGCGACGCCGCCGCATTGTTCGCCGTGAAGTTTTCTCAGAAATTGTTTTGTCAAAATTCGCGTCGCGCGACGAATCGCGCCAGTATGTAAGAGCCTTAATGTTCTCATTCGTGTAGCAGTTTGTACATAAAAGCTATTTAATTCAAATTCTTCCTTCATACTTGGTACGGGCTTAGGACCGACCGTCAGAAACATAATTAATTCTTAATAAAACCAAAACTAAGTTGTGTTAGATACGTAGGTACATAGTAAGTGCAGATTAATCAAAAAGAAAGTTACAAACATACGGCCGATTTCAATAACTGATCAATTTGTCTTCGTTCGACCCTATTGAAGATAGAAATTTGACTCATGTCTACTAACCTAGCAAATAACAAACAAAAGATATGTAGTTACTGAAATTGCAGTCCTGGCACTTGCGGGTTGATCACACCTCGGTTGCGTAACATTTTCAGATTATTTGGAGCAGCGTACAATCTCCTTGCTCCCCGTAAATTGTCACCACTCACTGCGTACAGGCGCACCATTTGTAGGTACTCGATATTCGAGTATCGATAGTTCCTCATAATCATTGTGAAGTAGGTAGGATCTATTCACTTCTTGCACTGTAACGATCGCGAACAACGTTTGATATCCGGTAGCGCGCGCGCACTTCCACTTCCGGTATTGGGCCGCAACTGAGACGCTGCGAGATTGACCTTCACTTATTTTTCGAGTGAAAGGGGCGGGGCGTGACACGCGCGGCTCTACTCAAAGGATAGCATTAGAGCTCCTCATTGGATGACAGTCCACGTGGACTATGCTTGATTGGCTTTCGGTATTGGAATGATCTACTCGACCCGTGCGCTGCGTAGGTATGTTCTACCGTTTGATACGTAAAGGCTCTTACACACTGGGGCGATTCGCCGCGCGACGCGAATTTTAACAAAGTAATTTCTCAGAAATTGTTTTGTTAAAATTCGCGTCGCGCGGCGAATCGCCCCAGTGTGTAAGAGCCTTAACCATTAATAACAGGATGTTTCAGAATTCTAATGCAATATTTATTTTTCTTTGTACCTATTATATTAATTAATGGTAAAAAAAAAATCGTGTCTGGAGGTATTTTATGTCGGATACATTGAGTGGACCACCTTTGTAAGACGATTAAAATGCCACGGTGTATAGGTATCATAATTGAAATAGGTGTTTTAGATACTTGTTTAAAAAATCAAAATCTTTGGAAAACTAAATGAAATTCGTAATGACTTATTATAAAATATCTATTTTCTGCCTGACCATACAATTCACCGTAATCGGGAGTAAAATAAATCTGGTATTATTATTCGGGTTGAGTTGACATGGGCCCAGCTGTCACTGACCCCAAGAATCTCGAAACAAAGATTATAAAAAAAATAGAGTACATTGTGCAATAAAGTGCTCAAGATCTGCCACAGATAAGGATGTGTTTCACGTATGACTTTACACCTCATATCCATACATTACTAGCATCCAAAAAAATATGTGCAGTAAAGAGAACACCGATACGTGCCCAGTACATAAATGAATTATGCCTTGTTAAATGTAAAACTTCTCTAATGAAGAAAAGCTTCTTTGGTGTTGCTCCACAAGTATATAATAAGATTCCCGATAAAATAAAATGTATGCCATTGCAAAAGTTTAAAATAACACTTAACGGGTTATTACTTGAAAGATGTCATTATTCTTTAGATGAGTTTCTCGATGACAAATCTCTATAATAATCTAATCCTGACATATGTACATTTTAACATTATACTAATACTAATCTTTTGAATTTAAATGACATGAAATAAAATTGACTCTTAATTGTAATAAAATGTAATTTGCATGCACGCGCTAATATGCGTTATAACTGGGTACCTATTTAAACAATTATTTATAATGTAATAGAGGTATCATTGTAATTCAATAGGACCTAACCAATCAATCGTTTTTATTTTTTATTTTAAATGTTGATCATTTGTATGTCACCATTGGCAAAACATAGCGCACTACCTAATTTTTAAGATCTTTGTATGTAATTACCTATGTTTCACAAATAAATTATTCTTATTCTTATCCGAAAACCAAATATTATAAAAAAAGTAAAAGAACTTGATCGAGACACCCTACATCTATTGAAAATTTACCAACTTAACACTCATTCTGAAGATCAGGAATGATGAGAATATATCTACTTTATACCTGAGCGTATTTATTTGTATTTGAAAAAAAAAACCATTATAGAAAAATAATCCAAGTAATAATATTTAAATTTTGTGTTTCAAGGCGCATACAATTTAGTCAATGGTGCCGATTCTGTTGTACACCGAACTAAACTAACTAAACTATCACTAAAATTCCTTATATGGCTATGAGAATCATAACGCTATTCTGACAAAAAAAAATCTCTAAATTAAAAAAATATTTTGACACAACTAAAATCGAATTTGACAATCGCGCCTCCACTTGGTACTTGTTTTCCCTACCCCGTGAATTTTTTTTAGAGCCCGAGGCGCGCTGATACACCACCTTCGAACCTCAGGGGTTTATGGGTCTCCTAAAGGGGTCGAAATTTTCATTATTAATGCGATAGGACATACCATATTCGAGTAAAATAAAAAATAAAATAAAATAAAATATAAGCAAAAGAAAATAAAAAAAGATACAGTATTGTTGTGCAACTGAAGTCGAGGTGTTGGTTTGAATTTTATTTCATGACATCTAATTTTATTCCACAAATTTTTAATTGCGATTAAAAATAGTCAGACTTAGAGGATTTTAGATATAAGACAAAATTTTAGGTTAAATCATCAAATTCAGAATAGCATTTTCACTAAAATATTATCTAACTTATCTCAGTGCCATCTTAGTGATTTTAAACAAAATAATAGTGATGTTGTGTCAGATAGAGTCTATTTCAGAATAAGTTTGGTCGTTTGACAGGATTAAACTAAATTTTAGTGATTTTTAGTTTAGTTTAGATAATTTTGTGACAAGAGAATCGGCACGAATGTCAATTAATTTAGGAAATTGTTTTTTTGTACTGTGTTTAAATTTACTTGTATTTATAGATAATTATTTAGACACATCACTCATACTAATTTCTTATACCTATATACAGGGCGTCACACGGATATGCCACATGGAGGGAAAGTACCTTGAATATTGTAGATGGAACATTTCACATTATTAACATTACCATTTTTTACCCGACTACGGCGAAGAAAAAAAGAGGGTTATGATTTTGACGGGTATGTATGTATGTATGTATGTATGTTCATCTGTTCCCATCTTCCAAACCACTTATCACAATTTGACAAATGAGGTATCGTTAGAAGCGTCGTGATTGTCCACTAGTTATAGGCTATGTGAAGTCACATTAAATTAAAAATGGCGCCCTCTAGAGGACATAGAGTGAGGAACATAAAAAAAAAATGGTTTAATCGTACCATGTTGGGTATCAAATGAAAGGGCTTAATGAGCACATTTCAAAAATATATATATTATAACCCCAAAATAATTTAAAAAAAAATCAAGTAATAAAAACTAAAACCCAACTACGAGTTGGGTTTTAGTTTTTATTACTTGATTTTTTTTTATACCATTTTTTTAGCAAATAGGTAAATGATGTTTCTATTTCTATTTCTAAAAATGTCATGTCCCGTGCACAAGCGGTGTGCGGTCGCACCGGTTGGCATAAAACAAACAAGTTGTTTTAAAACACGTATTTTAAACAGTTTGAAATAAAACGAAATGATTTTTGTGAAGTGTTGAACTTCACAGTTTAAGGCGACGTTACCTGAACGTCGTTTTCTATTGTGTTTTATTCGTAGATAACACGTTTTAAATTTTGAAAAAAACATATTTCATAATTCATACTCGAAATCTTTACGAAGTCGAGTCTGACAACCAGTCTTACCGAGGGGTATCGTATTACCCAGTTACTGGGTTGTGGAGGTCATATAGACAGTCGCTACATGTAAAATACTGGTATTCAGCTGCATCCGGTTAGACTGGAAGCCGACCCCAACATAGTTGGGAAAAGGCTAGGCAGATTGATTGATACTTCTATCTTTAGATTCCGGCTATGCGATACACGATTACTTGCACTTTACTGCATCCAATTAAATCGCAAAGACAAGTCTAAATTGCGGTCTCATTAATATTTTATTTGAGTTTTATTAGGCTTTGAATAATATAACTTATACCATAATAAAGGTCGTAAAAAATGTGTTAAATATGGGCACACATAATGTGAAATATTAAAATATTTATACCACTAATTTCAAAACGAAGTGCTCGCCACGCGTCGTTTAGTCCCGAGCGGAACGTGTTACATAGATAGGAATTCTATGATATGTTTTGTATTATGCACTTTTCCTAGGAAATCTATTACATTTCCGATTAATATTTAGGAAATGTATAGATTTCCTAGGAAAAGTTTCTAGTATTACATTCTTGATGTTTGTAAGTACAGCGGGCATAGCGGAGCGAGGGGAGGGTATTGCTGCAAAAATAAATAAGTTCTTCAGCTCAGCTGAAATACTAGTGGGCCTTACATGCAGCTGGACACTGTGACGCCAGAAGCTACTTTGCTGTCATATGATAGTCTTATTGTTTGTATCTAGCCACATGTGCGGCCTTCTTAAAATATAGTTTTAAAAAAATTGAAATAGTTCTACTCTTATATTGTGATGACAGAATTACTTACATGACAGACTGATTACTGACCAAATGAAAGTTTTTAGACGTATTCAATTATACGTAGATTTTTATGTGTGCTAGATGGGCCTTAAAAAGGAATAAATAGTTGATTTTTGAAGTTTAATTAACTAGTAATAGGCCCTATGAATATTTTAAGATTCGATTGTTACAGCTAATGATGTCAACGAGAGCCTTAATAAAAATAAATTCTGATTTCAGTTTACAAACGTGTTTTATTTCTTTTAGTCACAGAAAGTATTACTTTTTATATATCGCATCGCATATTATTTCCTAGTATAATTTCGGAATTGCATACATTTCACAGGAAATGTGTGTATTAAAGAATCTTTGAAACATTATTTGACACATTTCCTAAGTAGGCTCGGAAGTGTATATATTTCCTAGGATTTGTGTACAATTCCTAGGTTTCACACATTTCCGGTAACATATACATTGCTTCTTAACTACTACCTAAGTGTGTCACTAACTGGACAAGCAATGTAACAATCACAAAACGATACTTTACTACATTGTTTTTGTTTTCAAATATCACAGCGATTGTACTATTTTTGCAGTAAATACATTGCTTCTTAACTACTACCTAAGTATTTCGCTAAGGGACTGGACAAGCAATGTAAAACTTACAAAACGATACTTCACTGTTTTTGTTTTCAAATTTCACAGCGATTGTACTATTTTTGCAGTAAATACATTGCTTCTTAACTACTACCTAAGTATTTCGCTAAGGGACTGGACAAGCAATGTAAAACTTACAAAACGATACTTTACGTAAGCATTAGCTCGCTTAGTACAGGGCGCCGTTTGCGACAAGTTAGTGATGTGCTGGTAAGACTTTCTAACGTAGGTTATCGACAATAATGTCGATTGTCGTATGAATTTATATTACTATTAAAGTTTATTCTGCAATTTGTCAACTGCGCTGAGATAAGATATCGATAATTGTTACTTGTAGTTACGGTTTTTTTTTTACATTTGCTTATTAATATAAAATAATATTATTGGAGTTTACTCATTAAGAATCGATTTTCATATAAGGCCCCCGGTATGGAAATTTTATGAGGAGTGAAATTTATAGAAGTGTAACACTTGTTTTATTCGTAAATAAAACGGATATTTTTTTGAAAAAACATAGTACATATTTCACACTTCGATCTATTAATTTCAGCCTTTTTTTTAGAGTTTATATGCATTTTGTTTCAGTTTTATTAAGAAGTGACTTTTGAATTTTGAATTATATTTTACTTAATTTGGTTTTAATGTAGGTACGCCCCAAAAATACTTCTCTTTTTTGCAGTCGATTTTCATCGATATTTTTATCGATCAAATATTTATAAATATCAACCCTTCTTCCCTAGTCGAGGCTAGAGTTGCACACATGCTCAAAAGGGGCGGGCATTAGAAAGTACTTGTGTGTGTTCAGTCGCTGTATCTATTCCGGTGCATATCGCCCTTGCGCCATGTGGGCGATATTCATTCGTATATATGTTACCCGTAATCTGTATATAAAAATAGTATGAGTAACTACACGATATTAACAAACATTTTGTGGAACAGAAACACAAAATATTAAAATTTTCTCGATAAAAAAACATCACGAAGTTACCTCTAATTTAATTTTTTCTTCGGCTTGTACTATTATTTGTATTAATACAAGGCGAGAAAATTTGTGTAGGTTTTTTTTAATTCGTTTTATTTTTGGTTTTATTAGGAATAATACTAGCTTTTAGCACTTACGACGTTCTTAGTTCGTGGAAAAAGTTATCTTCCGTCGCACATTGAGGGAACTTCAAAACATTTTTGTTTCACAAATCATTCGGCGTCGCTCTGTTGAGACGAGAGGACTGCGCTCAAATTTTTTGCTGCACTGAGATAATTATAATTTAGTTTCGTAAATAATATTTTCGTAATTTATCACATTCTAGGGATGAAACTGTGACAAAGAAAACATAAAAAACAAAATAAGTTACGCATATTTTTTTGTGTGCGTGAAGTGTGTAAATGCACGCTGTGTTTGATGAAATAAGGTTTATTATTGATTGTGTATTGCGATCTATTGAATTGAAGTTTTGTTGTGACCTTCGGGTCGTGAACTCAGTCGCCCGCACTTTCATAAATTGTTACGATGGCTATTCGTTTCGGGGGCTGAGGTAAGCTTTGATACCTACGGAGCTTGAAACAACTTCGCCTTAAAACAATGTTTTAATCAGTAAGAAAAAAACATGGTTTTAAATCTAATAGGGAATGAATCGAAATAATGTCACGGGGATTTAAGATTTTGAAAATATAGTCATAGTCCTTATCTTGAGGTGACATTTAGGCTTGTACAAGCCTAAATGTGCGCCGCCCGCACCGGTTGCGGTTCCAGTGCATATGGCGCAAGGGCTCTTACGTGAAATATGACAAGGTCGCATTTTCTTAGCTTTATAAATATGAATGATTGGTTTGGTTAAAATGAATTACTCTTATTTATCAATGAAACTTAGATACCTATACTATACACATCGAGAGTCTATTTTATATCTTAGAAACTATGCATTTTTGGACCACCTATTCTAGGAGATTTTGTGTTCTTTTTACTTAAATAATATAACCCTAGAGTTATGGGATATCAAAAACAACACGTTGTATACAAAACGATAAAAGCGACCTTTCATAATGGAACCAAACCTCCTACCAAAGAAAATATTTTTCAAAATAGTTTTTATAAATCGATTTCTTGAATTTTTTTTTAAATCCCAAAAAAAATCTGTTCTACACCTAATTTCAAGTGGAGTACGTTCGGAAACTTAACCGATTCATTGCCAATGACGCCCCAGGTGCGTCATAAGCAAAGATCACGGGAGGCCATTGACGCACCTGGCGCGTCCCATCGAACTTACTTAAAAACAGATTTTTATAAATTGAGATAAAGAGAACTACCACTTTTTATCCTAAATTAAACATTGAAGTTGACAATACCCTAGGCCATTAATATTTAGAATACATATTTTATTAGTCAGGGATAGCAAACCTTTGGTAACAGTTCACAAACTTGTACGGGGTGGAAGAGCCACCGACGCGAAAACGATTACCACCCCGTATATTGGCGTAATAAGGTGAATTATGCCTGGAACATCGTTTTAGAACTCACCACAATTATTAAACTAGGTAAGACTGACTAAACTGTGTTTTAACTGACTAAACTGTGAAAACTCATACAAAATGTTTAATAATTGCTGTGAAAAAGCAGATTTTTGATTAATGGGCGACTTTCGGCGGTTCCTCCTTAGACATTCTTACTTGAATATCACAAACAAATAACCTAATACAACTAAATTTACAAAAATGTTGGCGACCACTGTAACATTTTACTAAAATAAATAAATGCTACCTTGTGAGGCCATATTTCCTTTGAATACCAACGAATTCGAATCGAAACACACAAATAACTTTTTCTCTTAGCAGATCGACGTAAGATAACGGCGAAATACGCATTCACAGGGGGCCAATGACGCTCTAGGTGAGTCATCCCTGATGTAGGCCCACGATGCGCCTGGCCCGATTTTTTAAATCGGTTCACAAATGGCGGAGTAATCAGTGAACATAAATAAAAAAATTAAAAAAACAATCATCCGAACGTAGTACCTCCTCCTTTTTTGAACTCGGTAAAAAGCATTTGTATCGTGTCCGTTGTTGCGAGTGGTAAAAAAGTGCAGATATTTGGTAATAGTGACTTCAAGGACAGTTTCTTAAGAACAATTATTGGTGCCGATTATGTTGTACACCGAATTAAACTAACTAAACTATCACTAAAATTCCTTACTTTTGGCTATGAGAATCTTAACGCTATTCTGACAAACAAAAACTCTTTAAAAAATGTATTTGACACAATTAAAATCGAATTTGACAATCGCGCCTCCACTTGGTACTTGTTTTCCTTACCTCGTGATTTTTTTTTAGAGTCGGAGGCGCGCAGATACAGCTCTTTCGGCGTGATTTTTTATGGAATATTTCACATTTTGTATGGAAAATATGCAGAAAAAAAGAATAATTACCAACATGTTGAGCCTCAGGGGTTCATGCGTTTCCTAACGGGGTCGAAATTTTCATTATTTTTGCGATAGGACACACCATTTTCGAGATATAAGCAAAAGAAAATAAAAAAAGAGACAGTACTGTTATGCTACTGAAGTCGAGGTTTTGGTTTGAATTTTGGTTCATGACATCTAATTTTATTCCAAAAATTTGAATTGCGATTAAAAATGGTCAGATTTAGATAAAGGATTTTAGTTATAGGACAAAATTGTAGGTTAAATCGTCAAATTCAGAATAGCATTTTCACTAAACTAATATCTCACTTAACTCAGTGCCATCTTAGTGCTATCAAACTAAATTATAGTTAAGTTGTGTCAGATAGAGTTTATTTCAGAATAAGTTTGGCCGTTTGACAGGACTAAACTAAATTTTAGTGATTTTTCTAAATTTAAGAGATCAATTTGTCTGCGGCTTGAAATGCGAATTCACTAGGCAGCGGTTATTTGCGGAAGAGCATCTAAGTTATTCTAAAGCGGTGACTTTAGCCACCACTCTTGAGGCGGCGGAAAGATATGCTGCGTAGTAGAACATAATATCGGTAGCGAGGTGAAGGATGCGGCAGAATTTAGTGGAGGCATAAACAATTTCGTAAACTCATGCACAGCTTGCGGAAGTACAAACCATGGGAAATGGGACTGTAAGTACAAACATCCTGAATGTAGTTTGTGCCACAAAATTGGGCACTTGAGGCGAATGTGGTCAATACGGTCACAAACTGCCGCTGAACGACCGAATAAGTCAACATACGCCTCAAAACAGAAGACGAACATCGAATGAGACGTCACGCGGAGGGCGTGGCTGTCGCGGTGGTCGGGAGCACGCGGTGGTGCATCGCGCAGGCGTGCGGGTGAGCAGCAGCCCGGTACATATTGGGTACAAGAAGCAGATGACAACTGCTCATTAACTTCTAGTGACGATGATGTCAGCGAAGAAGACTTGAATGAAGCTATGTATCAAATGTCTTTCACTATTAGTAGTTAATAATTGTTTATTAAATAAATTTAAGTTTTTATGATGGGTCTAGAATTAATTTAGGCACTTGAAGAAGCGGAAGTTCGTTACAAAGATATGAGCAAAAGGTTGCCAGTGGCTAGCTGAATTAGGTATAGATATTCCCAAACTCGGTGTGCATTGCATTAAAAACGAAAGATGTAACTAAAATGAAATGATAGAAACTATTATTTCCAGGCATACATCTCTACAGGGTTGCGGGAAACAGGGTTGCGGGAAAGTTCGAAAGGGATACCGGGACCTTGGCAGCGGGCAACTGAAGGAACACGGGTGGGTTTTAGTCAGTAAAAGTCTGACATGAGCCCAGAGCGGGAGAAGTCATATGATGATTTTCCACGCTCAAAAAAAAACTCTTTTTGATGGCACAGAACGGTCCCCCGGCCTCAATGACAATTTTGTTTTTAATTTTTAGTTTGTTTTTTAGCAGGGATTCGTGTTCTAATTTTATATGTATATTTCTTTCGAGTTATCTACATCTTGTAAGTATAGGAAACGAAACACAACCGGTGTGCACGTGCACCTGTGCCGCATCCAGCGTCTCTATGTCTTTGTGCGCGAGTGAGTGCGCAGGCGCGACAATATCGAGCGCGGACAGGCCGCCGCGCCGCACTCGGCGCCCGCTAATGTATGCGACAACAATGATTTAATACGAACACGCAGCGAGCCGCCATCGCCACTGCCGCCAGCACTCACGACACCCTGCGTCTTACATGGACGGCGGGGATGCGAACATCCGCACAGTGGTCCTACGTATCCGTAAAGACAAAATTCGGGAGTGTGTTCAAGGAAACGAAGTGTTCTGTGTCTGGTGAGCGGTGAGAACGGTTTTGTGAAGTGTGTAGAGCGATGCGCTTGCGGGCGTGGTCGTGGTGGGCGGCGCTGCTGCTGGGCGCGGTGGGTGCGCGCGAGCTGGACCCGGGGGCGTGCGCGCCGCGCTTCGACGTGCAGCGCGACAAGATCATCCGCACGGAGGACTCACGCGACGTGGGCGCGCGCTACCTATCCGAGCTGGACGTGGGCGCGCGAGTGCCTGCGCCTGTGCTGCGAGACTGACGCCTGCGACGTCTTCGTCTACGAGGAGAAGGTAACCGGGCTGCGTAAATACAAAGGCGGATGCAACACAGACAGTAGCCGTTCTGTAACGCAGCCGCGTCCGTATGAATAAAGTATAACAAACACGATTATACCTGCACAGACATTTGAAAACTGCCTGCAATGTGATCGGTTCCAAAAGACATTGTTTAAACAATACAATAAAAGTTTTTTCACCTCACAAGCTCGGAAAGAGTCTGTTTATTATCGAAATCTGAGTATTCACAGAATATTTAATTAAGTACATATTCACTTTAAAAATAAATAACTAAATTAAAATAAAAAAAATATTTAAGCAGGGCTCCCATACAACAAACGTGATTTTTTTGCCGTTTTTATAGATAATGGTACAGAACCCTTCGTGCGCGAGTCCGACTCGCACTTGGCCGGTTTTAGAATAATCATACTGGCCAGCACGAAAGAAATAGCTCAAAGCGCCTAAAGTATTTTTCACTTCAAAAAACTTTATATAACTTCTGTATATTCAATTAGTTTTCCATCATTATGTTTGTTTAGCAGTGGCAGAGTTAGTGCAAGCGGTACATAATGCCGAATTGAGCTTTCTTCCGGAAAATTGCGCAAAAAGTGCATAAAAGCGTACCTACAATATTTGTTCAATGCATGGAGACACCATTTTCCTCGCTGTTGTAAGGTGAAAAAACGCACGCCGATGTGTCGAACGAAACACACAACGTGTTTCGCTGAGCAGCAAAGTTATTCTACGTCTCGTACCTTTCAAAAAACAACTTTTCAGCCTTGCATAACAAATAACTATTATTTTTCACTTTTAGTTGTGGTACCTACCTCACACAAAGTCGAATACCACTACCTGCTATGTAAATAACAGTGACGGAGTAACTTAAAACATCGTCCAGGGGCAGGGGCCCTACCATGAACATTTTAAATACTTGCCAAGTACATGACAGGTCAACTTAGCAGGCTAACCTGACAGGTTTTCTATTTGTACCGTGAGCATTTCCGTCTGACCTGCAATGTAGGTAGGTGCTACGTTATCATTGACCGGTACGCCTTATTGTAAACAAACGTTCGAAAATACTTTTTCGAAATGTTACCGGTTTTAAAGAACTAGAACTATTAATTTAATAACAGTTTTTAACGATCAAGAGAATTCTAAAAATCTATGTTTCGTAGTAAAATATCATGTTTAACACGATTATGACGCTGGAGACACTTTTAGATACAAGAAAAGTAATCTTGAAAGCTACCAAAGTTATTGCTATTTTCGAACGACAATCCTAGCTATTGAGTATCAAATATTGGCAACACCACAATAATTTACGAGGTCATTTTGAACCAGAAAAGCATTTGTATCGTGTCCGTTGTTGCGAGTGGTAAGAAAGTGCAGTTATTACGTAATAATGACTTCAAGGGTTCTCTATTGTGCTCCCAAACTTTTTTATCCATAATCTAAAGTGCCATAATTTTGTTATCCTAATCATCATTTGTCCGAATGATAACTTGCCCGAACTTACTTTTATATAATATCACATGCCATAAAATTTAAATCCCTAAATACAGTATGCCCTTTTGTTTGTCTTAAATATTACCAACAATAATAAATACAGAAGACTTTAAACCGTTTTCATTAAAAGTTTTAAGTCCTAAATTCAAAATATTTCATGTTTATCCTAATATTTTTAAAACATGTCTGCAACTCAATAAAATAGTTGATTGTGAAAATTTGGATTTTTATTTCCTTGTAAAACGAAATAAAAAACTAGACCAAAAGAGCATGCAAAGAAACAAACAAGCATATTTATTTGTTATCACTTCATTGTAAATACTGATAATATATTTTCTCAAGAAATCGTCTTAAATTAAATTAAATCGTAATAAATAGCAAGATTTATAGAGCATATCAATTGTAAAGACTCTTACTAAACGTATTAATGGTACATGGTACTCATTTTCTTGTCCTTAAATTGTTTGTCCGAAAATCATTATCCATAACACGTTTGCTATAAATGAATTTAAAAAAAATGACATATGATATTACACGGCCGCGCGTCAAGCCAAGTTCAAGAAAAGAACTGGCGTGGCGACGAAGCAGCCGTGTGTTATATTTATTTATTTATTTATTTATTTATTTATTTATAGGAGAACCAACAGCTATAAATAATGGATAACAATTTTATAAGAAACACAGAGCCAATTACAGGTTCTCACGGGTAAAAACTGAAACAGTAATAGAAATCTTAGGATCACTAACAAGCACGATAGAAAAGAATATAATATATATACATATTATATATATATAAATGTAAGGTACAATAAGCACTAAGCAGTTTTAAAAAAGTCAGCGTTCAGCCGATTGCGTGCAGAATGGGATTTGGTGGTAAATGGGTCAAATGAGAACTCTTTACAAAGAATATTAAAGTCCTTACTCGCTCGCACCATGTATGAGTTTTGCCTGTAGTTAGAAGAGGAAAATGGAATGGAGATAGGTGGATTAAATCTAACTGATCTCTGAGGGACATTGAAACGCAGTTTATGCAGGAGGTCAGGACAATCAATCTCATTAGATATAATTTTGAGAAGGAAAGTGCAATCCGCTAGTCGACGACGGCTTATAAGTGGCTGTAGGTGAAATTTCTTGCAGAGATTAATGTAATCATCAGAATGGTATGGTATACGCAACCGAAAACATATAAAACGCATAAATCTTTTTTGTATATTCTCAATACGATCAATGTATTTGCCATAACACGGGTTCCAAATTTGTGACGCATATTCTAGATGACTTCTCACAAAAGATATATATATTACACGAACCATTTGGAGCTACTTTTCACCCCTCAATAACTCAAAATCTATTTAGCATACATACATGGGATTATTTATTGTAGAAATAATACCACGGATAGAATATATTAAGTATATTGTAGCCAAAAATAATAAATTGCACTATAACATTTGAACGCGGAAAATGGCAGATAGGAAGCAGAGTAGCGCACCAAGCGTACGAAAAAGGTAACGTAACTTTTTTATAAAGGAGGCTAAGATAATAGTTTGTGTTTACATAGTTCCAACATCCTCTCTTAAACATAAACCCATCTTGATCGAACAGTACGCCAGTTTTGAGTGCTACGTTGCTTTGGTTAGGGCATCTGCAACCATCATATTCGTTTGCACGTAGCGAACATCAATAGCCCCTCCAAATACTCTATCACGTACGAAATGATGCCTCACATCTATATGTTTGGTCCTAGAGTGATAGCCATCAGTACCTGAAAGTTTGATAGAACTTTGATTATCACTGAAGATTACCATCGCTTCATTTTTCAATTGTGGCCAAAAACTTTCTTGAAATTGCTTTAGCCACAACGCTTCTTACACACACGAAGACAGTGCCATATACTCTTCCTCAGTCGTTGACAAAACAACGGTAGGCTGACGCCTAGAGTTCCAGCAGATTGTTCCTCCCTGAAACAAAAAAGTGTATCCAGTGCAGGAGCGCCGATCGTCTTCTGAGCTTGCCCAGTCTGCGTCACAGTAACCATGAGCCATAGTCTCTTCAGAGTTTTGCTTAAAACTCAGCCTGTACTCCTGAGTACCTTTCAAATAGCGCATTACGCGTTTCAGTGCAATCCAGTGTTTCATTTCAGGCTTGTTATTATATTTCCTTAACATGTTAATAACAAAACTAATGTCAGGTCTGGTAACCTGTGAAATATACAATAAACACCCAATTATCTCTTGATAAGGAATATCATGTAAGATTTTAGTTTCTTGGGTATTGCCTTGCAATTTCGTGTTCATGTCTATTGGAGTTTTAACAATTTTGCAGTCAGACATTCCATATTTATGTAACACTTCCTGTATATATTTTCTTTGATCCAGATATATAACACCCTTTTTCCTGTCTCTCTCTACATGTATTCCAATACAATAAACCAAATCTCCAAGATCCTTCATTTTAAATTGTTTCTGTAGTTCCTCCTTAAAATATCTCTTTGACTCTTGATTATTAGTAAATAATACCAGATCGTCAACATAAACAGCAAGGAAAATCATATTGTCTATGTCTACTATCTTATGATAAATACACGGATCTAGTTTAGACTGTAATAAACCCATACCTTTCAGTGTAGAATCAAGCTTTTTGTTCCATTGCCTACTGGCCTGTTTTAACCCGTATAAAGACTTTCTCAGTCGGCATACTGAATCTTCACCATTGTCATACATAGGTGGCTGCCTCATAAAAATCTCTTCCTCTATATCACCTTGAAGGAAAGCAGATACGGCATCCATTTGACTTATGTCTAGATCATATTTAACAGCCAGGGCAAACAAATATCTAAGAGAAGCAAGTCTAACAACCGGTGAAAAAACTTCTGTATAGTCAATTCCTGGTTTTTGTGAACATCCTTTATTCACAAGCCGTACCTTGTATTTGACTATTTCTCCATTTTCATTAGTCTTTGTCTTGAAAACCCATTTACATGGTATTGGTTTTTTTCTTAGCAGGTAGAGTAGTTATTTCCCATGTATTATTTTCTAGTAGGGACCGATACTCCTCATCCATTGCATTTTTCCAGTGTTTAGCATCGGTGCCGGACAGTGCTTCCTCTACGGTCAGTGGATCTGAAAACTGCATAACACACATGAAATTATTATCCTGTATGTGTCTCTGATGAGATCTCAAAGTAATATTTCTTTCAAAAACATCATAGTCATCAGTTTCAGTTGTACTAGGATAGTATGTTTCATCATCCGTGTTCCTACTCATTACACAACTGTCAAATGACGTTTCTGGAGTTGTTGATGAACTGACATTTTCTGTCATATTATGTGAAGTATCACTAACAGTTATGACTTCTTCTCCTTCCTGTGTACAATTCTGTGAACTTGAAATATTATTCTCCAAATTCAGAGGAATTGTAACAGACTGCGGCACTGATTCAGGTTCCTGTGTAATATTGTTCATACTCCCAGTATTCTCAATGAATATTACATCCCTGCTAATCACTATCTTCTTACTAATTGGATCAAGCAAACGATATCCCATAAATATCAATTCACGTGATTTACGATCCCATTTCAAACGCTTTTGCTTAGGAACATGTACCATGGCCTTAGACCCAAAAATCTTTAAATAAGAAATGTTTGGTTTCTTACCATTCCATTTTTCATATGATGTTACCTCAGACAAAACTCGTGATGGTGATCGATTGATTATATAAGCTGCAGTAGCAACTGCCTCAGCCCAGTATGTTTTCTGAAGTTTTGCTTCAAACAACATGCATTTTGCACGTTCCACCAACGTTCGGTTCATCCGTTCCACTAGACCATTCTGCTCGGGGGTGTACGGAGAACTTGTCTGATGTTTGATGCCAGAAACAGCTAGAAAATCAGATAAATCTTTATTACAAAATTCTTTACCGTTATCGCTTCTTAGTATCTTAATTTTCTTTTCTAAGTCATTTTCGACCTCTTCTTTGTACTTTTGAAACACTGATTTAATATCCATTTTGTTCTTTAAGAAATATACATATACTTTGCGAGAATAGTCATCTGTGAATGTTATGAAATACTTCCCTCCACCAGCTGAAGGAGTTTCCATCGGACCACACAGATCTGTATGTACTATCTCCAGTAATGCATTCGCCCTTGAACCGGAATGTGGAAACGGTAAACGTGTTTGCTTAGCTTCACAACAAGGTATACAAAGAGTATCAACTTGCTTATTAGTGATATTTATACCCTCAGCACATGATTCTAACCTCTTTACATCAGCCAAATTCAAATGTCCCAATCTTTTGTGCCATGTAATAAATCTCACATCGTACAGATACAGAAAATGCATTGCCAGTATCAATGTTGAGTTTATACATATTATTAGTTAGTGTGGCTGTTGCAATCAGAGTCTTATTGGACTTATATATATTACAGCCCACATCAGTGAATTCAACTTTACAGCCATTCTTTGTTAATTGACTAACCGACAACAAGTTTGCGCTCAGCTCAGGAATAAATAAAACATTTCTCACCTGGATTAAATGCTCATCTTTTTACCCGAGTACGGCGAAGAAAAAAGGAGGGTTATGATTTTGACCGGTATGTATGTATGTATGTATGTATGTATGTATGTATGTTCATCTGTTCCCTCCTATCTTCCAAACCACTTATCACAATTTGACAAATGAGGTATCGTTAGAAGCGTCGTGATTGTCCGCTGGTTATAGGCTATGTGAAGTCACATTAAATTAAAAATGGCGCCCTCTAGAGGACATAAAGTGAGGAACTTACAAAAAAATATGGTTTAATCGTACCATGTTGGGTATCAAATGAAAGGCCTTAATGAGCACATTTCAAAAATATATATATTATAACCCCAAAAGAATTTAAAAAAATATAGTAATAAAAACTAAAACCCAACTACGACTTAAAAGGTATAAACAAGACACCACAGACATACAAATTAACAATCCGGAGTCACACGTACTCTGTTCGATTTATGCCCTAACACGTGTCACAACAATCTAAGGGAGATTAACTAGAACTCCAAATTTCATAAATAAAGCTCAAAAGGTTGTTGAGATATTAACGTCTAAATAACGGCATTTTTATCACTGACAGACTTACCTACCTAGCGATCAAAAACCTAACCCACTTCCAGATGACCTAGAAAATTGTTTGGCGTCCAGATTGGTAATTGTGTGTATATAAAGGAAAAAATCAGAAAACAGAAAATAAGACTTATGAATTCATGATTATGAGTACATTGGATGTGGTTTTAGAAAGTTAATAATTAATAGAGGGATTTATTTATTTTATTTATTTATTTTATTAAGGTTAACCAACAATTGTTTACACCAGTACATTAGAAGCATATTATTAAAATAGGATACAATTGCGGGTGCAACAATTAATTATAGGTTAACACCGCTAGCACAAAAAACAGTGGTAAACCCATCTATTATTAAATTACGACAGATTCATAAAAAAAAAATTGAAAATTAGATTAATAAATTCGACCATAAACGAGTAAATTGAATAATAATTGATATGAAAATTAGATTAACCATTAGATTAACCATTTAAGAAGAAATTAAAAACAACAACAATCTAAATACTGACTGTGGTAAGGTAAAAAATATAAAAAAATATCCAATTCTATAACAAACACAAGCAAGATCATTCAGACATAATTCAGACATAAAAAAAATATAAAATAAAAAAAACAAATGATATAAAATGATGAATTACAATTAGTTAAACTAATATTTATAATTAATTAATTATTTTTTTTTGCAAGGGATGCAAAGTATATTATTATATAAATCTGTGAGTAACCCTTACGTTAGCTTAACAGGTCTTTGGTCAGTCATTACTCACACGATACCTGACATCTGCACTTGGAGTACTCAGAGCAACACTACGGCTCGGCTTTGCGTCGGCATCATGCTCTTTTGGAGACAAGTTTTCTCGACCTGATAAACGGGACGAAGCGGCTTTCCCTGCGGCAACCGTGCACCCGTCCTTTTTTTCCGGGGTGGAAAATCCTCATGGTTGTCCTCCGCCCTAGGGCGGGCGGAGGGGTCTGTCAGACTCTTACTGACTATAAACCACCCAGATGTTCCAGCTCACATCTACGCCGGGGGTCATGGGAACGTACAAATCTTCCGCAACCCCCGAATGGTGCCGGCCCGCCACTGCGGGCCTCCTCGGGTCAGGGGGTGAGGTGTTTGACTCCCCCCGTGACGTCTAAGAGGGGTGCGTGTGGAACACTACGCGCCGCCACCTCGGGTTCTGATGTGTGGAGGGCGGCAGACGTCCCCGAGTCCGTCGCCTCTGGACCCATTTATGGGGGCTGGAAGAGGGCGTTATCCGCCTTCCGACGACGCCCGATGCCCCTGCTGCGGGCTGGGTGAGTGGACGAGATCTCCCTCTCCCTTTCCGCAGCCTCCTTCTGCGAGACGACTCCTCCCGAGCCAGTGCTGGAGCACCGGTTGGACCGCCTCGATGATGACAATGTGATCTCAAGAATGGTAGGGCGTGAAAGCCTGTCCCGTCATTCCGCCACCAGGACCTCGCGAAGCAGAGACTGATGCAGCTCTATGTGTCGCTGCATCGGTCGCTCGCCCCGCGCCCTCGCTTCCTCGCGCCACTAACTTAACTAGCCTAACACGGACGGCCGTAGCCTATCAATCTGCCTAGCCTTTTCCCAACTATGTTGGGGTCGGCTTCCAGTCTAACCGGATGCAGCTGAATACCAGTATTTTACATGGAGCGACTGCCTATCTGACCTCCACAACCCAGTAACTGGGTAATACGATACCCCTTGGTTAGACTGGTTGTCAGACTTTCGTGCTTCTGACGACTCGTAACGACTGTCAAAGATCCACAAATGACAGCCGGGGCCAACGGCTAAACGTGCTTTCCGAGGCACGGAGGAGTCTCGATATGTGAAAATGGTCACCCATCCACGGACCAACCCCGGCAAGCGTAGCTTAACCTGATGGATCGACCCGAGCGGCTGTTATTACTTAGCCACGAGCTCCTCCGGACGGCCGTAGCCTATCATGGTCTAAAACCGAGTGCCCTCCTTGACTTCAAAAATCAGCCCTCAGTTCCTAAAACCCCACGTTCAGCCAGCTTCCACAGTTTCGCAGAACAGATTTATTGCCGTTTTTGTACAATTTCTCAATTGTTTTAAATAGAAGTAGGTGAGTCACAATAGGTATTGGTATTGTAGCTCAGGTAAACTGTAACGCAAAGATCCATAGTTCAAGAAAGGCGAAGTCACTCAGATGCAAAAAATATAACCAGAAACACAACCAGCAATATTTTGGATCATATTATAAGAAAACTCACAACAAAACATTCATGATGCTGTCACACGCAGCCCCACAGAGTTAGAAATCAAATAGAAATCGTCAAAAAGGTATTTGTATGGTATAGTCGAAAAAATTGAATTCTGACCCACCATAAGCTTATTTTCTTATAGACATCGACATTCGCGTAAACATACATTTCCTTGGTAACGACCTTGTCATCTGCCATTTAATTACACAGATAATTATCTGTTGCAGTCTCCATCTTCGTTCCTCTTGACTGTCGAGTCATCACGAGGGAGCTTGTCAAAAATTTCTGAGTGACTTTTTGACCGTTTGTCATTTTATAATCGCACATCAATCAATCTGCCTAGCCTTTTCCCAACTATATTGGGGTCGGCTTCCAGTCTAACCGGATGCAGCTGAATACCAGTATTTTACATGGAGCGACTGCCTATCTGACCTCCACAACCCAGTAACTGGGTAATACGATACCCATTGGTTAGACTGGTTGTCAGACTTTCGTGCTTCTGACGACTCGTAACGACTGTCAAAGATCCACAAATGACAGCCGGGACCAACGGCTTGACGTGCTTTCCGAGGCACGGAGGAGTCTCGATATGTGAAAATGGTCACCCATCCACGGACCAACCCCGGCAAGCGTAGCTTAACCTGATGGATCGACCTGAGCGGCTGTTATTACTTAGCCACGAGCTCCCCTCGATTTTATAATCGCACATGGTTTTGAAAAAGAAAAAAGAGTGTCAAAGAGTTTGGATTTAAAATATGATTATTAATGCTTTATCTAAAATATTATCTACTAGCTGTGCCCGCGACTTTGTTCGCATGGATGTCGGAAAACAATAATATGTTGCTTAGAAAAGTTGTACCTTCATTTAAAAAGGGGGAATCTTTCGACCAGGCCTGGTGATTTTTCCTAGTAAGAAACTGCCAAAAAACTTGTGTTTTTATTTAAGAAAATGCTTCTCTTTATAAAATATTAGCGGTGGAACCACCTGGAGCGTACACAAAAAAGTTGCTAGGGTTGCTCAGACGCGAAAGAGCTACATAAAGTTGGCCGTGGGAAAAGCAACCAATACTAAGATCCACCCCCGCAACGGATAATGTCTGGCCCTGAGCTTTGTTAATGGTCATGGCGTAACACAGGCTGACGGGGAATTGCACACGCTTAAAACTAAACGGGAAATTATTGGGAATGAGAGGAATTCTTGGAATAAAAACAACATCACCGGCGCCGCAACCTGTTAAGATTTCGGCTTCGATGACGTTTTGTTGGTGATTGGTGACTATGAGCCGAGTGCCGTTGCAAAGTTTGGGAGGACTTAAATTTCTGAGAAGAATTATTGGCACTCCGACTTGTGTGCTGAAAGACCGGGTGTGTTAAGGGATTCTAAGAACTCTACTGGATAGTGTGTGGCATCTTCTTCTTCGGGAACCGTATTTATCGATGTATATTGTTGACTTTCCCCAGAAACATGTGCCAATATTTGTGTATTTATTGCTGTCCGATAGTCGAACAAATCGAATCAACCATAAGGCCTCTGCCTCGCACCTTGCGGGCAGCGGGGCGGCGGCGGCGGCGGCGGCGGCGGCGCGTGCGCAGCAGGATCTTATGCGTAAAATCAAATGGACCGGTTCTCGAAAACAGCGGCGCGGCAGCGGCGAGGCGGCGGGCAGCGAGCGGTGCACTCCATTCAAGCGGTGACCGCCCGCGCGTCTGCATTGCAGTGTTGTTGCCCACAATAAATTGAGCGTTAGGAATAAATTTGAATCAAAAAGATGTTGCCGCCATTGTTCAGCCATTTCTTTCGCGAATAAAAACAAAATCTCGACGACAAAATCGTGAACACAACACTACGCGGCTATAGTGACGCGCGATCTGCCCGTTAGTTTCGAGAACGGGTCTTTGATGCCCGCCCCGCTCCCGCGCCGCCGCCGCCGCCGCCCCGCTGCCCCCAAGATTCGAGGCCGAGGCCTTACACATTTATTTATTTATTTATTTAAACATGCCAACAACGATCGAATCGAATGAGCGATGGTCACGAATCATACGAACAAATTACGAAGTATAATACAGTTCGATTCAAACTTAATGGCGGCTCGGAACATGAGGCGAGTCGCTGCGCAGTAACAATTTCATGTGACAGCGGGGGTGAGGGGTGGGGTACTGCGCAGCTAAAAGTTAACTTCCGAGCCGCCATCCGCCCCGCTGCCCGCAAGATTCAAGGCCGAGGCCTTACACACGCCAACAACGATCGAATCGAATGAGCGGCGGTCACGAATCATACGAAAAAATTACGAAGTATAGTACAGTTCGATTCAAACTTAATGGCGGCTCGGAACATGAGGCGAGTCGCTGCGCAGTAACAATTTCATGTGACAGCGGGGGTGAGGGGTGGGGTACTGCGCAGCTAAAAGCTAACTTCCGAGCCGCCATTAAGTTTGAATCGATCTGTAACGACTCGTTTCTTGACTTCTTAATTTGAACCTAATGAACGAAACCAACCAAAATACCCAATCAAAACCAATCAGATCAATTAGGAGTGAGGCGTATTTATCATCACAGATAGAAATCACAGATATTATAAAATAGCAGATAGCAATTGCTCCTAACGATAAAAAATATCTGTTACTTAAAATCACAGATCCTCAAGACTGTTACTGTTAAAACTTCGGATACGATTTTCGACTTGAACGAAAAGAAATAAAGAAGATATTCAATTGAGTCAATACGTATATTTAAATTCATATATCTTTTGATATTTTGAAGCGATTGCGATGAAACAAATACTAATTGAAACATCGAGTTACACACAATATTTGAGTATAAAAGTTAACCATATTGATTTCGTACTTTTTACGTGATAGTGGAACAATCAAACAAAACAACATACAAACAGACAGACAGACAAACAGACAAACAGACAAAAATTCCAAAAATGGTAGAAATGGAATCTGTTGGTTATTCTTGGACAACCAACCAATTTTTTTTTTTTTTTTTCATTGTACAGAAACGCCTCGTCTACAGATTTATTATATGTATAGATTGCAGTGATGACAAAGGTTAAAATTGCATAGATCTCCTACCCGTATTGACATAGATTGCTTAATATTTAAAACGTCCTAAGTGGCCGCACTTGCAACTTAAAGGAGGGAATCTTTGTTATTTTGATGGCTTTAAACGATTTATAGTCAAAGTGGGTCATGATTAACTTCGCCTGACTGTACATAATTATGTAGTTATGCCCTATGTATGTAAGATTCCTTATTCTCTCGTAGCATCCCGACTTGTGGATGCATTTTAATGATTTACATGTCGTTTGTTTGTAGGTGTAGGGCTTGTGGCCAAGTAATAACAGGCGAACGGGTCGATCAATCAGGTTAAGTTACACGTGCCGCGGTTGGTCCGTGGATGGGTGACCATCTTTACATACCCAGACCCCTCCGTAGTCCGTACCTTGGAAAGCATGTAAAGCCGTTGATCCCGGCAGTCATTTGTAGATACGGGTCGTCAAAAATCCAAGACCAGTTTTACCAAGGGGTATTAACCAGTAACAAGGTTGTGGAGGAGTGTAAAACGCTGGTATTCAGCAGCATCCGGTTAGACAGGAAGCCGACCCCAACATTTGTTTGTGGTGACCGCCCAGCGAAACGCACTTGACTTTCAATCGCAATCCAAAGGATTTTGAAGGAAATTCCTAATCCAATAGGTGAAAGGTGGCATTTCACAAATATCTTCATGGCGGACTTTAGAACCCAATATGTAACGTCGCCGTCGTGAAAAAAGTTTTTAGTACCCCAAAATAAAGGTCTTTATGAGCGTTTCCAAAAATATGACTTATGACTGTAAGTGATTGTTGCACTGTTGCATCTTACTTTCAGCATAAAAGCAGTGTAAACAGTTACTGTTGTTGGAGGACCAATAAAAATAAATAAAGGACTCTGGTGATGGTAATATTATGTGTATAGAAAGTCCGGTCTACGCTTGTTTCTTAGACCAGCAGGGCTAACATGACAAGCGCGAGAACGCTCTTTTTCTCGTTTTGTCGAAATTTGTCGTCGATTATGACGTCATTCTAATCCCTAACATGACCGTTATGGACGAGAATAATCGAAAAAGGCACTTTGACACTTCTCTATCTCGTGACGAGAGAGCGCAACATCAGCTTAAGGTTCGGTTTCATTCATTCGATTTTACGCATGTAATTAGTATGTACTATATTAATTTTACGTCCACCTCTTTTATAACCGACTTTTTCGATTAAAATTAAATATTTTTCTTTGACATGCCGAAATTAAAATACAAAATGACGGAAATGAAAATTAGTGGCACAATGTAAGTTTAAATATCATTTCTTTTTCGATAAGTATTGTTGTCATAAATGAAAAAGAATAGATACGATACGGTTAGATTATACGTGGATAATAATGCCAATGAATTAAAGGATGGTGGGCGAGAGTGGTCCCAGCACGGCCAGCCACTACGTGTGAATTACTTAAAAGAGCAGATAAAACTGATTTTTTATTACGACACCATCAAAATCTGTCCCGGAGGAACCGAGCTCAATTTTCAATTTTCAATTTCAATTTCAATTTTCAATTTTATTTATTTATTTAATTAAATAGTGCATATTTACAATATTAAGCCTTATACTAAAGTGGTAGGTATAAAATAATGGTTCGACCTGAACTAGGATAAACCTGTATCTCAGGTGTCAGAAGTGCAAAATTACAATAAAATTTTCTACAATTGATGGTAGACATAACTAGTGGGTAACTTAACAGACTAATGATAGGACAATACTTAATTAAAAATAATATTTAACTTAAAACAACCAGTAACTTTTCTGTGTAATCATAAGACAGATTTTGTAACCAAGATGTAATAACATTTTTGCATTGTACCGTTCTTAATGCAGACAAAGACAAAATTTTGTTTACTTTATTATACAAAAATGGGCCTAAGAATATAAAAAATCTATACATAAACGAATGCCTTAATCTATAATTATCCATACAGATGTATTTACGTCTTTTATCAGTGACAACTCTATTGTATGGCAATTTAGAGTGCTGTTTTAATAAAGTATTCATAATGAATAACTGCCGCACTGTCAGAACATTGAAAGATTTATATAAAAGTTGGGTCGGGAACAAGATAGGCCGCCGGAATGTGGATACTTTCAAAACAGCTCTTTGCGCGCGCTCCAGTGGTAGTAAAACTGTTTTAGCCGCTCCTCCCCATGAAGTAATACAATATGTAATTATCGATTGACACAAAGCATAATATACCTGTTTTATCACCTTAGAGTCAGCAAAAGGTTTTCTTGAATATGAACATCAATTTACGGACTCTACTGCATAATAGTTCAATGTGATTTTTAAATGTAAGAGTAGCATCAATAATTACTCCAAGATATTTTATAGTTTTCGTATTAAGGATAGTTGGGCAATTGCATTTAGAGTTTGCAACTGTGTTACATACATGCGTATCTGGAATGTTCACAGATGTCTTTGAGTTGCGTAAAGAAAAGCGTATGTATTTAGTTTTGTCAGCATTTAATGTCAGTAAGTTATGTTGTAACCATCTATTAACTATATTGAAACCTTGCTGTGCACATAACCAAACTTCATGTACTGTATTTGCGGAGAATAGGAGTACTGTATCATCTGCATAAGATATAATTTTCCCCGAATTTAGATTGAGACTGGTCATTTATATAAATAAGAAATAAGGTTGGTCCTAATATACTTCGTAGAAGTATTTTTTAGTTCTGAGCCAGTAAAATTACCAATCTTCACACATTGATAGCGGTTGTCTAAATAGTCTGCAAAAATCTTAAGCTGTTTACCTCGAATACCTATTTTCTCGAGCTTGTTCAATAAGATAGGAACAGACACCGTATCAAAAGCTTTTGCTAGGTCAAGAAAAATACCAATAGAATGATTACCTTTATGATTACCTTTCGTCAGTCCCAGCTGCGCGCTCGATGCATGCAGGTGTCGAATACGCGCAATACTAATCGTTGTTAAAAATGTCGGCGGCTAATGTGCTTAAATGTAATAATTGTAATCTCGTGGTTAATGAACTGTTAACGTTTGTGCAACATAAACATGAAGTGATGGACAGTGAAAGTCTAGTGAGGATATGTAGTTCTGCCTTTTCAACAGAAGACATCGAAAAAGCTAAGTCATTACTGTTTCAATCTGTTTCTACTGATATACGTCAGATAAAACGTAAGAATAAGGAAGGAAAAAGCAAGAAAGACCTATTTGATATTATAGAAGTTATTAAGAATGTAGACCCTGAGAAGATTCCTATTTTTGTAGCTCATGATTTAAACAAACTACCTCCAATTACGTTTGATCATGTAGACGTCAGTAGACTTTTAAAAGATATCGTTATCCTACAAAGCGAGATCAAATTGTTTAAAAGTATGTATGTAACCGTAGATCAGCTGTTAGAAACAAAGCAGGAATTGATAAAAATTAACACCGACCGTGGCGTTTGCGGCAGTAATGTAGACAGGTTAAATGAAACTATTGTGCAGAATGACTATAGGAACATTAACCTACGGAGAGGGGCATCATGTATGCAAGCTAGTTTTGCTTATGACAGCGGACCGATGGGTCTTCCGCACATGTCGTCATTATCACTGACCTCTCCAAAGCAAACAAATAGTACGAATGCTCGGCCTGCTATGCATGAATGTGTTGGCTCGTCCGCGTTGCGCGGTAGTATTGATGTTGCGAATGGGTGCGATAAAGCAGTTTCGTTTGCACCTAATAAACAAATAGTGCGGCAGGAGGTTGATAAAAAAATAGCGAGTGAGGTGACAGCGGGGGGTGCGAGAAAGACAGAGCATATGGTGTGTGATGTATTGAAGCCCACTTGTAATTCAAGTGTTGCGTCAGCTGTGGCGCCTAACAACAGCTGTTTGCCTGAGTCTTGTCACTCGTTTGCAGATATTGCGCGTGCGCCGGGTGAATGGAAACAACCAGAGATAGATGGTGAATGGAAGGAGGTACAGAGAAATAGACATAAGAATAGGTTTATAGGACAGAAAGGCGTGGCTGTTACCACACCACAATGTAAGTTTAGGGCTGCTGATGTCAGACTCCCTTTGTTTATAAACAATGTTGACAAAGAAACTTCACCTACAGATATTGCAAGTTATATTATGACTAAAACAAATGTGTGTGTGACATTGGAAAAAATTATAATGAAGCAACAGAAGGAGTATGATGCTTATAAGATATTAGTCCCGAGGCACAAGCTGGCTACATTCCTGGACGACCGTATATGGCCCGAAGGGATATCTTTCCGGCGTTTCATAGACTTTGGTAATAGAAGGCACTTTACTAAAAATCAAAATGGACAGTCAAATATTAGGAACACCCTCACTTAGCAGTTTTATTACGTTCAACTGCAAGTCATTAGTACGTTCTGTGGATTATGTAAAAACCTTGTGTCATCAAGCAGACTTAATTGCCTTACAGGAGACATGGTTGTTCCCGCACGACTTGCCGATCCTTGGAACAGTCGACCCAGACTTTGACTATTGTGGCAAATCGGCTATAGACTCGTCAGCGGGCTTAGTACGAGGCAGACCGTATGGCGGTGTCGCTCTGCTCTGGCGTAAAAGCGCTTTTAGTTCGGTGACAGTGATCCCGTGCAACAGTGTGCGTATCGCGGCAATTAAGGTAGTGGTGTGCGAGCGTGCCTTCGTAGTGTTCTCGGTGTATATGCCTGTGAACTTCATTGATAACTTAATTGAATTTACTGACTGTCTTAGTGAAATAAGCGCTATAATCGAGAACACCGAGGTTGCGAATGTGTACATTTTAGGAGATTTTAATGCTAGTCCTTGTACGTTGTTTGGAAAAGAACTTCTAAAATTCTGTAATGATCAACAATGGGTATGTGCGGATATAGAAAAATTGGGAAGTTCATCGGACACCTTTACATTCGTTAGTGATGCCCACGGCAGCACAAGCTGGCTTGACCATTGTGTGGTAACGGAGTCTGCATGGCAGTCTGTGGTGAGTGTAAGGGTGTTCTATGACTGCACCTGGTCAGACCACTATCCTCTAAAAGTATCCTGTAATCTTTCCGTTATGAAACCACGGTTTCTTTTACATGAAAATACCCCAAATGGTATACTGTGGGCCGATAGGGATGAGCAACAAATTCAAGTTTATAGAAAGATATGCAATGATCACTTTAGAACAGTAGATTTTCCATCAGAATTGTCAGGATGTTGTGACGATGTATGTAATAATAAAGATCACAGAATAGTTATAGACCGAATGTACACAGATATTGTTGCTACTATGCGTGAAGCGGCTGTGATTAGTTCAAATTGCAGAGAAAATAAGAACATGATAAAACGAAAACGTGTTGTGTTAGGCTGGAATAAGCATGTTCGTGGTGCTCACGAGGTTGCCAGGCTAAACTTTCAAACCTGGTTACTATACGGTAAACCTGCAAATGGAACTATCTATAATAACATGGTGGAGACTCGGCGTCGTTTCAAAGCTAAGTTAAGATGGTGTCAGAATAACGCCGAGCAAATTAAGATGGATATTCTTGCATCACACCACGCAGATAAAAACTTCAAAAGCTTCTGGAAAGGCACGAGGAAACTAAATTGTAAACCCACCGTTCCTCTAAATGTTAACGGAGTAACTGAACCGCGTGACATTGCGAACATGTTTAAAAGACTTTTTCAGATAGACCCGCCTCCCTGTGTGCCGGGAATGCTAGGTACTAGTGAAGTGAGGCAAAATACACTTGGTCCGGCAGTATTGCCATCTTTTGCATCTAAACATATATCTGCCGTTATAACACATATGACGAGGGGTAAGTCCCCTGGCCACGATGGAATTAGTATTGAGCATTTGCAGCATGCAGGAGTTCATCTGCCAAGGGTTCTAGCAATGTTTTATACATTTTGTTTAAGACACTCATACCTACCTGATGAGTGTATGAAGACCATGGTTGTGCCAATAATCAAAAATAAAACTGGTGATGCCTCAGATAACAGCAATTATAGGCCCATTTCGTTAGCTACTACGGTGGCGAAAGTGCTGGACAGCCTGCTTGATCGTATTTTGAATGGCCACATTAAGCTAAACGACGCTCAGTTCGGTTTTAGGCGCGGGCTATCGACGGAAACGGCAGTTCTATGCCTCAAGCACACTGTCCGGTACTACACCGATAGAAAGACTCCGGTCTACGCCTGTTTTTTAGACCTTTCGAAAGCTTTCGATTTGGTGTGCTATGATGTGCTATGGCACAAATTGAGGACTGAAACCAGCCTCCCAGAAGAAGTCGTCAACATTTTTGATTATTGGTACAACAACCAAGTTAATGTAGTGAAGTGGGCGGGCGCGAGCTCCGATGCGTACAGACTGAGGTGTGGAGTAAGGCAAGGAGGTTTAACCTCGCCTCGTCTCTTCAATCTGTACGTAAATGGGCTCATAGAGAGACTTAGCGGCACCAATGTTGGCTGCTCTATAGACGGAAAATACGTCAACAATATCAGTTACGCAGACGATATGGTGTTGCTGGGCCCCTCTATAAGCGCTGTTAGAAAACTCCTCGATATATGTGTGGAATATGCCAGGGCCCACGGGCTCAGGTATAATGTAAATAAAAGCGAGCTATTGGTGTTCCAATCACCAGGTCATAAGGTCACACATGTACCACCCGTCCTCATAGACGGTGTTTCTTTACCAAGAGTTTCGCGATTCAAATACCTGGGCCACTGGGTCTCGGATGACCTCTCAGACTACGAGGATATTGAAAGAGAGCGTCGGGCGTTGGCTGTCCGATGCAATATGTTGGCTCGTAGATTTGCACGCTGCAGTAAAGCAGTAAAAGGTACACTGTTTCGAGCGTTTTGCCAATCTTTTTATACGTGCAGTCTATGGGTCAATTATACGCAGAAGGCAATCAACGCCCTGCGCGTACAGTATAATAATGCCTTTAGAATGTTGATGCAGCTGCCGAGGCACTGCAGCGCGTCAGGCATGTTTGCCGATGCGCGTATTGATGGCTTCCATGCCATACTCAGGAAGAGAGCTGCATCGTTGCTAAATCGTGCCCGCGGCAGTGGCAACAGCATTCTTAGTGTTGTGGCAGGCAGAATTGACTGCCCAATACTGTGGCATTGCGTACAGTTGCATGTCAAAAAGAACAGCAACTGATAAGATATTTATTCATTTGATTGTTTTTTTTTATGTATTATTTAAGTATTATTATTATTTGTAATGTTATTGTAATGAATTTAAATATTTTAATGAATTCCTGTTTTTATAATGATATTGATAATTTATAATTTATGATATTTATTTTTTTAGTTATAATAGTATGATTGGTTACTAACATAATTCTTAAGTACACCTACTAACAAAAATATGGATCAATGTATCTGATTTAAATGAATAAATAAATAAATAAAATAAATTTATCTAGTTCTTGAGATTTAAAATCGGTCATATCTTGCACAGCATCAGTTGTGGATAATTTTGGTCTAAAACCAAATTGATTATCCGAAAGGATGGCTTTAGACTCTAAGTACTTCATTAACCTATTGTTAATTATTTTTTCTAGTATTTTAGATGTAGATGAAAGTATTGAAATGGGTCGGTAATTTGAAGGTTCTTTTTTGTCACCTGCTTTATGCACTGGGACGACTAAAGCTTTTTTCAGATAGTCGGGAAAAATGCCTTCAGAAAGGCAAATTTGAAATATATGAGTTAACGGCGGAACAAAAATGTGTCTGAAATTCCGTAACACACTATTTGAGATACCGTCCCATCCAACCGCACAGACTTCTTTTAGCCCCAAAATAACCCTTTCGACTTCTCTTTTGTCTGTATCCAGTAAAACAAATGAGGTTAGTTGACGATGTTGCGATGACACAGTGGCCCTGTTTCCGTGTATGCTGTAATTTTTGTGAGGATTACATTTAATTTGCTCAGCAAGATTTTTACCCACATTAATAAAGTAACTGTTAACATGATTTGCTGATGTATGCGGCGAGGCGAGCGTTTGTAATAATTCTGACGATGATTCATGCTGTTTTGATACAAAAGCGAATTTTTTTATAAGGCGCCACATTTTTTTGCTGTCGTTTCCTGCTTCTTCAATTAAGTTTCTATTATACGTATTTTTCAACTTTTTTAGTAGATTGTTACAGAAATTTCTACATCTTTTATATGATGTTTGTAAAATGGTATTATCTGGAAAGGATTTTGCATGCATGTGAAGTTTATCCTTGTGCTGAATGCACTTTACTAGCCCGGGTGTGATCCATGGTTTTAGGTTATTGTTTTTCTTAGTTAGTTTTATGTGCGAAGTATTATTTACAATAGCACATTGCACTTTATTAATAAAGTATGGCATCGAAATGTTCACATCATCAGTTTTGTAAACTGGGTCAAAGTCAATATGATGTAATGCGTCTTCAAGTTTTTTCATATTTATTTTAGTAATGGTATTTGTGCACTTAGATCTAGGGGTTTTTACCTTTAAACTAAGCAGGACTGCACCATGATCGGAAACTGAAGGATTTGTTACTAGTGTAATGGATGCAAGGTTAGTTTTAAGCAAGGTGTGGTCTAAACAGGACCCACTCAAATGTGTTGGAAGCAAATGGGCCGGAAGCAGTCCCTTGCATGCGCACATGTTAAGGTAGTCTTTAGCAACTCTATCACTGTCTTCTGGGTTAATATCTATGTTCATATCGCCTGTTAGTACTACATTTTTGTATAAAGATAGTTTTTGGAGTGCTTCGTCCAACGACGCTATAAAGTTATCAGTATGCTTAAAAGCACAAGGCCTATAAATACATAGGATAGCAGTTTCTAGGCCCACTTTTATCAATAATCTGCTACAATCTTGTATGGGAGGTTCTTCTACCGATACGTTCAAACTTTGTTTGGCATAAACAACTACACCGTCATTTTGATTATGAACGGTCTTGCTACTAAACATTTGGTAACCTGACAGAGAAGGAAGGTTCTGTTGACATTTAGATAGCCAACATTCAGTCAATACAATGATGTCACACTCAGTATTCAGACGTTTCAACAGAATGTACAGGTTGTCCATGTTTTTATTAATACTGCGAATATTTTGCGTAAGAATAGTAAGTGATTTAGAGGGATCAGGGAGATATAGTTTACATTTTTCAATCTCGCATGATTTTGCCACTGATAGGGAGACCACATCAATATCATTACGTAACTTATCCATGATTTTATTTACTTTAAACTCCTAGTTAAAAAAGACTTATCGATTAATGCAAAATAAAAGATCAAGGGCGGCGCTCTTAGCCGCCTTCATTATAATCTATGGAGTTAATGTACCTGCTTTCAGCAATTTTCCTTGCCGGGCATTCCAGCTCACCTGTTTTGTGGTCGCTGGGTTTTTTGAAGCGCAGACATGTTGCACACTGTGATGGTTTATCGCGAGTAGTACAATCGTTAGACTGGTGGCCTTGTTGTCCACAATGTGCACACGTGTGGGTAGTCTCCCGACATGTCCTTGCAGCATGCCCGTACTGATGGCATTTAAAGCACCTTGTTACAAGTGTGAAATCCCTAACTGGGCAGGATGTCCAATTTATAAATACTCGATTCTGGTTAATAAGGGCTTTCCTTATGTTGGTAGGTACTTCTAAAATAAAATTGCAAGTAGGTCCATCTTTTTTCTCCGACTTATGACTTAATTTCAAAGAGGCCAGGAAAGATTCACGAGGCAAATTAGGTAGCTTGTCGGCTAGGTTTTGTTCATAAATGCAGTCATAGACTTCTTGGACAGATTTTAATGGTGTCATTGTAAAAAATGTTCAGTGTTATCTGCCCTTTTATGTAATTCACACGTGGTGGCTGGCCGTGCGGGGACCACTCTCGCCCACTCAGATAGCACTTAAAACCTTAATATTTCGTAAACGGATCCCTGAATCCGAAAATGGTTTTCACAGACTCACAATATTTTCAAACGGCCTTTCCAACGACATCCGACACCATGGGATAGAGAAGAAAAAAAAATCACCATCCCCACTTTACTTCTACGAGAGGTACCCTAAAAAAAGACGATTTTCTCGATTTTATATTACTGCTTTGTCGTCGTGATTAATATGTCTATCCACGCCAGATAACAGCTGTCTAGTAGTAACAGTGTTTGATCTAAGCCGCGGACAAAGAAAAATACTTTAGATGCACGTAGCCCGGTTCCTCCGGGACAGATTTTGATGGTGTCATCGTAAAAAATATTCAGTGTTATCTACTCTTTTATGTAATTCACACGTGATGGCTGGCCGTGCTGGGACCACTTTCGCCCACTCAGATAGCACTTAAAAGCTTAATATTTCGTAAACGGATCCCTGAATCCAAAATTGGTTCTCACAGACTCACAATATTTTCAAACAACCTTTTCAACGACACCCCACACCATGGGATAGAGGAGAAAAAAAACACCATCCCCACTTTACTTGTAGGGGAGGTACCCTGAAAAAGATGATTTTCTCGATTTTATATTACCGCTTTGTCGGCGTGATTAATATGTCCATCCATGTCCCTCTGGACCCGTTTAGGGGGGCTGGAAGAGGGCGTTGTCCGCCCTCCGCCGACGCCCGGTACGTCTGTTGCGGGTCGGAAGAGTGGTCTCGACCTCCTTCAACCTCTCCGCAGCCTCCTTCTGTGAGATGACCATTTCACAGAAGGAGATCACCGCATCCCACGACTCTGCGCTCCCTACCATCGCGCGAGCGACGGCCGGCAGCGACAGGTCGGTTCCCACTTCTGTCATGAGGGCACGGCGCGGCTCCTCCCATGCGGCATACTCTACCAGCGTATGCCGCGCCGTGTCCTCAAGACAATGGACGCAGTGATGATACCAAGCGTCCGTTTCCCTGTTTATGCGACACAGGTACTTCCCGAAACAACCATGCCCCGAGAACACCTGCGTCGAGAGGGAGCCGTGCCTCCTCTCGCACCAGTCGGATCGCCTCGATGGTAGCGAGGCCGGCGGAAGGGCGCAATAACCTCTCCCACCACTCCGCCACCAGGACCTCGCGGAGCTGAGATCGACGCAGATCGATCTCTCGCTGCATCGGTCCACCGCCCCGCGTCCGCACCCCCTCGCGCCACCGCTATAGTGACGCGAGGACTCTCGCCTCTAGGTTCCAGGGTGGCGCCCCGGCCAGTGCACAAGCCGCCTCGTAGGAGATTGTGCGATACCCCCTGATAGACCTGACGGCCATCGCCCTCTGCGGTTTACGCAGCATCGCGATGCTGCCGGCCGTCAGGTCAGAGGCCCACACCGGGGCCCCGTACTGGGCCATGGATCGCAACACCCCCAGGTACAATCTCCTACAGACGGTGCTCGAGCCCCCCAAATTGGGAAGCAGCGTTGCGAACGCGCCCACCGCGCCCACCCACTTGGGCGCCAGACGCTGGAAATGGGGGCCAAAGTCCCAACGGCTGTCGAGCACCAATCCCAAGTACTTCATGGTGGACTCGACAGCAATCGGGGTCCCGGCGGCGGCGCCCGCCGGGGGCCGTGAAAGACCACGGCCTCCGATTTGTTGAGGGCCACTTCCAGGCCCAAAGGCCATATGCGGCCTACGACCTCTGAGACCACAGAAGTCGCCAGCAACGCTGCCTCCCTGTACGAGCTTCCCCGGGCCGTGACCAGCGTGTCGTCTGCGTAACATACCAGGGCCACACCCGGCTGAAGCTCGCCTCTCAGCACCCAGTCGTACCCGATGTTCCACAGGGATGGGCCAACGACCGAACCCTGTGGAACACCGCACGACATGTCGCGCCGGCCTCTGCCGTCGCGTCCCCTGTAGGTGACACACCTTTCCGCTAAAAACCTAACCTAACTTAACCAGACCAACTGACCTAACATTGTCAGAACTGAATAACCCTGGGACAGATTTTGATGTGCCTTGGCCTGAGTAAAGGGTGAAGTAATGTCTTCAAAACTACAGTGGTTTTATCTGTGGGCGTCGTGGGACCAGCTACCATATATTCTTGCCCACCATCCTTTCATCCTGTATACTCACTAAATAATCACCACAAATGACAAAGGGGCCAATGATCGCCATTTGATAAAGCGAAGGTTGATATTGTAACAATCACCATAAAACCCGTGTTATTGCAAATTTTGTTAATCACCACACTTGCCAAAAGGACTGATGTTCAGTTAAATATGCAGCTGGAGTTGATTTCGCTATCATAACCGTAAAATACTATCATAACCATAAAATTATGACTAAAATAAGAACAATTTAAGAAACTGCCATGTTATTATGGAGTTTTTTTTTCTTTTTGGTATAATAATTTTGTCTACTCATCTCGTCGTAAAAATCGACGACGAGTAAATGACAGAAGAATTGGAAATTGTCTCATGTTTAATTGTCAAAAGTCGAGATATCTTGGCTGTCATGTTAGGGTTTGTAGAGAAAACATCAAGTTTGACAGAACGAGTCGAGAATTTTTTTTAATGGCAGCTCCGTCAGAAAACGAGAAAAGTGACGAAATAGACAAAAATTGCTCACTCTCGCGTGAGTAGTTGTCGCGTGTGTCATGTTAGGCAGGCTGGGCCCTATTATGAACTCTTATTTCCAGGCAGTTTACGACGTAAGGAGTACTTACTGCCTTGCAATTTCGTATTATGAATTTATGAATCGTCAAACAAGCCAGTCAGCGGTCACGTGACACCCTGGCCGCCTTCTGCCCGAATATTGCACAGCAATACCGTACTACGAACGTTCGTTTGACATTTCTTGACATATTAAAACTGTTAATAAGTGACCTCTCAATCCATTCAATAAAAGCTAAAGCCTCTGAATCAGCTTTTATTGAATGGATTGTGAATTGTTTTAGATTTATTTGTTGAAATTATTCGAGCGTTATCCAGTTAACATAAAACAAATATCAGGTGTGACGAATATGTACCGTTTGAGTTTCTGGAAACTCTAGAAAGTAGCACTTCTGACTGATAAAAATATCGAAAAAACGATAAAATTGTAAAACTCCCACAACTTTTCCAACAGAACATAAGTTAGGCGCCGACGAGGGCGAAAACTCTCATTCACTGAACTTAATAATTACAACTGCCTTTTAATATCTCGTTTATTTATTTTCATACTTATTTATACATTTTTAAATATTTTGTAAAAGTCATTAAAAACATCATTTGAAAATATGAAAATAGTTCCGCCGGTATCGGGAGCAGGGTGCAAGCTAACAGTGGTTAGGGTTGCAGACTTGCAGAGACAGGAACCTCCTCACAATGCGAGCCTTATCTGCCTTCTGAATCAGGCCCTTGATCCAACTGCCTAACGAGAGCCTCGAGAGCTGCTGGCCGAAGCTTTCGGTCATCAGCCATGCCATTGGCCAATCCGACAATCGATACAATGCAATGATAGCCGAGCTCATATTCCACATGTCAACAACTGCCTTTATTAATAATATTATCATGATGAAAACTGATTTTGAAAACCACCACACGGTTGTGTGGTGTAAGTATATTCATTCACCACCATATCCATCCCTAGCCATATTTTTGTTTATACTTCGAATCTAGTACGTACTTAAAATTAAATACAAATAATTTCTTGTGCAACAATGACAACATGAAGTTGTCAAATTTCCAGCTGAATTTCAAGTATACTCACCTAATTTCAAGTGGAGTACGTTCGGAAACTTAATCTCGCGTTACAATTTGCAAACACACAAAATTATTAAATGAATTAATTATACATATAAGTAGCACAATATAGGTACATTGCATATAAATAAATAAATAATATGGTGGCCTCCATGGTTATCTCCTGTACCTCAAAAATAAGGAATACTCCTACCACTAATCTGATCACATTAACCGAATGAACGTAATGAACTGTAATCTGTCACTTATCGTCGCCATTAAATCGAAAATGTAACCGGAACTACAAATATAATTTAATAATAAAATATTTATTTTTATTCAATTTTAAACATAGGCTATGATTGACTTCAGACTATTACCTAAATCTAGTTTGAATAAATGAAGGATACTTTAAAATATGAATTGGCTGTAATCGATTTGAGCATAAATGGTCATCGTTATTTAACCATGAAGGGATATGAATTGCCTGGAACTTGCCAGGTTTTTTAAAAGTTCGTAATAGGATCCGGGGGCTTTTTTAAATTTCGTATTATGACATTCATAATTCTGACCGACTTCACGCTGGGTAGTTTGTCTATGGCTGGCTTGTAATTCTCTGCCGTTTCATTCAGAAACACAAGGACATAATTTATCGGTAAGTTACGATTTTATTTAAATCACGTATTTTATGAAAAATAATAAATAAAAATAATTCTAGTTACTAAAAGTAGGTGAAAATATGAACGCAATGTATATTGTGCTACTTATATAATTAATTCATTTAATATTTTTTTTTGACAAGTTCATGGACTTTATTGTTGTCATTGTTGCACAAAGAAATTATTTTTATTTAATTTTAAGTACCTACTAGATTCGAAGTATAAACAAAAATATGGCTAGGGATGGATATGGTGGTGGATGAATATACTTACACCACACAACCGTGTGGTGTAAGTCAATCAGTTTTCATCATGATAATAGATGATAATATTATAATAGAGGCAGTTGTTGACATGTGGAATATGAGCTCGGCTATCATTGCATTGTGCCGATTGTCGGAACGGCCAATGGCCGAAAGCCTCGGCCAGCAGCTTTGGAGGCTCTCGTTAGGCAGTTGGATCAAGGGCCTGATTCAGAAGGCAGATAAGGCTCGCATTGTGAGGAGGTTCCTGTCTCTGCAAGTCTGCAACCCTAACCACTGGTAGCTTGGACCCTGCTCCCGATAACGGCGGACCTATTTATATATTTTCGAATGATGTTTTTAATGACTTTTACAAAATATTTAAAAATGTATAACTATGTATGAAAATAAAAAAAAGAGATATTAAAAGGCAGTTGTAATTATTATACATAGTTCAGTGGATGAGAGTTTTCGCCCTCGTCGGCGCCTATTTTATGTTCTGTTGGAAAAGTTATGGGAGTTTTTTCGATGTTTTTATCAGTCAGAAGTGCCACTTTTTAGAGTTTCCAGAAACTCAAACGGTACATATTCGTCACACCTGATATTTTTTTATGTTAACTGGATAACGCTCGAATAATTTCAACAAATAAATCTAAAACAATACACAATCCATTCAATAAAAGCTGCTTCAGAGGAGCTTATATTGAATGGATTGAGAGGTTACTTATTAACAGTTTTAATATGTCAAGAAATGTCAAACGAACGTTCGTAGTACGGTATTGCTAGGCAATATTCGGGCAGAAGGCGGCGGGTGTCACGTGACCGCTGACTGGCTAGTTTTGACGATTCATAATACGAAATTGCAAGGCAGTTCTCTTTACGCCGTAAACTGCCTGGAAATAAGAGTTCATAATAGGGCCCCTGAGCAGGGCTTTTGACATGGTTTGTTATGATGTCGTAAGGAAGATGTTACGCGATGCCAGTGTGCCTAAGGAGTAATGTCCAGGGGGCTGTCTATGAAGTAATAATGCCATCATTATTCCACTGCGACAAAAGGATGGTACTAACGGCCTTGTATAGCTCCGTCTCTCACTAACACTGGAAAAATGGTGGCATTAACACGTCGTAGTATAGGTGCTGTTCTCTAATATGCATACAATAGGCAGATTAATTAAGTAAAACGAGATGGGGCTTTCTCGGACTGTACTGTAGGATGCGGGGTGAGCAATAGTTGATGGAAAATTATATAAATATATACATTATTATAAATTAACGTCGCTCTTCGTGTTTGTCTGTATGTCCGCGTTGTTCTTTTAAATCACGCAACAGACTTTGAAAAGGCTTTCACCATCTTTCTAAAACACAGGATGTTTCGTATAAAAAAAGAAAAATATAATATTGCGTTGCATTGTTTGTTTTTTAATGCGTCCTCTTTAATAGTTAGATAGGTCTGTGCAAAGCTTAAATGACATGACAAATGCATGACAATGAAGGGTTGAATGATTATGAAAGATAAAGAAGGTGCTGCCATTACGTAGTACGTACTTTTAAGACTGGACTTATCTATTGATTTAAAATAATCAGGTATTACGTCTTAACATGTTCATTACAGTCTAGTCAATAATCAATACGCTTTTCAATTTATTGAATTTTTGTCTTGATAAGCATGTACCTAATAATACCTATTTGATTTTGATTTGATTTTGACTACTTATGTGAAATTAAATATATTTGTACGCCTCTGAGCAAAACATAGAGGACCTACCAACCTGTAACATCTCGCACACTGTTGTAATTTGACCTATGTTTACAAATAAAGCATTCTGATTCAGATTCTTTAAATAAAATACAATTTTGATATTGTATATTCTAAAAGTACTAGTGAAATCATAATTATTAATTCTTACAATATGCATATCCCAATTACCATAATATTTCCAAAACTGGCAACATAAATATCTTCCCGAATACTTGAATCAAAATAATAATCTTTTAAATTGAAATATTTTATCCCATATTTTCCCAAGTAACGCAAGCTGTGGTGCAATTTCAAATATTATCAGTTATTTTTTAAATATAATTATCGTTTTGTCCATGCATGGACAAAGATCCATGCTGGGCCGGAAAAAATCCATGTTTGTAAAAAAAAATTATGTAATACGTAATACCTACTTATTTAAACTCTTTATCTTTCAATCATATTCCAAGCAATTTATAGTAATATTACGGTGCGAAAATGTGGCGTCCATACCTACGCGGTGCCAATATCAACGTTAATAAACATTTAGGAAGAATAGATATGAAGTTAATAAACATAATAATATGATCATAATAATTATTATGTAGCTCCACCCGCTTCATTGCCGTTCCACCTAGTGTTCCGCTACTTCTAATATGACTTACCGATGTTGTAGAAATCTAAGAAGCGAGAGTATTGTATTCGAGAGAAGTTAGTAAAACTAACTTCTCTCAACGACTGCCAACGTAAATACCGCATTAGAACCGAACAATTGGGGTGCGTGGACAGGAAACCTCCCCGTGTGCCCGTGGGCTGGAGTTCCCTTACGGATGCGTCCGTGGGGAAGGCCAGTCTCCGGGACGGTGCACCCTGGGGTACGGGCAATGTTTCCCCATTAAGTAGTGTGTGCCTAAGGGGTCGCATTGCTCGTATGCCAATATCCTGTCAGCAGAACGCTCCAACGTGTACTCGGAGGGAGCACACGTTGAGCAGCGTCGGGAGTAGTGATGTTCAAATCCGCTAGAAACTACAGACGTGTTATTATAGACTATAAACTATATTTATACCATTCCCCCTTTAAAAAGCTTATTTTATTCACTGAAAACAGTGAAAAAAAAGCACTTTTAATAACTGTTTTGGTGTTTGAATTTACAGCCGGAGCCGCCTTGAAACGGCTCCTGCCCAATCTAGGGGGTTCGAACGCCTCCTGCCGGAGGCTCTACGCAGGGGTCGTGCGGTCCATGGCCCTTTATGGGGCACCGTTGTGGGCGCGTTTATTGAGGCTGCGGCCAGCCCGCCAGTTGAACGCGTCCCAAAGGGTTATGGCCATCCGGCTGGCCCGGGGACACCGTACGGTCTCCGGTCGTGCGGCGAGCATCCTTGCCGGATTACCGCCGTGGGATCTGGAGAAATATCGATGAAAAAAATACAAGAAGTCACAGTAGCAACTTGCGCATTCAAAAATTGGCGCATGTAGGTACAGTCACGGACTTTAATTGATGACACTGTTCGTATTTTAGCCGTGTAATGCAAATCGGGTTTATTCGGTTCCCGACACGCAAAGTCATATGTCTTCGTATTAGAAGAAGAAAATTATATTTCATATCTTTACCGGTTGGCTAACCTGAGAGCCAGAACTACAAACTTGACAGCAGAGTGACTACTCAAAGTCAACCAATTGCAGGTCTAGCAACAGTAACCTAGCAACGATAAACAATTGTTGCTAGGTTACTGTTGCGATAGTAACGTTAGCGTACGGAGAAATTCTCTGACCTCGATATTTCAACTGTCACTGTCTTCAGTTAAGTTTTCAGAATTAATGAGTTAATGAGCTATGATTCAAAGGAGGTCGGTATCAAATAGATTGGATAAACTTAATGCAACATTGTATTTATTTTTATCATTGAGAACTTATTAGTCAACCTCTATGGATATTTCCGATTAAAAGTAATTTATTTGGCATCTTGTTTACGAGCTTGCGATTTGAGTTCGTGTTTAATCGTGTAATCTCGTGAATGTATGAAAGTAAACAAGATGAGAAATAAATTACTTTTAATCGGAAATATCCATAGAGGTTGACTTTATTAGTCAACCTCTATGGATATTCCGCCTGGGATTCCCGACGCCCAGGGCGTCTCCAACGGCGGCGGTTAGGGGCGTGAGGGCGCAAACTTTGCCTCTCCCTCACGCGTTCCGCCTCCTCCTTCGCGAGCATTACTGCTTCGCAGAAGGAGGTGACTGCTTCCCATGCCCTCTCGCTCCGTACCATGGCCTGGACCAGAGCCGGACGCGAGAGGTCACCGCCGCCAATCGCCTCCAAGAGGACACGGCGGGGCTCCGCCCAAGCAGGGCAGAGCTCCACCGTATGCTCCACCGTGTCCTTCGGACGATCCACACAGTGGTGACACCCGGGCGTTTCCTCCCGCCTTATCTGAAACAGGGACCTCCCGAAGCAACCGTGTCCGGTGAGGATCTGCGTCAGGCGGAAGGTGAGGACGCCGTGGCGCCTCTAGGCTAGGATAGGCCTGCGTCGACTGCCATGCTGATATGGACACGGCGCGGCATACGTTGGCAGAGTGTGTCGCTTGGGAGGAGCCGCGCCGTGCCCTCATCTCAGAAGTAGGCAGTGACTTATCGCTGCCGGCCATAGTCGAGTCGATGGTCGGCGGCGAGGAGTCCTGGGACGCGGTGGTTTCCTTCTGTGAGACAGTCGTTTCGCAGAAGGAGGCTGCCGAAAGGGAGAGGGAGATCTCGTCCACTCACCCGGCCCGCAGCAGGCGCACCGGGCGTCGGCGGAGGGCGGATAACGCCCTCTTCCAGCCCCCCTAAATGGGTCCAGGGGTGACGGACTTGGGAACGTCCGTCGCCCCCCACACAGCAGGACCCGAGGTGGCGGTGCGTAGTGTTCCACGCGCGCCCCTCTTAGACGTCGGAACACCGGGGTGGTTTTTAATCAGTAAGAGTCTGACAGACTCCTCCGCCCTGGGGCGGGCGGAGGACATCAATGAGGATATTCCAACACGGAAAAAAAAAAAAGGTTAGGTTAGCTTCAGCAGTGGTGTAACTTATGCCATAAGAAAACTTTTGGGGTATTATTTAATTCATACTATGGCACCTAAGTCGAAATCAAGGGCGCACATGATGTTATTGAACATTCAAAAATTAGGTTAGGTTAGGTTAGCTTCAATAGTGATGAAGTTATGCCACGTGAAAGCTTTTTGTATATTAATACATCTTGTATAATTTCATCAATTCCATTAAAGGGATTTTATTAGATTTCAGAGGAACACACATATTAGCAGAACCGACAGCGCAAGAGAGAGAGAGAGAGAATATAAAACGAAAGTGACAGCAGATGATTGCGTTTCGTTTATATTTCTAACAACCTATAGCCCAATATATTTGTTTCCATGTTCTGCAATAGTCCTACACCAACCGGGGGTTGTCCTTGGCTGCACTTGCCTAGTGCGAACAGGTATAATCGTCGGTTGGTGCCTCATTCCATTTAAAATTGTCTGAGGGGCCTCTGCGTGTTGGCTTCGGCCCCTCACATGCCGTCCAAAGATCCGGGACCCCAGGGTCCCGAGATATGTGATATGTAACTTTTCATTTATTTTCATTCATTCGCTATTAAAATTTGATTAATCACGTTCAAAATACGTGTTTTAAAACAACTTGTTTGTTTTATGCCAACCGGGACGAACGCACACCGTTTGTGCACGGACATGAAATTTTTCATACTGATAGTGTTCTCATGACTAGCCCCCTTTTTATGGTGGGGATAAGTAACTGTTGTGACGGACCACAAATTCACAATGATTGTTTGGTATTGTCGGCATCGCTGAAAAAATAAAACTTTTCGTAGCGCGGGTGAAATATGATTTTTTGCTTGCTTAATACGGCCATGTTGAGCGTCCTATAGAATGTTATGAATTGATTTGTCAAAGTAAAAGAGACAGGTGTCTTCTGCATAATAGGTGTCCTGTTAACCCTATTTTAATAATATTGTTTATATAAATTAGAAAAACTAACGTACTGATACTTAATAGAACCTTGAGGACAGCCGTATGAAATATTTTGTACCGCGCTAGTGTGAGTATTTCCTATTTTAACAACTTGACGCCTGTTCTCTAAATACGACTTGAACATTTTATGTGCTGTACCTGTAACAGCTGTGTTATCTAGTTTCTGTAGCAGTTTTTGATGACTCACAATTTCAATGTTTACTTGACAGGTGACGCCATCTGTACTGCTGTTACAAAAGGAGATCACTGCATCCCACGACTTGACGCTCCCGACCATCGAACAAGCGACGACGGCCGGCAGCGATAGGTCTGCCTGACTTAAATTTTTCGGTTAGTGGGTCGCCTTGGGGGCGGAGTTTATATACATAGATTATTTTTCTGGCCTTCCTGTTTTTAGAGCTCCAGGGCTCTCTGAATCAAAGACGAATGCGTCGTTTTTTTATGTTGGCATGTCGGGTCGCTCTCCAGTTTCCAAGGTTATGTTTTCTCATTGGGTCCATCTCATCTCATTTCACTTTTACTCAAAAACTCATAAAGCACTGACACATCACTTTTGCATAATAATAACACTGGCCATTTTGTAATTCCAATCATAATTTCTTTGGTGCATGTTGGGTGTACGTCAAATAGGACGCTTCGAAATGTTGCCATGACAGAAAATATAAACCGTATAATGAGGATGATATTCTCATAGCTTTTAAGTATGCCCATTTCTTTTATTTTTATATCTGTACTAGCTGTGCCCCGTGGGAATATAGGGATAAAACTTATCCTATGTCCTATTCCACGTCATGGTCTACCCGTGTGCCCATCCTCTCCTTTCTAGAGTAGGGAACGTCGCGCCGGCGTCGAATGGTTCGCGTATTGCATTTTTATATTCATGATTACTTCGAAATTAAATGTCCGATTCGAATGAATTGAAAAGTATTTTGCTGCTACATAAATACCCTTGATGTTAAAACTATTTATTTGAATAAGAATGAATATTATGTTGATAAAACTCCTTCGCAAATAATGCATTAGTTTCGAACAAATTTGATTACCATAAAAAATGGTTATAGTGGGTCAATCTTAAAAGATAGACATATGCTGTAGTGGACTTTTTTTTAGAACTTTTAAAGAGGAACAATTTCATCAAACATGATATTTACGTAACTTAAACCGGTTACGCAGCGCACGCAACGGAAGCTCTCAAAAAGGAATAATTTTTCCCGTTTTTGCAACATTTTTCATTTATGCTCCGCTCCTATTGGTCATAGCGTGATGTTACATAGCCTATATACCTATAGCCTTCCTCGATAAATGGACTATCCAACACAAAAATATTTTTTCAATTCCAACTAGTAGTTCCTGAGATTAGCGCGTTCAAACAAACAAACTCTTCAGCTGTATAATATTAGTATAGATTCTATCACATATAGTTTTGTTTACAAGTGTGATACAAGTGTGCTCTATTGGTTATTACACTCGAGGCGGTATTATATGATAAGGTAGCCGAGAGTGTAATGATCAATGCACACTCGTTTCATACGACGTTTTTCAACACACTTGCGAGGAAAACAACAGACTTGTTGTAAGAACTTATGCTACAATAACGTACCTAACTATAGAGATGATAGATTTATGAAGTTTATGATTTTATAAAAACTTGCTTTTGAGCGCTTGTCTTTGGTAAAAAGTTTCACCAAAAACAATTTCTATTGGATACAAATTCAGTCTGCCATGATAGTACTTACTAATTCCATACTGCCATGTCACTACTCTGTTTTTTTTTTTTTTTTTTATTTATTAATGAACAATACAAAATTTAAACAGAAACATCACAAAAACCTCAATAGGTTTGTCCGGATGTTGAAACGCTTAAGCTATCTTAATACTAACGAAATATTATAATAAAATAAAAAAAGAAACATTGTGAGGTAGTTTGTAACATACTAACCAAAACAAGTACAAAAACGATGACGGCGTAGGTCACACAGCCCGTTGATGCTAATTACTATTAGAATGAAATTTAAACAGGATGATGCAATTTCAAAGAGATTCAAAGAATTTTTTGTATTTATTTTTATAATTATTATTTGATATTTCCGACTGAATTTTTGTTGGAATATCATTAATTAGAGTAGGTCCGGGTACTCCGACTAGTAAATAGTAATCTGTGGCGCATATTACCGCACTAGTGCGGTAATATTAACGAAAAAGCACGCTTCCTTTACACTGCATTCTGAACCTAAAAGCGGTTCAATAAGATCCACTTTACGAGCAAGCGTGTTGAAAATTATATTATTATTACGATTTTTCTCTGAAAGTACGCTGTACCGGTACAGCGTCCTAATAATGGTTTGCCGCACCGGTCGACGTCATTACGTCAGCGCCCGCTCTCGCTGAAAACCAGCACTGGGGCTCTGTCATGCTGCGTGGAATGTGGGATACTCTGCATCATCAACGGTCCTCAGGAACGCAAACGACAGACGTTCGGCCCGTACTGTCTGAAGAATAATTTACAAAATAGTGATCTTTTATTTCTTTTAGTCGATTTTTGCTTACACACGCAGTGATTTTAGTCATGCGACTTTAAAATTTCACGGCCTCAAATAGATTCTAAAATCACTAGGACAAATCTGTAGGAATTTCCCATTGCTTACGAAGTTTTCCTTTTTTAAGCGCTCAGCTCTCGCTTTTTATCTCGCTCGCCCCATACTAAAGAAAGAAAAATAGGTTTATTTGTCACAGAAATACGTGCATACTACTCGCGACCTGAGTGAGAAATGAAATGAAATGAAATTGTTTATTCTGTAAATATTATATCGGAATCACTTTTACACGTAATATTAAAAAGAAAATTAAATGAGCTAGATGAGGTCGGCGTTTCCTATCTGACTACTCTGAGAAGAAAGGCCGAAAAAAACTGAGAGGTCGCAGTTTTTTTATTTATTTTTTTTATTTATTAAAACTTTATGCACAAGTAAAAAAAAAATACCGTACAAAGGCGGACTTAATGCCTGAGGCATTTTCTACCAGTCAACCTTAGGGTGATGCAGAGAAAAACATGGCAGGTGCAACATACGGGATAGCTAACTCGAAAAAGGATAAATAGTAATACATATATACTTACATACATACATATAAACAGAATAAACTTTGTCAGGAGAAATAACGATAGGTGGAGGAGAAAACAAGCCCAGCAAATCAGCGCCGCAACGACGTTTTAAGGTGTATGAGGACCGTGTAGATTAATGTCTGAAATGGTCTTTTGAGGAAAGAACCACACAGATTTGAGTAGACCTGTCCAGTCAGTGCAAGCATTTGTCAGTAACCGAGGAGCCAACAGGGTCCAACTCTATTCCGGTAGCGAGACGGAGTGGGGTTCTAGCGGCTCCAAGCCTCGAATAGTTTAGGTAATTGTTTTTTACGGTGAAAATAAGGGTAATTAAAAGAAATAAAACATAAGACTTGCTTTATAGTTCAGTTATTATTATATTATGCAAAGTTCGATGATCTAATTTGAATTATTTTTTCGGTTTAGAGGCAACTTTGTTTTTTTTTTCTATAGAGAAAATTTTATGTAATCGTGTTTTCGTCAAACACAAGACCTAGCATCAATCCTCAACTTTAACTTTATGTTTATTTAAAAATATATGCTGCAGTATTTTCGGCATAACGAAGGATCATGCTAAGCAATTTGAGGTTGGGTAGGCCCTTATTATTACGGAGGGGAATCCATCCTCTGCCGTGTCTGATCAGTTTCCGGTGCAATTCTTCGTTGATGAGATATTGGTAACCTTAAGCAAGTGAGCTGAAGTGAGCGAAGAGGGGTTGAAGGGCGCGAGGAGCGAGCCATAGATGATTCATGCATTCCGACTAGGCAAAATTACTTCAGACTAGGACGTACCAGTTTATCCTAAAGCATGGCAATTGTAACCAGGATAAACTGGTTTATCCTATCGGTAACAGGATGAACTAGTTTGGCCTAGACTATACTGATTTGTCCCATCGCGTGTAGGGAGACCTGGTTTGGCCTAGCCTAGGCAAAACTAGTTCATCCTAAAATCGGGTTGGCCGGTAACTTATCTTTATATATTATATTGTAACATTATGTATATAATAAAATAGAAACTTTTTAATTCAGATTTAAAATCCATGGTCTTAGTACCATACATTATATTACATTGTTTTTTTTTTAGTTTCCCTAATCGACACCCGCTTACTACGATAGACTAAGGGCCGATTTCTTAATCCTCAGTTAAATCGTTGAATAGTTATCTAGCGTATAAAATTATCTGGCTGTTTATCAGGCGAATAAATGTAGAATAGTTTTCCGTAGTCTTTATTAACTAACTTCACAATGTTTATGTGCAAGCGAGATGCACAGATACAGTATTCAATGTGTTAAGCAAGAATAGAAACAAACCACGGAATCTGAAGCAACGCACTTTTGAACAATGTTCCAATGATGTATGGGGCTGAGAAATGGTCTCTCACTTAGAAGGCAAACACCAAACTCAACGAAAGAGCAATACAGAGAACCTAAGAAGGAGGATGCTACATAGCCCTCGCGGTAGCGCGAGTGGAAATGGGCAGGCCACCTTCGGTGCAACAAAGTCACAACAGCTCATTTTCTAATTTTACAGGACTTTTAATTTTTTTTTCGCTTTATTTCCCCATTTCTGGATTACTAATTATAGTAGGTTTGAAATCTTTATAAAATTAATAGTTTATTTTGTTTGCTATAGTTTTACGTTAAAAATCTTATATGGAATTATCAAAAAATCCTGGCGGCCCTGGCGGCTGGGAATATGTCATGCTCACTCAGATGTCTCGCTGATTGTGGCTCGTGTGTTGGATCATTAAGCTCCCTTCAAAATGGTTGAGCTGAATGGTGCTGATCCATACGTCATGTTTGTTTGCCGTGAGGCCGTGGCGTGGTATTTTAATTTTTGAATTGTTTTTTGTTTTTAATTTATATTTGCGGACGCTTTTAACCTGCTTTCTACATTGTTCTCACATGTATAAATTCAACATTTTCATGATGAATTCAATTTATTTGTATCCTTTTTTGATTTAAAAGAGTGTCCGTGGAGTTTCTTGCCCGTTCTTCTCCATAGGTACCTACTACGCTTTGGAATGGGCAACTAGCTTCATATTTCTGACTGACCGAATCCTTGACAATTCAAAAGTGCCTGTAAATGGTTTAATTGAAATAAATGCTTTGATTTTGAGTTTGAGTTCCTAATAAAAGACAAAAAAAGTGTCCTGAATTGTGACTTTGTTGCACCAGGAATGGATGAAATGCCTTTGTAGCTCCAAAATTTTTGTAATTTATAAACAAACACTCGCGGGCGCGGGGGCACTACTGTGCAATGAAACTTTGTCGGCCCAAAATGCATGGAAAAACCGCCAATAACAACAAAGGCACCTGCGCCATCTACTAGAATTTTGAGATAGTTTCGCGGATGTGTTTGTTGCCCCAGATATAGGCTGGATGGTTCAGAGACAATTTGGCATACTTACCTCAATTTTGCAGTTTTGGCTATTTGTGAGTTTGTTGCACCGAAGGTGCGATATACTGCAAACCGGGTGGTAGACCGGGTAAGGAGGAGTCTAGCCAAAATGTGCGGGTATCCGGATTTTTCGGCTTACGGATAATCCGGATTGCATTCCCTAACCCTACGGTAGTCTCGCTATTATTTTTACTAAATGACATAATCGGTTGTAAGCTTTGCTGATCAGACGTACCTACATATTTTCGTAATGCAAAAGAAAAATATTTTCATCTTTATCGACATAAAAACGAGGTGTAGCGAGACTCGGTGACGTCACAAAAGCAATTCGAGAAAAAAAATACTCGATTCATGCCATGTTTTATGTTGAATCGAATGAAAAATCGAAATGTATTTAATAAAAACATGAGTAATATTATAAAAAAATACTTACTTTACAGCATAGCCAGGCATGTTCACGGAGCTCCGCGCGACTTAAAAACGATTTACGAAGTGCGTTAGAATCGATTTAAAAGTAGTTATAATGAACGTACTAAAACATTTTTGTTCTTGTACTTTTACAGAGGGGAAAGCGTTTGTAAGGCTCTTCCAGTGATATACTAAGACCATCAGCGATACACAAGCAAATTGTGTGAATTAACTTAATACACTAAATTAATTAATTACAAATCACAGTCTCTGGTGCCGATTCTCTTGTACACCGAACTAAACTATCTCTAAAATTCCTTACTTTTGGCTATGAGAATCTTGGAGCATCTATCAAATAATTTCTCTTTTAAAACTTATTTTGACATAACTAAAATCGAATTTGACTACCGCAGTACCCACCCCGTGATATTTTTTTAGAGACAGAGGCGCGTAAGCACGGCAGCCTCGACGTGTTTTCTATGGAATTTTTCAGTTTTTGTATGGAAAATACAGAAAAAAAAATAACCAATATGTTGAAGATTATAAATTTTCATTATTTTTGCGATAGTACACAGCGTTTTCGAGATATAAGCAAAAGTTAATAAAAAAAAAGATACAGTACTGTTTTGCAACTGAAGTCAAGGTGTTGCTTTGAATTTTAGTTCATGACATGTAATTTTTTTCCACACATTTTTAATCGCGATTAATAAAATTCAGATTTAGTTAGAGGATTTTAGTTATAGAACAAAATTTTAGGTTAAAACGTCAAATTCAGAATAGCATTTTCACTAAATTAAAACTCAGTGCCATCTTAGTGCTGTGTTATTAAGTTGTGTCACTATAGTCTATTTCAGAATGGGAAATCGTCGTTTGACAGGAATAAACTAAATTTTAGTGATTTTTAGTTTAGTTTAGAGAATTTGTGAGAAGAGAATCGGCACCTCTGATTAATAAAATATACCTGCTAACTAATTTTAATTGACAATTTTATAAAACAATTGAAATTCAATGTTGCAAAAAAAGAAATATATATTTGTCTTCACAAATAAATATTTCTCATAATTTTGCTAATTCCCTGATTGCCTCTCCAATACCTATATCTTTTAGACCCAACTTTTGTAAAATATTTTAATTTAAAATATTTATTGATTGATTAACGGCTTAGGTTATTTCCAGCGATGCGATACGATATTTTACATAGCTATACAACGTGCCGCTACAATGGCGACTTAATATAACACACGTATACGATTTCGCGTATTCGTTTTATGAAAATATATATGATAATATAATATCAAATATCATTTGTTTCGATCCATATGATCATAAAAAAATTAAAATTTCACAATAAATAAAAGCACAAACATAATTAATAAATAAAATTAAGAACATAAAATTGAAATAAGATTAAAATCATAAAATTAAAATTAAATTAAAATTTTGAATAAAACCATAAAATGAAATTAAAATGCCTAATAATACTCCCGCCTCTGAGTCATTTGTTTGTCTGTTATTACATTAACCATATAACAATGGTTAATGTACTGACAATCAAACCTGTTCACAAATACGCTCAGGATGGTGTTGGAGGCGCCCCGGAGCCTGCGCCCCAGAGATGTGCACCGCTTTCGTATCGTCGTGTAGAAACAGTCGACACGGGCGTCGGCGAACATCCCCGACGCGCCACAGTGCCGGGGCAGCCCCAACAACACCCTGAACGCATTATTATACTGGACCCGGAGAGCGTTGTAGTGCTTCTGGGTGTATAACACCCACAGGCTGTTATTTTGACTGTTATTCTGAGTTATTTTGACGGCCCCCGAGCAACGAACAAACCGGCGGGCGATAATATTGGCCCTCACAGACAACGCCCTCCGCTCCCTATCGATGTCCGCATCGTCTCTCAGGTCAGAGGTCACGATATGCCCGAGATATTTGAACTGTTGAACTCTTTTCAACTTGACTCTGTTCAATGTAATACGTGGAACAGAATCCGGGCAGCTCCGACCCCTGGCCCAAAAGACCATGCATTCACTCTTTTTAGCGTTATAAAGCAAACCGTGATCTAGCGCATAACGCTCGCAGATGCCCAGCAACCTGGACAAACCACAGACCGAGGCGCTCAGCAGCACCATGTCATCCGCGTAACTAATATTGTTGACACAAACACCGTCAATATGGCAGCCGACACGGGTGCTGCTGAGCTCCTCTATCAGTGCGTTCACGTAGAGGTTGAAAAGCTTCGGCGAGGTCAGCCCTCCCAGCCTCATCCCGCACTCCAACCTGTACGGCTCCGACAAAGCACCCGACCATCGAACGACGCTTACCTCGTTAAGATACCAGTACTTGAAAATTTCTATGAGGTCTGTTTTACGGAATTATTTTTGGTGTATTATTGAATGAAACATAAAAAAATTACTTATGCTCTCCAAAGTTCAAGATACAGTTGTACCATGGATATTTTTATAAATGATTAAATTACTATATCTTCGATGTAACAAAGCATCAAAAAACGCCCAAAAGTTAAATTTTATGAAACATCCTTTGCAAAGACAAGGTTTTTACTGATTTGTGTAGACAAATTGAAATATTTATTTAAAACACTCTCAGGAAAAATAATCAAACTTTCCCGGGCATATTTTTTTTTTAATTTTGGGGCTATAACTAAACCATAATCATACGTCAAAAGAGTAAAACGCTCAAATTCAAGAAAAATTGTGATAGCCCTCTTAAGCCTTTTATGCCAAGCTTCCACTAAGTTTATAGTCCGGGGTCGTTCATTTTATTTCTTTGTGCAATTTATGTACTTTAAAAGTTTTGGAACTCATGGGAAAGATTTTATTAGTTATTATTACAATGCTTTTTTAATTTGGAGCCGCCAGGAATAAAACTCCCCCATTGAGAATTTACTGCTTTTACTGCTGAAGCCAAATTGCCCAATTAACTAAAGATTTTTCTTTTGCAGGTGGCGCAAGAAATAAGGAAAAATGGCATCAATAAACATATTTTTTCTAACAATGTCCCAGTTTTGTTTTTTTTTCACTTCTACTGCTACAGACTCCTTGGTAGAAAATAATACAAACGCAATACTAGTAAACGATTCGTCTTGTGTTGGAAATGAATACTGCAACATGACTAAAACGGAATACATAAACATGTTGCATGAATTTATGTCCCCAAATCCTTACGAATGGGTATTGGTAGCACTTTGTGCTACCGTATTTTTAGTTGGCACAACGGGAAACATCGCTGTGTGTACAGCGATATTCAGGATTCGAAGATCGAGAGATTCGAAGTCTGTAGCTCATATGTATTTACTTAATCTGGCCGTGGCAGATGCCATGTTACTAATAATCTGTTTGCCGCCCACCGTGCTGTGGGACGTGACAAAAACTTGGTTTTTTGGGACGTTGATGTGCAAACTTGTGCTCTATTGTCAGGTGAGTGAGTTTATTTTTATTTATTCTTAGTTGTATAGTTATTACTAGCTGCTGCCCGCGACTCCGTCTGCGATTCAGGATAAAACGTAGTCTATGTCCATCCCCTGGCCATGTTCTACCCATGTACCTTTCATCTAAATCCGTTCAGCCGTTGTAGCGTAAAACCGTAACAAACAAACTCACTTTCGTATTTATAATATTATATTTCGTTTATTTATTTTGTTTCTTATATATTTACATATTTTTTTAAACCAAAAAAAAACATTTAAAAACAGAAATCCGCCGGTGTTTGAGCTTCCAAGCTACCGGTGGTTAGGGCTGCAGAGACAGGAACCTCCTCACAATGGAAACCGTATCAAGGAGAACTGCCTTCTGAATCAGGCCCTTGATCCAACCGCCTAACGAGAGCCTCGAGAGATGTTGGTCGAGGCCTTTGGTTGGTTGGCCGTTGGTTTGTTTGGTTGGCCTTTCGTTTTTTCAGCGTGGATCACATTTTTTTAAAGTACTAATTCAATAAACTTTAAAAAAAGAAATCGTATGCTTACTAGTATACTATATGCCAAGTATTTAGGATTTTTCTCAGATTGATATTTGCTGACAGTAAGCTATAAAAGCAATTGAAAAACCAGGTATTTCGCGCTTACGTTAAAACGTGTTAGATTTTTAATTTATATTGAGTAGTTATCAAAATTTTAATTCGTTGACTTACTAGTTAAATGGGTGATGAATAACTTTGCATTTGAAAAAAACCAGATATGTTAAGGATATTGAGGAACTTGCGCCTTGAATTTTCTGTTTTCAGACCGCAAAATTGATAGCTCTTAACTCCGGGCTCTTAACTCCGAACTGACTAATAATTGGCAAAAGTCGTGTTTGTAGCAAAGGTTCTCCATAAAAAGCTCATTGGTATATAATGTGTGGTTGCGCATAGTACAATGATGTAGAATGGTATGGTTGTATGATATAGGGCAACCGACGGGGTCTCATCGATATTGTTATTATTTGGAGTTTTTCTAATTAGGTTTATGAAATGAAACAAGCGTGTTCGACTGCAAAACTGGAAGGGAAGTATATTTTATTCTTTACAGACATTAGACATTCTTGAGACTATGGAAGTAATGTCATACAGCCTACAACAACCACTTGCATATTATGTGGCACTAGTAATTACTAACACATGGTATTTTGAGCAAATTACAACAGATATGGATAGGACTTTCCGTTAATATTCTGTTCTGGATGCTGTGAAGTTCTTCCAAGTTCACTGAATTGAATCCGATGATGTGGGTGGAATCGACTGTTTGGTTCATCTCGTTATAAGGGATCTTTGATAACTTTAGTGGCTGTCCTTTAATCTCGTTGCTGCCGTTAATGATTGTGAATTCTGTTGTTTGCAGGTAGCAATCCATGGGGATGGTGACAATAATACAAACGCAATACTAGCAAACGATTCGTCTTGTGTTGGAAATGAATACTGCAACATGACTAAAACGGAATACATAAACATGTTGCATGAATTTATGTCCCCAAATCCTTACGAATGGGTATTGGTAGCACTTTGTGCTACCGTATTTTTAGTTGGCACAACGGGAAACATCGCTGTGTGTACAGCGATGTTCAGGATTCGAAGATCGAGAGATTCGAAGTCTGTAGCTCATATGTATTTACTTAATCTGGCCGTGGCAGATGCCATGTTACTAATAATCTGTTTGCCGCCCACCGTGCTGTGGGACGTGACAAAAACTTGGTTTTTTGGGACGTTGATGTGCAAACTTGTGCTCTATTGTCAGGTGAGTGAGTTTATTTTTATTTATTCTTAGTTGTATAGTTATTACTAGCTGCTGCCCGCGACTCCGTCTGCGATTCAGGATAAAACGTAGTCTATGTCCATCCCCTGGCCATGTTCTACCCATGTACCTTTCATCTAAATCCGTTCAGCCGTTGTAGCGTAAAACCGTAACAAACAAACTCACTTTCGTATTTATAATATTATATTTCGTTTATTTATTTTGTTTCTTATATATTTACATATTTTTTTAAACCAAAAAAAAACATTTAAAAACAGAAATCCGCCGGTGTTGGAGCTTCCAAGCTACCGGTGGTTAGGGCTGCAGAGACAGGAACCTCCTCACAATGGAAACCGTATCAAGGAGAACTGCCTTCTGAATCAGGCCCTTGATCCAACCGCCTAACGAGAGCCTCGAGAGATGTTGGTCGAGGCCTTTGGTTGGTTGGCCGTTGGTTTGTTTGGTTGGCCTTTCGTTTTTTCAGCGTGGATCACATTTTTTTAAAGTACTAATTCAATAAACTTTAAAAAAAGAAATCGTATGCTTACTAGTATACTATATGCCAAGTATTTAGGATTTTTCTCAGATTGATATTTGCTAACAGTAAGCTATAAAAGCAATTGAAAAACCAGGTATTTCGCGCTTACGTAAAAACGTGTTAGATTTTTAATTTATATTGAGTAGTTATCAAAATTTTAATTCGTTGACTTACTAGTTAAATGGGTGATGAATAACTTTGCATTTGAAAAAAACCAGATATGTTAAGGATATTGAGGAACTTGCGCCTTGAATTTTCTGTTTTCAGACCGCAAAATTGATAGCTCTTAACTCCGGGCTCTTAACTCCGAACTGACTAATAATTGGCAAAAGTCGTGTTTGTAGCAAAGGTTCTCCATAAAAAGCTCATTGGTATATAATGTGTGGTTGCGCATAGTACAATGATGTAGAATAGTATGGTTGTATGATATAGGGCAACCGACGGGGTCTCATCGATATTGTTATTATTTGGAGTTTTTCTAATTAGGTTTATGAAATGAAACAAGCGTGTTCGACTGCAAAACCGGAAGGGAAGTATATTTTATACTTTACAGACATTAGACATTCTTGAGACTATGGAAGTAATGTCATACAGCCTACAACAACCACTTGCATATTATGTGGCACTAGTAATTACTAACACATGGTATTTTGAGCAAATTACAACAGATATGGATAGGACTTTCCGTTAATATTCTGTTCTGGATGCTGTGAAGTTCTTCCAAGTTCACTGAATTGAATCCGATGATGTGGGTGGAATCGACTGTTTGGTTCATCTCGTTATAAGGGATCTTTGATAACTTTAGTGGCTGTCCTTTAATCTCGTTGCTGTCGTTAATGATTGTGAATTCTGTTGTTTGCAGGTAGCAATCCATGGGGATGGTGACAAGATAACTTCCTTGTAAAATATTGAAGTCCTTTCGAACGCAGGCTAATTGTACCTTGGTCGGCTGCGGCAATGAGAGAACGTAGTGTTGATCACCCAGTTGTTCTACTGCGTCTTTGGAGAGTGAAATCTTGGTGAATTGGCAGGTATCCTCTAGACCTTGATTGATGATGAGTTCTTGGATACAATCGGGCTTCATCCGGATCTGGTGACTTGTCTTCTTTTCGCAGAGATGGATGCTACTGTACTTTGGGCATTCAGCCTCTATGTACACGAATGATTTCTCGATTGTTACTATATAGGGAGTAGGAGGAATAAGTGCGAGTTGTTTCTTAAGGTACAATGGATAGTTTGTATAGCTCGTAAAAGTCCTTAGACACTATGGGGAAACTGTATACTATTACTATTCTCTTTCCAATAAAGTTAGGCCTAACATGACACACGCGACAACTACTCACGCGAGATTGAGTAATTTTTGTCTATTTCGTCACTTTTCTCGTTTTCTGACAGCGCTGCCATACAAAATACTCGTCTCGTTCTGTCAAACTTGATGTTTTCTCTACAAACCCTAACATGACACCCAAAATATCTCGACTTTTGACAATTATACACGAGATAATCTCCGATTCTTCTGTCATTTAGTCGTCGTCGATTTTTACGACGAGATGAGTAGACAAAATTATTAAACCAAAAAAAAAAAAACTCCATAATAACATGGCAGTTTCTTAAATTGTACTTATTTTAGTCATAATTTTATTTTGCAATATATAATATGTAATATATAATAATGAAAAAACTTAGTTTTAAACTACTATCTATATTGGAACGAAAGTTCCTTTCAGCAGCCACGAGAGAAACTGTGGCGGAGGGGAGCACTAAAAGTGAAAAATAACTTTAATTTCAGAAGTCTGTGGCAAAAAATGAAAATTGAAAAGCAAAGACACCGACTTCCGAAATTATTAAGTAGATGAGCATCACTTTCAGTAATAACCAGTCACTTTGGCAATTATGGTGATTAGTGAAGTCTAGGGATTATGGCTGTATGGCAGTATCATACCTTCGCAACATAATAGGATGGTGATTAACTACGTTTAGTGTTTTGTGGTTATAATAGCGAAATCAACTCCAGCTGAATATTTAACTGAACATCAGTCCTTTTGGCAAGTGTGGTGATTAACAAAATTTGCAATAACACGGGTTTTATGGTGATTGTTACAATATCAACCTTCGCTTTATCAAATGGCGATCATTGGCCCCTTTGTCATTTGTGGTGATTATTTAGTGAGTACACAGGCTGAAATTTAATTCATTGGCATTATTATCCACGTATTCTAACCGTATCGTAATGTATTATTTTTCATTTATGACAACAATACTTATCGAAAGAAATGATATTTAAACTTATATTGTGCCAATAATTTTCATTGCCGTCATTTTGTATTTTAATTTCGGCATGCCAAAGAAAAATATTTAATTTCAATCAAGAAAAGTCGGTTACAAAAGAGGTAGACGTAAAATTAATACAGTACAAACTAATTCTATGCGTAAAATCGAATGAATGAAACCGAACCTTAAGCTGATGTTGCTATCATAAAAATGATTTGTTTTTAATAATTTGCTACATCGGTATCTTGTCACGAGATAGAGAAGTGTCAAAGTGCCTTTTTCGATTATACTCGTGCGTAACGGTCATGTTAGGGATTAGAATGACGTCATATCGACGACAAATTTCGAAAAAACGAGAAAAAGAGCGTTCTCGCGCTTGTCATGTTAGCCCTGCTGGTTTTATTAGGTCATAATATTCTCGTAACTCTAAATTTAGGATTTCATCTTGATTGTATATTGATTTCAGCCTATCTATCATAGATCTTAACACATCTATATCGATCATAGAATGATGGGTACCTACTGGACGCACGAATAAAAGCCATTATGTTTTCTAACCTAATTATCTCTAACATTAAATCTTCTTCATTATTAGTTATGATTCCTAAAATTTGGGCAAACTTTGCAAATTTTATTAAGCTGTAGTCTCTATAAGCACTTTTTTCTAATAGTAGTTCTAACGTTGCATTGACTTTTTCCTGGTTTTTTGTTATTTGGTCTAGGATGGTACTATGTTGGGACATCCATTCTTTACTAAGGCTGATATGATTATTGAATTCTGAAACTATTTTGTTTTCATTATTTTGTAAAGTTTTAATGGCTTCGTCATATTTTAGGGCATTTAGATAATCTAAATTGCCAGTAACACTTTTTATTACTGACCCAAGGCTATCTACAAGACCTCTTTTGTCTCTAACAGGTTCCAAAGATTTTACTTGTTGTAGTACTTTACTAAGTTTGTCAGTGAGATCATCGATCTGATATTCGTAAAGCATGTAAGTCTCATTGGTCAGTTTAGTTCTAAAAGTCTTAAGTTGCGTCTGTACGGAATTTATTTTATCTTCAATATCGGTTAACTATATATATTGTATGAACGAGTGGTAATGTGTGGTTAGTCTGGTCGGTCCTAATCGGTATGGTAACAGTCCTGGTCCATCAGCTAAAGTCTCAAGTCTTATCTCTTGATGGTGTGTCGCGTGGATTGTCAGTAGCAGCAGTATCCTGTAACAATTGGCTCGCTTTAGGAACACGTTTCAGCCGCGATTTGGCGATAGGGCCACGTTTTTTCGAGGTATAAATGTGTATGGGCAAATCGGCTAGTACTGTATCCTGCGTATAACGTGGTGCAGCTTTCTGGCGACTGGCAAAAGGGTTTTTAATAAAAAATTGTTGCTATGGGGCATATTCTACTTCCGGTTTGCGTGTTTTATTCCTATTGTCAATTAAGGCTGTACGATTTGCTAAAGATGATTCGTTAATGATTTCATAAACTTGTTTCATTTGTTGTCTATGATTCTGCGCGTATTGTTGCAAGATGTGTTCAGTCAGATCTATGTCGATTGGGTCCCTCGGGTCAAAATGTCCAGTCAATAGTTCAAAGGGTCTGCATTTGGTAAAGACTTATCAAGATATACTTGAAGAGTACTAGCAGGGCATATTTGAGGCCTGTGTAAAAAATACGGTAAAGAAAACACTGGTTGTAAGGAACCCACTCGTGAAGTTTTGATTAAATCGGTTATTTTAATAATAAACCCGGAATCAGATTTGGTAATGTTATCAACGTGTATTTTTGATTAAAGTTTGCATTCTATGGGCTGTTACTACGGCTAGAAGGGTCACTAACTTTTTACTATTTTTTTCAAGACTTAAATTTTCGTTGAGATATAATTCCGCCAAATAATTCAAAAGTTGATCAGTGCTCCACGTTAAATTGTATTTGGGAAGTGTGGGCCGCAACCGAAAGATTCCCTTAAAGAATCTTTGTACATATTCATTGTTTGCATTATCGTGTCCAAGTAACAACGTTAAAGCAGATCGGGAACTATTTAAGGTACCATACCGGGCTCCGGTATTAAACAATTGCGTTAGAAAACATAGAATACTTGATGTTGAAGCATTGTAAGGTTCTATGTTGTTTTCGTGACAGAACGTAAACCACTTCTTAAGGCATGTATCATACTGCTTGACAGTGTTGTCTGACAAGGATGCTAGTAATAATGGACAACTGTGGAATTCCTCTTCGGAGAAATGATGTCCGGACAACCTCCCGACAACCAGCGTAATTTGTCGGTGAATTGCACGTTCGCTACAACGAGAAATAATTAAATCACCCTCCGATTTTAAAACGAGTGGTTTTGAAGTGAGGAGTCTTTTAAAAAGAGGATACCATGGCTGTGTTGGCCATTTTGGTACGGACGACAATGCCAGTGGCTCTGTCGTTAATAGTTTTACGCAAGGTCTATAAAACAACCGAAATTGGTGGAAACGCGTAAAAGTAATAATTAGTCCATGATATAGTGAACGCGTTAATAACATACGCGTCAGGGTCTCTATGCCAAGAGACATAGATATCACATTTATGATTTATTCTGCTTGCAAATAAGTCAACACAAGGGACACCGATGCGTTGTGATATTTTATTATAAGCAATCTGAGAAATCTCCCACTCTATGTCAGGGTGTAATCATCTTGATTCAGCGTCCGCAACTATATTATCAGAAGAACGTATATAGTCGGCATGAACCATAATTTTACGCGCTTCGCACCATTTCCACAAATGTTTCGTAATATCAGTCAAATGAGGAAATTGTACGCCGCCCATTCTATTTATGTACGATATTGCCGTTGTATTGTCAATACGTAACAAAATCTGACAATCTTTAAAATCTTGTGCAAAAGCTTTAAGCCCAACAAAGGAAAGGAAAGCAGCATGTATTTCCAAATAATTAATATGTCGAGTTTGCTCATTTTGACTCCAAGGCCCACTGGCAGTCTCGTCACCACAAGCCGCGCCCCACCCCGTTTGTTGAGGCATCACTAAATATCTCTAAGGAATATGTATCAACCTTTATTTTGCATATCCTGACTGATTCCTTTACAGCATTAAGCCACCAGTCAAAGATGGGGGACATTCGATTGGTAAATTCATAAACTTATCATAGTTTTCATCATGTTTGAGGTTTAGGTATTTACACCTCTCAAAGTCTTTGGTATAAAGCCAGCCGTAGTCCACGGCTTGACATGCGGATGTTAAAAGACCGATGAAGCGAGCAAAATCTCTTATTTTACATCGTTTGAGCTTCTTACTTCTTAGTAATTCTGTTTTAATTTTCTGTCTTTTATCATCTAACTTCAAATCTTTTTGAATCTATTATATTTCCTAAAAACTTGCAACAATTTGTCGGCACAACAGAACTTTTTTCTGTGTTGATGATGAATCCTAACGATTTTAATAATTGTTTTGTGTCATTCATATTTTGTAAACAGTCAGTATATGATTGACCAATCAAAAACAAATCATCAAAATAAAATGTAGATAAATATCCCAGACCTCAATAATTTTGCGACTGGTTTGAGAATTTTTGTAAAAATATTAGGAGCAGTGTTTAAACCGAACGGTTACATACATCCAGACTCTAAAAAATATTTACGTTTTAAATTTAATGGCAATCTGTACGAGTTTAACGTGTTACCGTTCGGTTTAAACACTGCTCCTTATTATTTTTACAAAAATTCTCAAACCAGTCGCAAAATTATTGAGTTCTTTTGCCTATTGAAAAATAGGCATCTTTTAAATCTATTGTTGACATAAAACAATCGTTTGTTACAAGTTTCAAAGCTGTTCTTAAATCTTCAAGTTTAAAATGTTGGGTAGGTATAAATTTATTTAATTGTTTCAGATTTAAAATGAAACGTTGTTTGCCGTTCGGCTTAGGAACATGAAATATATTGGATATATATTGACCCGCGCATGGTTGACATAAGGATACTGCCCCAGTACTAATAAGGTCTTGTATTGATACTTTAAAGGCCTCGTATTCGGATTGTGAATAAATAGGCTCTGATGGAGTGGTTGTCTGAATTACTGGGTCGGAAAAAATAATTTTATAACCAGTAATCCAAGATAGTATAACGGGGTTATTGGTTAATAGACACCACTGCTCTACGAGAGACGGCCCGCGGGGCTTACCGTGTCTAACGTCGGTGACCTGCTTGCGGCTGACGTGATGATGTCTTGGAAGCGTTGTTGTGCGTTGTACTCATCTGCTGCTTCTGAGTCGGAGTTGATGGTGCCGCCCGCGCATATCTCGCGCCCCCGGCGGCGGTGGTGGGAACTGACGGCGACCCGCCGGGGGGGCTCGGTAGTTTAAAGGTCTGTTGAATGCTTTTACCGGTTTATGAGCCATAGACTTCATTGTCGAAGATGACCTTAGATCAGCTCCAGATTTTATAATCGTTTTTGCTGATTTTAAGGTTTCCGATAAGCTACTGCCAAAAAGCATTTCATCTATTTTGGTTTTGTCTAACTGATCTTTTAGTTCCTTCTTGACAGTAGAAAGAATGAACGCACGTCGTGAGATCGAGTCCGTGTATTGCATATCTCCTAGGATTCGAGCTGTATCCATCAACAGCTTGAGAAGCTCAGGGTTCTTATGACCTGATGAGAGCAACGCGGTAATGGCCTCGCTGATGGAGGACAAGGCACAAGATGTTAATACCTGTTTCCCTTATCTCGCTTTGCTTGAGTTTCTATGAGAGATGTTCGAATCTCCGGATTAAGGGTAGGCGCTTTCATAAACTTGCAGTTCACCGGTACCAAATATCTATCTTTTAGCTCCTTACGGTTCTCTTTAGAGAGACCGGAGGTAGCAATGTGGTTGAGTCTAATCGCCAAATCCTTTTGGATTTCATTGCCGTATTCTTTAGTTGAGGTGAGGTCCTCACCTAATATTTCCATTAAGTCTGGATCTAATTCGGGAACATCTCGTTGAAGAGCAGGGGACTCAGGTTCACTCGCCTTCTCTAGAGGTCATGGCAGGTCATCGTCATGGCAGGTGCAAGGGGCAGTACGGCGGTCATGGAGCTCGGCGGCATCGGCAGTATATTCACGTGTGCCGAGATGTTGTCGGCAGTAGGGGACTGTGTGACGATCGGGGCCAGAACATCCTCCTCATCACTACATTCGGCTGGGGCTTGTTGCCAGTACGAGCATCCAGGTTGTGGATCCGTGTCGTCGCGGTATGTGGCACAATCGTCATCGATTGGGATTGGCTAGCACTCTGCAAGCAAAATGAGTATTTTGCTTAGAAGATAAACCTATTTACGGGTGGGAAGTGAGACTCCTTGTGAGAAACACGCAATCCCAATAGGCGATTTAATATTTATTCCTCTAATAATAACGTAGGTTAGGTACATGCTATGGAAAAACCCCACAGGTAGATCCGAGCAGCAAGTATTTAGTTTTGGAAATGGAAGGCCCCCAAAGGACAATCCGATTTTCCAGTTTAATTATTGTTATGAATTCAAAAACACAAACATACCACTTTAACGGTATTTTAAAAAGTGTAAGAAACCGAGCACTCCAATCCACCTAGTTGCTATACTAAAAGTAACCTATTAAAATGTAAACATGAAATAAGTAGGTCAATGACTCACCCTGTAGGTTATAAGGCATAGGCAGATCACCATCCGATGACGATGTATTTTCTCAGCGAGTACGTCGCTCACGTTTTATTTCACGTTCTAACTTTTTAAGTTTTTTACACAAATAACTATAATTATCGCGATTATCACTCTTCCTTTACGGCATTTTATGGCTTTAATATAAAAACGCACTTGAATTACTGTAAAACAAAGGAATAGATGCGAAACAGCGAAGCACTGATGCGTGAATGAGCTGGCTAGGCGCGAATGTCAAGTCACGAACAAAAGTTTTTAATCTACCTTACATTGGATGAAATAATTTATTTTTCTCCTAAATTCAATGCGAAATGGCGAGTCTGTAAGTGAAACTACATGTGTGTTAATGCTAATATCGAGAACGAAGCTTGAGAGTAATTCACTGACTGCACATCTCTAAATACGTTGCACGCGCAAAACACACTTGATTCACCGAAACATTTATGCATGATTTCAATTAACTCAGCACCGCAATATCGTATCCAATTACATTTCACCGATAAACTGACACATATCGTTAGTCCAGTAGGAAAACCAAAAGAGATGCATTAGGTCAATGTTTAGGTTAAAGACTGATGATACTTGTAAACCGTATTTTATAAGATACGAGATATTAACTTTGCCTTGTCTGTACATCCTCGAAACTGTAATGTTTGTTAAAGCGAATCCCAAATTATTGCCACGTTTACAGGCTGTCCCACGTAATAGACGGAATGTGAGCAAAATTCGCGTATATCCTGCTAAAACTGCACTCATGCGCTAAAGTGTCATCTGCATGGCTCCAACTATATTTAACAAGCTAGCTTAGCGTTGGAAGGAGCTAAGCATCAATGCGTTCGAACGTCAGTTGATAGTGTTTTTTATCGCAAAAAGCTTATTATAATGTGTCTGAACTTTTAGATGAAAAACTTGTCTAACATTAATTTTATTATACTGAAGTCTATTGATTATAATAATATGTAGTAATGTGACTAAAGTATTTGTACGCCAATATAATTATTATAAGGCTAAACATGATTGGACTATAATGTAACTGATTAACATCTTGCATGCTCTTGTGTGTGTATACCCTGTTTATACAAATAAATAAATCTTATCTTATCTTATGTTATCTTACACAATTCCACCATACATCATTTTGTTATATCTCAAAGGGTTTAGGCAGCGTTGTCGTTGAAAGCTCCCAGATGGCTTATTTTTTTCCGACACCTTCAACAAAAACTTGAATAATTATTGTTATTTTAACAAATGTATACACAAACTGGACAAATTATATACTAAAACCTTTCTCTTGAAACACTCTATCTATTAAAAAAAAACGCATCAAAAGCCGTTCCGTAGTTTTAAAGATCTAAGCATACATAGGGACAGACAGCAGGAAGCGACTTTGTTTTATACTATGTAGTGAAACTTGTGTCTCGCTCTTGTTTCAGTCAGTCTCAGTGACGTGACGGTCGTAGTTTTAACGACGGGATTCATAGCTGGAGATCGCTCGGACGCCATTTGCTGTCCGTTGCAGTTTAGGTCCACGGCCACCCCGAGACGCGCCAGGATCACCATATCCTTACTATGGGCTATAGTTTTATTTTCAGTAAGTATTTTGTATATATTTTATAAGACCAAGCTTGGGGAGGTCGGGGTGCCCGCCGAACTCATTAATATGTATATTTTCTTTCTGGTATAACCACGAAAAAAAATTCATCAAATGGGGAAACGCCTTTTCGGAAGAATACGAACTTAAGTGCGGAGTGAGGCAAGGGGGACTGACCTCTCCAAGACTTTTTAATCTGTACGTCAATCAGCTGATAGAAGAGCTCAGCAACAGCCATGTCGGATGTCATATAGATAACGTTTGCGTCTATAACATCAGTTACGCGAACGACATGGTGTTGCTGAGTCCATCTGTCGGAGGGCTAAGGAAGCTTTTAAGTATCTGTGAGGCTTACGCTGAGAGCCACGGCTTAAAGTACAACGTTGGCAAGAGTGAGTATATGCTCATCAGAGGTAATAATAAGCAACCTGAGCGTATACCACCAGTGCATCCCAGCGGGGTATCTTTGAGTCGGGTCTCTCGGTTTAGGTATCTCCAGGGCATGTGGTGACCAAAATCCTGCATGATGACGCAGATATTGAGAGGGAGCAGAGAGCATTGTCGGTACGCGCTAACATGTTGGTGCAAAGGTTTGCGAAGTGTACATTTCAGGTAAAGATAACTTTGTTCAGAGCCTATTGTCAAAGCTTTTATACTAGCGCCCTATGGACCAACTACACGCAGCGGGCCCACAATGCTCTCAGAGTACAGTATAACAATGCCTTTAGGATTCTGGTGCGGCTACCTCGATTTTGTAGTGCCTCGGGTATGTTTGCCGACGCGGGTGTCGGCGATGACTTTTACGCTATAATGCGCAAAAAGTCAGCTTCACTAATTCGCCGAATTCGAGGGAGTGGCAACGGAATCCTAAGGATGAGATGGCGTAAATCGTTTTATCTCTTTTAATTGTTCATTATAAAACGCAGAATGTCCATGTCTGACTGTTATTCGCAAGTTGTTTATTAAAAATATATTTTTATTAATTATATACGTCAGATGTTTGTTGGACCTAGGGCCATTTACGACAATGTCCTTTTCAATAGCTAGTAGTGCTATTATTTCAAGCAAATGTCATGTCAATGCCTATGTGTGCGTGGTCGTACAGTTCACGGTAGCTGTGTGTATCGCTCCGACAGGCACACTAGCGCAACATTTTTGTAGCACTCGATTTGTAGTTGCGATCGACGCTCCGCCGGCCCCTTAAAGCCACTAACTTATTTAAAATGATAAGGATTAATATATAATACCGTATTTGTGTAAATAGCTTTCCAATTACTGCTTTATAATTTTATTGCCCATTTATTTAAGTATTAAAATGGATATAGTATGTTATCCTTAAGAGATAGACATATGCCATCGCGGACTTTTCTGCAGACCTATATAAGGTACACAATTCCACCATACATAATTTTGTTATATCTCAAAGGGTTTAGGCAGCGTTTTCGTTGAAAGCTCCCAGACGGCTTATTTTTTCCCGACACCTTCAACAAAAACTTGACAAATTATTGTTATTGTTGTTATTTTAGCAAATGTATACAAAAACTGGACAAATTATGTACTAAAACCTTCCTCTTGAACCACTCTATCTATTAAAAAAAAAACGCATCAAAAGCCGTTGCGTAGTTTTAAAGATCTAAGCATACATAGGGACAGACAGCAGGAAGCGACTTTGTTTTATACTATGTAGTGAAACTTTGTGTCTCTCTCTTGTTCCAGTCAGTCTCAGTGACGTGACGGTCGTAGTTTTAACGACGGGATTCATAGCTGGAGATCGCTCAGACGCCATTTGCTGTCCGTTGCAGTTTAGGTCCACGGCCACCCCGAGACGCGCCAGGATCACCACAACCTTACTATGGGCTATAGCTCTTATTTTCAGTAAGTATTTTGTATATTATAGGTATTATGTTTTTAGGTGTTAAAGTTTCCTTTCCGCTTAACCTTAACCTCAAAAGTAGACATAACGGGAATCGACGAGAGCAAGACGGGAGGATTGAATGGCTCCTTCACTGTGCGGGCACTGAGCCCGACAAAGTCTATGATGATCTCATTACAAATTATTAAGAATAGATTAGAATATATTTATTTGCATTAACACATGAGTCACATGATACAATACTGGTCCTATTAATAGTTAAGCTAAGTTCATACTGTGGTAATTTACGTATTATTGCGTACTTTAATTGCCACTCTGGCCAATTTAAAGTTACCTGCAGGGTAATTGCGTAAGTGCTCGGCGACACTATGGAAAAATTTGGTCATCTTCGGATCAAAAATTAGTAACTTTTTTGTTTCTTGAGATACCGTTTTTTTATATTTAATTAGTCAATATAATAAGCCGTTAAATATAATACATTTTAAGTCATTGTACACCAGTCAGCAGGATTTTTTTTATATTTGCCAAAAATTGGATTTATTCTTACAATCATATTCAATATATTATAATTATGTATATAAGAAATTAGTATGAGTGATGTGTCTAAATAATTATTTATTAATACAAGTAAATATAAACACAGTACAAAGAAACAATTGACTAAATTGTGTGCCTTGAGACACAAAATTAAAATATTACTACTTGGGTTAAGTTTCTATTATGGATTTTTTTTTTCAAATACAAATAAATACGCTTAGGTATATAGTAGATATATTCTCATTATTCCTGATCTTCAGAATGAGTGTTAAGTTGGTAAATTTTCAAAAGATGTAGGGTGTTCTTTTACTTTTTTTACATTTGGTTTTCAGATGCTAGTAATGTATGGATATGAGGTGTAAAAAAAAAAAAAAAAAAAAAAAAAAAAAAAAAAAAAAAAAAAAAAAAAAAAAAAGTTTCATCATACGTAAAACGCATTGGAACACTGAACGCTTCTTCTTAGTCCAGATAATTATAAAACTAATGAACTTAGGCTAGGTACTTATACACCGTGGCATTTTAATCGTCTTTCATCCGCAGCCCACTTCATGTATCCAATGACTACTACACATTCATAAAAAAAAGATAAGTATTTATGAACATTTGAGTAATTAAAAAAAAAAAATATTAATTCAATAGTAAGACGCATGACGTAGTTTGAAACACCCTGTTATGAGCGCGGTCCGAGCATTGCGTTCCAAAGGCGGCACGGACTGAAGCGGCGGCATCTTTAACAGAGTTCATTCCCCCTAGTGCAAAAATGTGTCTCTTACTATTGCAATCCTAAAGGCTCTTAAATACTGGCGCGATTCGCCGCGCGACGCGACGCCGCCGCATTGTTCGCCGTGAAGTTTTCTCAGAAATTGTTTTGTCAAAATTCGCGTCGCGCGACGAATCGCGCCAGTATGTAAGAGCCTTAATGTTCTCATTCGTGTAGCAGTTTGTACATAAAAGCTATTTAATTCAAATTCTTCCTTCATACTTGGTACGGGCTTAGGACCGACCGTCAGAAACATAATTAATTCTTAATAAAACCAAAACTAAGTTGTGTTAGATACGTAGGTACATAGTAAGTGCAGATTAATCAAAAAGAAAGTTACAAACATACGGCCGATTTCAATAACTGATCAATTTGTCTTCGTTCGACCCTATTGAAGATAGAAATTTGACTCATGTCTACTAACCTAGCAAATAACAAACAAAAGATATGTAGTTACTGAAATTGCAGTCCTGGCACTTGCGGGTTGATCACACCTCGGTTGCGTAACATTTTCAGATTATTTGGAGCAGCGTACAATCTCCTTGCTCCCCGTAAATTGTCACCACTCACTGCGTACAGGCGCACCATTTGTAGGTACTCGATATTCGAGTATCGATAGTTCCTCATAATCATTGTGAAGTAGGTAGGATCTATTCACTTCTTGCACTGTAACGATCGCGAACAACGTTTGATATCCGGTAGCGCGCGCGCACTTCCACTTCCGGTATTGGGCCGCAACTGAGACGCTGCGAGATTGACCTTCACTTATTTTTCGAGTGAAAGGGGCGGGGCGTGACACGCGCGGCTCTACTCAAAGGATAGCATTAGAGCTCCTCATTGGATGACAGTCCACGTGGACTATGCTTGATTGGCTTTCGGTATTGGAATGATCTACTCGACCCGTGCGCTGCGTAGGTATGTTCTACCGTTTGATACGTAAAGGCTCTTACACACTGGGGCGATTCGCCGCGCGACGCGAATTTTAACAAAGTAATTTCTCAGAAATTGTTTTGTTAAAATTCGCGTCGCGCGGCGAATCGCCCCAGTGTGTAAGAGCCTTAACCATTAATAACAGGATGTTTCAGAATTCTAATGCAATATTTATTTTTCTTTGTACCTATTATATTAATTAATGGTAAAAAAAAAATCGTGTCTGGAGGTATTTTATGTCGGATACATTGAGTGGACCACCTTTGTAAGACGATTAAAATGCCACGGTGTATAGGTATCATAATTGAAATAGGTGTTTTAGATACTTGTTTAAAAAATCAAAATCTTTGGAAAACTAAATGAAATTCGTAATGACTTAAAATATCTTAAAATATCTATTTTCTGCCTGACCATACAATTCACCGTAATCGGGAGTAAAATAAATCTGGTATTATTATTCGGGTTGAGTTGACATGGGCCCAGCTGTCACTGACCCCAAGAATCTCGAAACAAAGATTATAAAAAAAATAGAGTACATTGTGCAATAAAGTGCTCAAGATCTGCCACAGATAAGGATGTGTTTCACGTATGACTTTACACCTCATATCCATACATTACTAGCATCCAAAAAAATATGTGCAGTAAAGAGAACACCGATACGTGCCCAGTACATAAATGAATTATGCCTTGTTAAATGTAAAACTTCTCTAATGAAGAAAAGCTTCTTTGGTGTTGCTCCACAAGTATATAATAAGATTCCCGATAAAATAAAATGTATGCCATTGCAAAAGTTTAAAATAACACTTAACGGGTTATTACTTGAAAGATGTCATTATTCTTTAGATGAGTTTCTCGATGACAAATCTCTATAATAATCTAATCCTGACATATGTACATTTTAACATTATACTAATACTAATCTTTTGAATTTAAATGACATGAAATAAAATTGACTCTTAATTGTAATAAAATGTAATTTGCATGCACGCGCTAATATGCGTTATAACTGGGTACCTATTTAAACAATTATTTATAATGTAATAGAGGTATCATTGTAATTCAATAGGACCTAACCAATCAATCGTTTTTATTTTTTATTTTAAATGTTGATCATTTGTATGTCACCATTGGCAAAACATAGCGCACTACCTAATTTTTAAGATCTTTGTATGTAATTACCTATGTTTCACAAATAAATTATTCTTATTCTTATCCGAAAACCAAATATTATAAAAAAAGTAAAAGAACTTGATCGAGACACCCTACATCTATTGAAAATTTACCAACTTAACACTCATTCTGAAGATCAGGAATGATGAGAATATATCTACTTTATACCTGAGCGTATTTATTTGTATTTGAAAAAAAAAACCATTATAGAAAAATAATCCAAGTAATAATATTTAAATTTTGTGTTTCAAGGCGCATACAATTTAGTCAATGGTGCCGATTCTGTTGTACACCGAACTAAACTAACTAAACTATCACTAAAATTCCTTATATGGCTATGAGAATCATAACGCTATTCTGACAAAAAAAAATCTCTAAATTAAAAAAATATTTTGACACAACTAAAATCGAATTTGACAATCGCGCCTCCACTTGGTACTTGTTTTCCCTACCCCGTGAATTTTTTTTAGAGCCCGAGGCGCGCTGTTACACCACCTTCGAACCTCAGGGGTTTATGGGTCTCCTAAAGGGGTCGAAATTTTCATTATTAATGCGATAGGACATACCATATTCGAGTAAAATAAAAAATAAAATAAAATAAAATATAAGCAAAAGAAAATAAAAAAAGATACAGTATTGTTGTGCAACTGAAGTCGAGGTGTTGGTTTGAATTTTATTTCATGACATCTAATTTTATTCCACAAATTCTTAATTGCGATTAAAAATAGTCAGACTTAGTTAGAGGATTTTAGATATAAGACAAAATTTTAGGTTAAATCATCAAATTCAGAATAGCATTTTCACTAAAATATTATCTAACTTATCTCAGTGCCATCTTAGTGATTTTAAACAAAATAATAGTGATGTTGTGTCAGATAGAGTCTATTTCAGAATAAGTTTGGTCGTTTGACAGGATTAAACTAAATTTTAGTGATTTTTAGTTTAGTTTAGATAATTTTGTGACAAGAGAATCGGCACGAATGTCAATTAATTTAGGAAATTGTTTTTTTGTACTGTGTTTAAATTTACTTGTATTTATAGATAATTATTTAGACACATCACTCATACTAATTTCTTATACCTATATACAGGGCGTCACACGGATATGCCACATGGAGGGAAAGTACCTTGAATATTGTAGATGGAACATTTCACATTATTAAAATTACCATTTTTTACCCGACTACGGCGAAGAAAAAAGGAGGGTTATGATTTTGACGGGTATGTATGTATGTTCATCTGTTCCCTCCTATCTTCCAAACCACTAATCACAATTTGACAAATGAGGTATCGTTAGAAGCGTCGTGATTGTCCACTAGTTATAGGCTATGTGAAGTCACATTAAATTAAAAATGGCGCCCTCTAGAGGACATAGAGTGAGGAACTTAAAAAAAAAATGGTTTAATCGTACCATGTTGGGTATCAAATGAAAGGGCTTAATGACCACATTTCAAAAATATATATATTATAACCCCAAAATAATTTAAAAAAAAAATCAAGTAATAAAAACTAAAACCCAACTACGAGTTGGGTTTTAGTTTTTATTACTTGATTTTTTTTTATACCATTTTTTTAGCAAATAGGTAAATGATGTTTCTATTTCTATTTCTAAAAATGTCATGTCCCGTGCACAAGCGGTGTGCGGTCGCACCGGTTGGCATAAAACAAACAAGTTGTTTTAAAACACGTATTTTAAACAGTTTGAAATAAAACGAAATGATTTTTGTGAAGTGTTGAACTTCACAGTTTAAGGCGACGTTACCCGAACGTCGTTTTCTATTGTGTTTTATTCGTAGATAACACGTTTTAAATTTTGAAAAAAACATATTTCATAATTCATACTCGAAATCTTTACGAAGTCGAGTCTGACAACCAGTCTTACCGAGGGGTATCGTATTACCCAGTTACTGGGTTGTGGAGGTCAGATAGACAGTCGCTACATGTAAAATACTGGTATTCAGCTGCATCCGGTTAGACTGGAAGCCGACCCCAACATAGTTGGGAAAAAGCTAGGCAGATTGATTGATACTTCTATCTTTAGATTCCGGCTATGCGATACACGATTACTTGCACTTTACTGCATCCAATTAAATCGCAAAGACAAGTCTAAATTGCGGTCTCATTAATATTTTATTTGAGTTTTATTAGGCTTTGAATAATATAACTTATACCATAATAAAGGTCGTAAAAAATGTGTTAAATATGGGCACACATAATGTGAAATATTAAAATATTTATACCACTAATTTCAAAACGAAGTGCTCGCCACGCGTCGTTTAGTCCCGAGCGGAACGTGTTACATAGATAGGAATTCTATGATATGTTTTGTATTATGCACTTTTCCTAGGAAATCTATTACATTTCCGATTAATATTTAGGAAATGTATAGATTTCCTAGGAAAAGTTTCTAGTATTACATTCTTGATGTTTGTAAGTACAGCGGGCATAGCGGAGCGAGGGGAGGGTATTGCTGCAAAAATAAATAAGTTCTTCAGCTCAGCTGAAATACTAGTGGGCCTTACATGCAGCTGGACACTGTGACGCCAGAAGCTACTTTGCTGTCATATGATAGTCTTATTGTTTGTATCTAGCCACATGTGCGGCCTTCTTAAAATATAGTTTTAAAAAAATTGAAATAGTTCTACTCTTATATTGTGATGACAGAATTACTTACATGACAGACTGATTACTGACCAAATGAAAGTTTTTAGACGTATTCAATTATACGTAGATTTTTATGTGTGCTAGATGGGCCTTAAAAAGGAATAAATAGTTGATTTTTGAAGTTTAATTAACTAGTAATAGGCCCTATGAATATTTTAAGATTCGATTGTTACAGCTAATGATGTCAACGAGAGCCTTAATAAAAATAAATTCTGATTTCAGTTTACAAACGTGTTTTATTTCTTTTAGTCACAGAAAGTATTACTTTTTATATATCGCATCGCATATTATTTCCTAGTATAATTTCGGAATTGCATACATTTCACAGGAAATGTGTGTATTAAAGAATCTTTGAAACATTATTTGACACATTTCCTAAGTAGGCTCGGAAGTGTATATATTTCCTAGGATTTGTGTACAATTCCTAGGTTTCACACATTTCCGGTAACATATACATTGCTTCTTAACTACTACCTAAGTGTGTCACTAACTGGACAAGCAATGTAACAATCACAAAACGATACTTTACTACATTGTTTTTGTTTTCAAATATCACAGCGATTGTACTATTTTTGCAGTAAATACATTGCTTCTTAACTACTACCTAAGTATTTCGCTAAGGGACTGGACAAGCAATGTAAAACTTACAAAACGATACTTTACTGTTTTTGTTTTCAAATTTCACAGCGATTGTACTATTTTTGCAGTAAATACATTGCTTCTTAACTACTACCTAAGTATTTCGCTAAGGGACTGGACAAGCAATGTAAAACTTACAAAACGATACTTTACGTAAGCATTAGCTCGCTTAGTACAGGGCGCCGTTTGCGACAAGTTAGTGATGTGCTGGTAAGACTTTCTAACGTAGGTTATCGACAATAATGTCGATTGTCGTATGAATTTATATTACTATTAAAGTTTATTCTGCAATTTGTCAACTGCGCTGAGATAAGATATCGATAATTGTTACTTGTAGTTACGGTTTTTTTTTTACATTTGCTTATTAATATAAAATAATATTATTGGAGTTTACTCATTAAGAATCGATTTTCATATAAGGCCCCCGGTATGGAAATTTTATGAGGAGTGAAATTTATAGAAGTGTAACACTTGTTTTATTCGTAAATAAAACGGATATTTTTTTGAAAAAACATAGTACATATTTCACACTTCGATCTATTAATTTCAGCCTTTTTTTTAGAGTTTATATGCATTTTGTTTCAGTTTTATTAAGAAGTGACTTTTCAATTTTGAATTATATTTTACTTAATTTGGTTTTAATGTAGGTACGCCCCAAAAATACTTCTCTTTTTTGCAGTCGATTTTCATCGATATTTTTATCGATCAAATATTTATAAATATCAACCCTTCTTCCCTAGTCGAGGCTAGAGTTGCACACATGCTCAAAAGGGGCGGGCATTAGAAAGTACTTGTGTGTGTTCAGTCGCTGTATCTATTCCGGTGCATATCGCCCTTGCGCCATGTGGGCGATATTCATTCGTATATGTAATGTATGTTTGCTTTTAGTAAAAGATGTTGTCAAGGTATTCAGGGTTTATTGTAGTAATTATAATATTATTTCTTACAACGACGTGTATATCCGTGTCGGGATCTAGCTTCTTTTAATTTGAATTGGAATTTTCTCTTATTAAACCGAACATTATTTTCTTTTGGTCTCTGAAATACCTTTTGTAATATCTGATCATGTTCAGCTTCATTTTCACCACAAATCAGCAAGTCATCACAATAAATTATAACTCCTGGGATGTCCCCAAATATTGTTTCACTGTATTTTTGAAAAATTTCTGGTGCTACTGATAATCCAAATGGCAATCTTAGAAATTTATAACAGCCAAAAGGACTACTAAAGGTGCACAAGTCTGTTGATTCTTCTTTTAATTTTATATTATAAAACCCATCTGACAAGTCTACTTCAGAAAATACTGTTTTGTTACACAGTTTAGTAATAATTTCCTCTAAAGTTGGAATAAGGTGATATTCTCTCAGTAAAACTTTATTTAATTCTCTTGCATCAAGACAAATACGTAAGTTACCATCACTTTTCTCTATAATTACAAGATTACTCACAAATGATTTAGGATGTTCGACCCTAACAATGACCCGCTGGTCCTCGAGGCTTGTCAGCTTGGCCATCAGACGATTCATGAGCGCATGAGGAACCCGACGTGGTGGTCTTACTACTGGCTGAGCTCCTGACTGAATGCGCAGTTCTAATGTTGTCTTGAATTCACCTATTCCCTGGAAAATTTCCATGTTGCTATTAATAACACATTCTTTATTTTTCATATTAATGCTATTGACAGTAGCATTAATGTTTAATAGTTTTAATTCTAATAAAGATTTTAACCCAAGGATTGGTCTCACATTTGCTTTTATAATTATGAAATCAATCTTTAGCTTTTTGTTTTCATCACAAAAGACTTCCAATGTTCTTTCACGTAATGCCTTTATTCTTGTTTCCCCGAATACCTCTAATGTTATTGTTGTCTCAGACCATTTAGGATTATCATCATCGACAATTTTTTTCAAATCAATTAATGATAGGACATTTACTTGTGCCCCTGTGTCACATTTGAAATTAACATTTTTATCATTTATTTTTAAAATGTGTGACCAATCCTTACATTGTTTATAGTTCTTGTTTCCAATACTATCACATACTTTGACTAGTCATAAGTCATGGACCTTATTATTCATCTGATCGCCTGTAACTGTATCAGTTGAATTACTATCTTCGGAAACACAATTTACTTTTTCATTCGAGCAACATTTTGAATAGTGATTCATTTTGTTGCAATTTTTACAAGTTTTACCATAAGCTGGACAATTTCTAGGGCCATGTTCTGTAAGCAGTCACTTTAAGCAGTGGTAAAATTGCTTACTATATTCTTTTTGATTATTACCTATTTTATTTCTATTAAAATTATTATACTTAGCTTTAGTTTGGTTATTATATTGTTGCTGCTGCTTTTGAATGACGTTGACAGACGGAGTATCCTCAGTGTTCTTCTGCAGGATCTTAATATGTTCTTTGGACAGCTCCGCTGCTCTGCACATGGTAAGCGCCTTGTCGAGTGTAAGATCCTACTTCTATCTACTTCAAGTAGTTTTTGTTGCAGTTTCTTGTCAAACACCCCCATGACGATCCTGTCTCGAAGCATTCGGTCCTCCAGACTTGAAAAATTTCAGGTTTTGCTTAACTTTCGAATATCAGAGTAAAAGCAATCAAAAGTTTCCAACTCTTTCTGTGGTCTTCTATGAAAGTTGACAGTATTAATCAACTCATTTTGTTTTGGCTCAAAATATTTATCAAATTCTGTGATTACTGTGTCATATTTCACTGTTGTGGAGTCTTCATTTTTCAGTAAGTTATAATATAAATCTTGCCCTTCTTGACCAATACAATTTAAGAAAATGGCCGCCTTCCTTGTTTCAGAAAGCCTTTCAAACCCGGCTGCTGATAAAAATACCTGGAATTGTTGTTTGAATTTCCTCCATTTCGGCAGTAGATCCACGGAATTGAACACGAGCGGTTCCGGGATCCTGTATTCTATGTTCATCGTTACGATTTTCTTTTCTTCCATTTCTTTTCCTGTGACTTCTGGGTCTGGCATGTATATACCTGTCGGCGTCCTTCTCGTGAGGACTTTTTCTTTTCTTTTCTTTTCTTATTTCTTGGTTCTTAAACCGGCTGCGCCATGTAATATATGTTTGCTTTAAGTAAAAGATGTTTTCAAGGTATTCGGGGTTTATTGTAATACTTATAATATTATTTATTACAACGACGTGTATATCCGTGTCGGGATCTGGGCGGAAAAGGAAGTGCCTTAGTGCCGGTGTGACCAGCTATATCTTGGGGTTGGCAGACTACAAGTAGTGTTGCCATTACAGTATATAAGTTACCCGTAATCTGTATATAAAAATAGTATGAGTAACTACACGATATTAACAAACATTTTGTGGAACAGAAACACAAAATATTAAAATTTTCTCGATAAAAAAAAAACATGAAGTTACCTCTAATTTAATTTTTCTTTCGGTTTGTACTATTATTTGTATTAATACAAGGCGAGAAAATTTGTGTAGGTTTTTTTTTAATTCGTTTTATTTTTGGTTTTATTAGGAATAATACTTTTAGCACTTACGACGTTCTTAGTTCGTGGAAAAAGTCATCTTCCGTCGCACATTGAGGGAACTTCAAAACATTTTTTTTTCACAAATCATTCGGCGTCGCTCTGTTGAGACGAGAGGACTGCGCTCAAATTTTTTGCTGCACTGAGATAATTATAATTTAGTTTCGTAAATAATATTTTCGTAATTTATCACATTCTAGGGATGAAACTGTGACAAAGAAAACATAAAAAACAAAATAAGTTACGCATATTTTTTTGTGTGCGTGAAGTGTGTAAATGCACGCTGTGTTTGATGAAATAAGGTTTATTATTGATTGTGTATTCCGATCTATTGAATTGAAGTTTTGTTGTGACCTTCGGGTCGTGAACTCAGTCGCCCGCACTTTCATAAATTGTTACGATGGCTATTCGTTTTGGGGGCTGAGGTAAGCTTTGATACCTACGGAGCTTGAAACAACTTCGCCTTAAAACAATGTTTTAATCATTAACAACATGGTTAAAAAAACATGGTTTTAAATCTAATAGGGAATGAATCGAAATAATGTCACGGGGATTTAAGATTTTGAAAATATAGTCATAGTCCGTATCTTGAGGTGACATTTAGGCTTGTACAAGCCTAAATGTGCGCCGCCCGCACCGGTTGCGGTTCCAGTGCATATGGCGCAAGGGCTCTTACGTGAAATATGACAAGGTCGCATTTTCTTAGCTTTAAATATGAATGATTGGTTTGAATAAATATGAATTACTCTTATTTATCAATGAAACTTAGATATATCTATTTTATATTTTCGAAACTATGCATTTTTGGACCACCTTATTCTAGGAGATTTTGTGTTCTTTTTACTTAAATAACCCTATATATACCCTAGAATTATGGGATATCAAAAACAACACGTTGTATACAAAACGATAAAAGCGACCTTTCATAATGGAACCAAACCTCCTACCAAAGAAAATATTTTTCAAAATCGTTTTTATAAATCGATTTCTTGATTTTTTTTTTATCCTAAAAAAATCTGTTTTCTTATTTTTTCCTTTGTATACACATAATTACCAAGCTGGACGCCAAATTTCAACTTTCTAGGTCATCTGGAAATGGGTTAGGTTTTTGATCTGTAGGTAGGTAAGTCAGTCAGTGATAAAAATGCCGTTAGACGTTAATGTCTCAACAACCGTTTGAGCTGTAGGTGTACGTACATTAAAAAATATACATAATTTTGCATCATTGTGGACCCTGTCGGGCATAGCAAGATAGGATAGAGGAAGAAGAGGAGCAAGAGGAGAAAGAGGGCTAATATTATATTATTATTTCAAAAAAAAGAAAGTAAAATGTAAATGTTTTTCTACTACTCACTTCGACACGGCTTCTGCGTCACCAGTTCTTTTCTTGAACTTGGCTCGACACGCTGCCGCGTATCTAGATCTGTGAATAAAAATTTGCTTGAGACAAAATCACATAAAACAGCTAGTTATTTCACAATAAATGTTTTAATGTTCACAATATATTACCTGGCAAATACAGTACCGGAATTGCTAATTTGTTCAGTCTTGGATACTTATCAATTTCTTTAAAATGTTTATGACAGACACGTCTGCTGTTATAAACAACTAAATTATCCATTAAAGCTATTTCACCACCAATTTTTGCAATCCAGGTGTTAAAATCTGCATTCACATTTGGATTCGGAAAGCGGTGGAGAGGCATACCTGAGAAACAAAATAACATTTCGATGCCCCCAAGCAATAAGTCGGTAATGTGCTATTATGGACTTTTTATTGTTATGTCAAATTCGGAACTTATGGGTTGGGTTGGGTTACATCTTAGTAATTCGAATTTTAACGTTCGAAAAGTGCTGATTCTCAGTCTAGTTTGAATAAATGACTACTGATTGATTTTGATTTAAAAAAAAAAACTTCACTATTTTCGTAGTAATATTTACGAAGATATCATGAAAACACTTTTATGGGGTGTAGGCCCCGCTCGCCCCTTGGATCTTGCCCCTAATTACCTAAGTATACCCACTCGCCCCTTAGAATATTAGATGGCCCCGGTCGCCCCCGATTACTAGTAAGTTAAAAGTACAGTCAGCACTCTAAGTTTTTAAATAATAAAACAAATATTGTTTTCTTTAAACTTCAATCAAAACCTAGCAAAAAGTACTAGGCTTGCATGAATTCAAGATAGTATTACAATCATTAGTATTATCCCATTATTAAGATTTAGATGAAAGGGACATATTTAAAATAGTTTATAAGTAACAAAAAGTACTAGGCTTGCATGAAGAGACTCTGAGTTTGTTTCGGCCTTTCTTCTCAGAGTAGTCAGATAGGAAACGCCGACCTCATCTAGCTTGTTTTTACAATTTTTTAATATGACGTGTAAAAGTGATTCCAATATCCTATTTACAGAATAAACAATTTCATTTCATTTCATTTGAATTCATGTTTAGTTGGACTTGGAGATAAGTACTAAACTAATTAGCAATATCGCAAAACACATTCCTTCCACATTATAATACGAACATAGAAAAAGATTGCATTATTATACGACTCTCTCAACGGGTAACATTGTTTATTGGACCCATGAAAAAGGTTCCTTTTGTAATAATAGGTAAGCCAGATAGCAAAAAAGTTTGACGATTTTGGTGAGATAACAGATAGAGTTATTAAAGTAATCAAATATAGCGTTATTCATAATGTGTGCATTTTTCTTTCTGACTGTACCTTTTTTGGTTAAAGAAGATCATTCATTTTTATACTCCGTTAGAACATGATAGTGAACATTTTTACTATTGGGCCTTTTGTACCTTTTTTGGTTAAATTTCAAAGGAAATGCCGCAAGGGGCAAATCGGTACACCAACATAATAAAAAACGGGGCGAGTGGGACATTATAATCTAAGGGGCAAGATCCTAGGGGCGAGGGGGGCCTACACCTTTTATGGTAGGGAAATTAAAAAACGAAATTATGTCGAGAAAAGTTTCTTTATGTATCAATACAAAAGTGTATTTCGTATTTAATTTTGGTAAGTTGCTATAACCGAATTATTGGCGTGAATGAATTTCGTGCAGTTCTTGGTAAACGCTAGCACGTTGTTGTTGTCGAATTATTTTGAGTCAGCTCGGACCGTAATGGGAACTAATGCGATGTGGGAGAGAGGAGGGGTTAAGTAAACAACACTATGAGTACTACTCCGAGAGTCAACTGCTCTCCGCCTTTAATTGGTGGCATATATATACATAGATAGTACGTGACACTATGCTAATACTATGGTTACGAACTCAGCTTATTTACCATAACTTAAACTATGTACTATACGTGATGTGCTGATGAACAATGTACATTGTTCATCAGCACATCACGTACGTGACTTCACACCACATCACCAATCTTAAAGTAAAAAAAAAAAAACGAAATTAGGTTTTTTTTCTTTATACATTTTTAACTTTCATTCTAACTCTTACAATATCATTTTGTTCTATTCTTATGTATTACATCTATCTTATTTTTTTTTTTTTTACAATTACGTTTGGTGACTCGTCCTTTACAACTTCAAATGGTCCATTATAAATACATTCTAATTTATTGCCTGTTTCGTTTTTTATCAATACCAAGTCACCCTCTTTATAAGTTATTGAATTAAGATTCTTATCATAACATTGTTTCCTTGCCAACTTACTTGCTATCAAATTTTCTTTTGCTTCATTTTGAGCCCTTTGCAATCTGTACTTAAATTCTAAAGGATAATCATCAAAATTGTACAAAGGTTCAACACTTTCACCTTGAAGACTACTGGGTAACCTGCAAATTTTACCGAAAACTAATTCATAAGGTGTATACTTGGTCACAGTATTAACTGTTGTGTTATAAGAAAAACACCAATACGGAATCCAGGAACTCCACGACGATGGATTATTATCCGTTTGTATCCTTAAATACGCGCCTAAAGTTTTGTGAACGTTTTCCAAAGATCCTATACTCTCATGATGATAAGATGTCGATAAGATTTTATTGATGCCCAAGATATTACATAGCTCTACCATTACTTTTGAAATGAACTCAGAACCCCTATCCGTAGCAATTGTCCGCGGTATTCCATATCTCAAACCAAAATTTTCTGCCAAAGCTTTTCAAGCATTCCTGTGGTCGCGGGCCGCCGCTGGACCCAGGGGTCGAAGCTCCCACCAATGGGCATACCATTTGCTTTCGACAATCTTCGGCCTCGCCTTACACCGGCCGGCGGACAATATGTATCACGTGTTGGGGGTGTGTCTAATTCTATTACTCTCTTGTTGCCATAGAAAGAAAGAGACGAATGCGTCTTGAAAACTGGGCGCTAAAATATAAACAGCAATATCGAAATCGGAACCAGACGTGTTCAAATTCCTGCCCCTGTTCAAAGACCTCGCCAAAGCTTTTGATACGGTTTCGATTCCTATTCTGTGGCACAAGCTTGAAGCCTTAGGTATCAGAGGCACCCAGCTAAAATTATTTAAGAGCTATCTAGAAGATCGTACACAATGTGTAAGGATTGGTAATGTTCTCAGCGATACTGAAAAAAACACGTCCTTCGGAGTTCCCCAAGGAAGTATTTTAGGGCCTACACTATTTTTGATTTACATAAACGATCTTTGTAACCTAAATCTAGATCACGGCCAAATTGTTTCTTATGCTGACGACACTGCCCTTCTTTTTCGGCTGACTCAGAAGAAAAAGACTACAAGCTTGCGCAGCATGAATTCAATATTGTTATTAAATGGCTTCAATACAATTCTCTATCACTTAATGAAGACAAGACAAATTACATTAAGTTTTCGATGCGCAAGCAAACAGCAATACGCACAGATAACCAATGTGTTTGTCCCAACATAAAAATGGCAAATACAACCAAATACCTTGGTGTTATAATAGATGAAACACTTTCGTTCAAACAACATATTCAAGCTTTAAATAATAGAATTCGCAAGTTGATATTTGTTTTTAAAAAGTTACGCTATATTGCTGACCCAAAAGTCGTTAGACAAGTTTACTTTGCTCTGTGTCAATCAATATTAACTTACTGTATTACCACATGGGGTGGAGCGGGTAAAACAATGTTACTAACCATCGAGAGAGCTCAAAGGGCGATTCTCAAAGTGTCTACTTTCCGCCCTTTCCTTTTCCCTACTAACCTCCTATACAAATCGTGTGAAGCATTAACAGTTCGGCAACTATTTATAATGGGTATTGTATTAAAGCAGCACACAGCGCTTCCTTACAGCACTGCAAATACTAATAAAAGACGTAAAGATATAGTCTGTCCACAAAATACAACTAAACATGCTTTTGTATCCAAATTTTACCTGTACCTCGGTCCTCTTCTCTATAATAGACTAAACTCGAAAGTCAACATTTATTCCCTGAACTACATAAATTGTAAGAGAACTCTCAAGGATGCTCTCCAAAGTATGCCTTACGAAGATACAGAGAATTTACTGACTGTGTTAAAGTAAATATACTAATGTACAAACTTCACTTATGTTAAGTATTTTTCGAATTTAAAAACTAAGAATTAAGTTACTCAACATAGTTAGTGATCTATTGTCAGCTTGTTGATTATTTATTTATTTTATAACTCTATTTTTAGCTCTTCTCGCCTGAAACACAGGATAACCTAGTTCAGGCATGTAAGTCTT